>JARQOD010000004.1:569409044-569574365 GCA_033576555.1 Oophaga sylvatica
TTAGTCAGGGTACTGCAATCCCATAGATTCCAACCTCTCTGATGTATTGCCTTTTTTGCCTGCTCTCCTCAGCTACCAAATCATAACATCTTGCCCTGTGCAGAGGCGCTGCTTGTGTTCCCTCTTGTTGCAGAGCTGTCTCCACTGCCTCGACGCACAGAGCTGCTTTGTAAAGCAGTAGTAGCAGCAGTGCTCTCGGCTGGAATGGAGAACATTATGGATTGCACCAGTGTGTCTTGGTACTCCCGCATTTTACGCTCCCGGTTCAATGGTGTGATGAGGCTTTGTAAGTTGTCCCGGTAGCGAGGGTCTAGGAGGGTGGACACACAATAATCAGACGTGGTGAGAATGTGGGCGATGCGGCGGTCGTTTCTCAGGCACTGCAGCATGAAATCAACCATGTGCTGCAGACTCTCAACTGGCCAAGAAACGCTGTCCCCTGCAAGAGGCGTCATCTCTGCCTGCTCTGCATCACCCCACCCTCGCTATACATACTGACTAGAGCGTTGTGTACCTCCCTCTGGAGCGAAGTCTTCCTCCTCCATTGACTCCTCCTCATCCTCCTCACAAAGTGAGCCCTGCCCAGCCCTTTGTGAGGAACCACGTTGCGCTGACTGTCCAGAATGTGACGGAATTTGTGACTCCTCATCCTCCACCTCTTCCAAAACCTCATCCCTTAGTGCTTGCATTGTTTTTTGAAGCAGGCAGATAAGGGGGACAGTCAGGCTGACTAGTGCATCATCTGCACTCGTCATGCGCGTTGACTCATCAAACGCACGCAAAACGTGGCAGATGTCCTTCATAGAGTCCTTCGCCAGTCCTTACACTGACTGCCCATTCATTATAGTATCCAATTCAAAGTACTGGTTGTCACCCACAAAGCTCTCCACAGTGCAGCACCCCCCTACATCTTCTCCCTCATTTCTATCTATCGGCCTAACCGACTGCTGCGCTCTGCAAACGACCTTCGACTAACCTCTGCACTAATCCGTACCTCCCACTCCCGACTACAAGACTTCTCCCGTGCTGCGACAATCCTCTGGAATGCTCTACCCCAAGAAATTAGGACTATCCGCAATTAGCATGGTTTAAGGCGCTCCTCAAAACACATTTGTTCAGAGCGACCTATCACATTCACTAATCAAAGTCATTCTATGTGTAAGTCTGTGTGTGTAGCCCATTCACTATCTCCATCCATCCATCACTCCCTCAAAATGGCTGGACCATCATTGTAAATACACCATTGTATATAAACACCTGTACTTTGTATCTCCCCCACCTCATTGTAGATTGTAAGCTGTCACAAGCAGGGGCGGCTTATATTGCTTTAATTATTGTATTGTTAACATTGTTACTTATGACTTGTGTTCTGAAACTGTTAAACTGTAAAGCGCTGCGGAATATGTTGGCGCTATATAAATAAAGATTATTATTATTATAGAGGCCCAGTCAGTAGTGGTGAAGTGTGAACGGCGCAAATTGCGAGTTGATTGCGCCTGATGCAGCTGATACTCCATTACTGTTGGCTGCTGCTCACACAACCGCTCCAACATATGTAACGTGGAATTCCACCTGGTGGGTACGTCACATATGATGCGATGTTCAGGAAGGCGAAATCTGTGTTGCAGAGCTGCAATCAGCGATCTGGCCATGCTGGAACGTCGCAAGTGAGCGCACTCTAGGCGGACCTTGTGCAGCAGTGCATCAAGATCCGGATAGTCCCTCCAAAAACTCTGCACGACCAAGTTGAGCACATGTGACAGACATGGTATGTGAGTGAGGTTGCCAAGGCCCAGAGCTGCCACCAGATTTCGGCCATTGTCACACACTACCAAGCCTGGCTGGAGATTCGCTGCCAAAAACCACACGTCGCTCTCCTGCTTGATGGCATTCCAGGGCTCCTGCGCTGTGTGGCTTCGATTCCCCATGGAAATTAATTTCAGGACGGCCTGTTGACGTTTGGACATGGCTGTGCTCATATCGGTCGTAACAGGTAACCGTTCACGGGTCCATGTGGAGGTAGACCGTGACGGCTCCTGCAGCGATGATTCTGAGGAACTGGAGTAGGAGGAGGAGTCAATGTGTACAGACTTGATTCCTGCAATCCTTGGAGTTGGCAGAACACGTACAGCGCCACTCACAAGATCAGTACCCGGCTCCACAACATTGACCCAATGGGCAGTGAGGGAAAGGTATCGTTCCTGGCCATGGGTGTTAGAACCCTCTTGTTAGGTTTTGTTTCAGTTTGCTGGTCACATGACCTTTTTTCCCTATTTAGTCTGGCTCCGCCCTTCTGGCTTTGCTTGACTTCATTGTATTATCTACTGTTAAGCTAGCCGGGTGCTTAGGTGCCTTACTCAGTCAGTTTTGCTTGATGTTAGGATCTCAAAGTATTTTGTTTTCTGTTTAATTATCCCTGCTACAATTTCTGTTAGGAGGTGTCCACCTTTTCTCCCAGTCCCTAGATCTTGTAGGGATTCCTCCATCGCAACTATAGGTCTTCGTTCAGACTAGCTGAGGACTTTAGCGGGTCTGGTCGCAGGATCAGGTTCCCTGTTACATCGTAGGGATTCAGCTTAGTTCTATTGTAGGGACAGAATTCCCTTCTTTCCTTAGTGGTTGTAGCAGATCATAACAATGGGTACTGGTCCACGCATCGGTGGTCAGGTGGACCTTGCTACTGATGGCGTTTAGTAGCGCATGTTTAATTTTTCCCTCAACATGCTTTTGCAGACCAGGGACGGCTTGCCTGCTGAAATCAAATTGGCTTGGCACATTGTATTGTGGGACTGACAATGATATTAAGTTACGGAAACTGTCTGTCTCCACCAGCCTGAATGACAGCATTTCAAGGGACAGGAGTTTTGCAATGCCAGCATTCAGAGCCTGTGCTCGTGGATGGATTGCCGAGTATGGCCGTCTTTTATCCCATGCCTGTGGTACCGATGGCTGTTTTGTGGCCTGGGAGTGTGAGGATGACAGGGAACTTGCTGCTGTGTGTGGAATAACACTTTGTCTCTGGACAACAGTGACCGAGGTTCTTCCATGGCGATCCTGTGAGGAAGCAGAACTGGTGTGTGTGTGAGCTCGATGAAGAGGCTTCAACACAACCTGAAGATGTAGGTGCTGCTGTAGGTTGGCCTACATCTCCAGTGTGTCTTTGTAACTCAACTACGTGCTTTGTCCGCACATGTTTCCACATATTAGTGGTATTGAGGTTACTGACACTTTTACCTATTTTTAATTTTTGATTACACAGCTTGCATTTGACATAGCAAATATCATCTGCAAGTGTGTCAAAAAAGGACCACGCAGTGCAAGTCCTGGGAGCGCACGTTTTGACTTTTGGAAGACAACTGCTCCGAACAGGTGCCAAACTGGAGGCTACAGGCAACCGAGTCTGCAGCCTAACTCTCCCTCCTGTTTGTACCGTTGGGGCAATGTCTTCCTCTATCTTCCTTCTATCACTAACCACTTCTCTAGGCCTCTCACAGCTTTCAACCAAAGTACTGGTTCTCAGCCACAAAGCTATCCACAGTGCAGCACCCCCTACATCTCCTCCTCATTTCTATCTATCGGCCTAACCGACTGCTGCGCTCTGCAAACGACTTTCGACTAACCTCTGCACTAATCCGTACCTCCCACTCCGACTCCAAGACTTCTCCCGTGTTGCGCCAATCCTCTGGAATGCTGTACCCCAAGAAATTAGGACTATCCACAATTTGCATGGTTTCAGGCGCTCCCTCAAAACACATTTGTTCAGAGCGGCCTATCACATTCACTAATCAAAGTCATTCTATGTATTATGTGTAAGTGTGTGTGTGTGTGTGTGTCTAGCCCATTCACTATCTCCATCCCTCACTCCCTTAAGATGGCTGGACCATCATTGTAAATGCACCATTGTATATAAACACCTATACTTTTTATCTCCCCCACCTCATTGTAGATTGTAAGCTGTCACGAGCAGGGGCGACTTATTTTGCTTAAATTATTGTATTGTTAACGTTGTTACTTATGACTTGTGTTCTGAAACTGCTAAACTGTAAAGCGCTGCGGAATATGATGGCGCTATATAAATTAATATTATTATTATTAGTAGTAGTATTCCTCTGAGCTGCTCCCACCACCTTCCTGTTCCTCACGTCATGTTGGGTCTTGGACCTCATCATCTCCACTACCCTCTTCCAACACCTGCTGCTGTTGGGTGGTCTGGCCAGCACCATGCTCAACAGAAACTGGCACCTGAGTCTCATAATCATCAGATGCGTTCTGCGGTGTGCTGACCATCGGCACTGTCTCACCCGCCTCTTCAGATTCAGAGAGACACAGCTGTTGCGCATCACTGCATACTCCCTCTTCTTCACATTCCAGAATGCTGCTTGGCTGGGCCCCTGTTTGCAAGCCAACATATTCTGAGAACAGAAGCAGACACTCAGCTGGCTCCTGTACAGAACTCTGTGACTGCCTGGGCAATTTGGCAGGCGGTGAAGAGACAGATGGTTGCTCAACAGTGCTGTGGTCCTGAGAGGAGGTGGAAGCAATTGAAGTCGATGCATTGGCTGACATCCAACCAACAACGGCTTCAATTTGTTCTTCCCGCAGCAGGGGGGTACGCCGACCTCCTACAAAAGTGCGCATAAAGGAACGCTCACAGGGAAAACTGGTGGATGCTGTGTCACTGGGGGCGGCAGCAGTCACAGAATCCCAAGTCCTCTCCCTGCTGAATCTCCACGACCACGTGCCTTACTCCCTGCCTTCTTCATCTTGGTAGATTGATAAAGAAAGTCTGAAAAGTTATAAGGCCTAAGTGTGGTTATTCCGCAGAGACTGCAGTGAACACTGCACACAACTGTTCACTACCCAACGCGTCACAGCAGGAAGGCAGTCTGTGCGTCCAAACAAAGGCACAAGCATACATCCATGTACCCTGTTTATAAAGCTATATAAAAAAAATTATGTAGTAGTGACGCACACTTTATTGAGGTACAGTATTACATCGCCATTCACCATCTATGGCTATGCAGTCTCATCTATATATACCTTATCTATCCGTTGTCATGCTTGCAAGTCCACAGTCAGGCATAAATAGCAATTTGCACTATGCACTTTTTAAAGGTTATGTTTGTTAATAAAAATGATTATTGGCACATATTATGAGTATTACATGATGGAAATTGTATAATTTTTATAAACTGTTTAGTGACATTATTCAGCAAATGTAACATTTTATTAATGTGACAGATAACTTGTAATGCTGATGATGTTTTGAAGTCAGACATTCATTGTCTATACAATAAAAATGGTGTACATACTGTTACTTATCCATCATTAATGGATTCTGATATGTACTTGTATGCTTTTATGTACAACCGTATAGCAGATTCCTTAACTAATTTATTTTGTGGTTTGCATTGCTGTTAAACATGTTAATGTATGCGTTTATGTTTGTCAATTCTTTATTATCTCGATATTTTTTTAACTGAAATCATCATCTTATGGTAGTAAAGCTTATCTTTCTCTTGTTTGGAGTATAGACATTTAAAATTGACACGTAACAAGGAAAATATTTGATCTACTATTTAAACATCCTCCTTCACCCTGGGCTCCAACACCGCCAGTTGTTGCCTAGAAGTGCTGTTAGCACAGTCAACACTTGCTCCTGTGTTACTAGGGTTCAGTAACACCAGCTGTTCCCCTGCTGTGTGTACGTCAAAAAGTCCTGCTGCCTCCACCCTGTCCTCCTCTCATCCCTGGGCTCCAACACCGCCAGTTGTTGCCTGGAAGTGCTGTTAGCACAGTCAACACTTGCTCCTGTGTTACTGGGGTTCAGTAACACCAGCTGTTCCCCTGCTGTGTGTATGTTAAAAAGTCCTGCTGCCTCCACCCTGTCCTCCTCTCATCCCTGGGCTCCAACACCGCCAGTTGTTGCCTGGAAGTGCTGTTAGCACAGTCAACACTTGCTCCTGTGTTACTGGGGTTCAGTAACACCAGCTGTTCCCTGCTGTGTGTACGTCAAAAAGTCCTGCTGCCTCCACCCTGTCCTCCTCTCATCCCTGGGCTCCAACACCTCCAGTTGTTGCCTGGTAGTGCTGTTAGCACAGTCAACACTTGCTCCTGTGTTACTGGGGTTCAGTAATGTCAGCTGTTCCCCTGCTGTGTGTACGGCAAAAAGTCCTGCTGCCTCCACCCTGTTCTCTTCTCATCCCTGGGCTCCAACACCGCCAGTTGTTGCTCGGAAGTACTTGGCACGGGTACTGACTCCTGCCCAGCCTGGTTACAGCATGACAGCTGTTTCCTGGCAGTGTCAACGTCAATTAGCCTCCAATAAGTTGTCCTGTCGTGTTGCATTCTGGTTAGCCGACTATATGGTGCCTGCAGTTTTGGTCATTCCTATGTGTGCTGTGGGATATGTAAATAAAGGCTGTTTCCGTTGTGACAATAGGACAAGCACCCACTGTAGGACTGTGTGATTCGGTAACTGCGGACGGCTTGCGGCCTGTCAACTTACATTTTCATGGGTGCCTTATGGTACCCGTCCGGGTTCCAGTACCGTCAACTGGTTCTCCGCAGTGCCTTTGGCCTAGGTGCCTCCATCTCGGTATCCGAGTTCCAGCAACGTCTGCTGGTCCTTGGTAGTGCTTTTGAGCACAGGTACCTCCTGCTTAGTAACCGTGTCCCAGTAACGTCAGCTGGTCCTCGGTTGTGCCATTGGCTCTTTTCCTTCTGCTGCCCCTCCGGGTTCCAGTAACGTCAGCTGGTTCTCGGAAGTTAGTCAGCCTTCTTGTAACTTCAGCTACATTTACAAATTGAAGATTTTTTAAATGTTTTTTTTGGGTAATCACTCTGGATCTCCAACAATGAAGACGACGACCCTGATGACCACCCCGAAGAAGATGACGACCACAAGGACGACGAGCATCAAGCCAACCAGCCTGAACACCATCACAGAGAAGAAATAAAAGATTACCCAGAAGAACATCACCAACAGGACAAAGAAAGTTAAGACAAACTACAAGATACAGAAAAAGAGACAGAAGAACAATAAGCAGAAGATCAAAAAGCAGAAGAACATTAAGTATAAGACCAAAATGAAGAGCAAAATATATGCTCTAAATTATAAGCAGAAGAAGACTAAGCAGTGTATGGGGGTGAGTCCGTTCCTCCTCGTGGTGCCCTGGAAAATGCCTGCTGCTGCAGGCTAAACTGAACACGGACAAATACTGTTGTAATTTAAATCTTTTGTGACAGCAAGAACGGAAGGATGAACAATTCATACTTTGACAGATTACAAGTACAGGAATCTCTGTCACAAATAAGAATATGATGAAGAAGATGAAGAGGAAGAAGATGAAGAAGTAGAATATGAAGAAGAATAATAGTTTAATAAGAACAATATGAGTAATGTTAACAAAAAGATGAATAGCAAGAAGTTTAAGAAGAAGATAAAGAAGGTGAAGATGAAGAATAATTTGATGAAAAAGATGATGCTGCTGAAGATTATGAAGGAGAAAGTGTGTCAAAAATTAAAAAGATGAAGAGCATGGAAGTTGTGAAATATACATATTTGCCAAAATAGAAAAAAGGTTAACAACATTGTCAATTTCTTCGTCAATCCGAACATCTTTAAAAAAAAAAATATTAATGCTATTCATAGAATCATAGAATCATAGAATGGTAGAGTTGGAAGGGACCTCCTGGGTCATCTGGTCCAACCCCTGCTCAAAGCAGGATTCTCTAAATCATCCCAGACAGATGTCTATCCAGCCTCTGTTTGAAGACTTCCATTGAAGGAGAACTCACCACCTCTTGTGGCAGCCTGTTCCACTCATTGATCACCCTAACTGTCAAAAAGTTTTTTCTAATATCTAATCTGTGTCTCCTCCCATTCAGTTTCATCCCATTGCTTCTAGTCTTTCCTTGCGCAAATGAGAATAAAGATGATCCTTCTACAATGTGACAGCCCTTGAGATATTTGTAGACAGCTATTAAGTCTCCTCTCAGTCTTCTTTTTTGCAAGCTAAACATTCCAAATCCTGCAACCGTTCCTCATAGGACATGGTTTGCAGACCGGTCACCATTCTCGTGGCTCTTCTCTGAACTTGCTCCAGTTTGTTGATGTCTTTTTTAAAATGTGGTGCCCAAAACTGGACACAGTATTCCAGATGAGGTCTGACCAAAGAGGAGTAGAGGGCAATAATGACCTCACATGATCTAGACTGTATGCTTCTGTTGATACATCCTAGAATTGCATTTGCCTTTTTTGCTGCTGCATCACACTGTTGACTCATGTTAAGTCTGTGATCAATTAGTATACCCAAGTCTTTTTCACATGTGCTGTTACTTAGCCCTATTCCTCCCATTTTGTATATGCTTTTTTCATTTTTATTGCCCAGATGTAGTACTTTGCATTTTTCCCTGTTAAAATCCATTCTGTTAATTGCTGCCCACTGCTCCAGTTTATGTATATCTTTTTGAATCCTCTCTCTCTCTTCTCTAGTATTAGCTACCCCTCCTAGCTTTGTGTCATCAGCAAATTTGATCAGTTTACCCTCAATTCCTTCATCTAAATCATTGATAAAGATGTTGAACAATACAGGGCCCAAAACAGAGCCTTGTGGTACCCCACTTGAGACATTCTTCCAACTGGATGTGCAGCCATTTACAACCACTCTTTGGGTCCGATCACTAAGCCAGTTATGAATCCACCTAACAGTTGCCTTGTCCATTCCATACTTAGTCATTTTTTCAATAAGGATTGTGTGAGATACTTTGTCAAATGCTTTGCTGAAGTCAAGATATACTATATCTACAGCATTTCCCTGATCCACCCAGTCAGTGATTCTGTCATAGAAGGAAATTAAGTTAGTCTGACATGACTTATTAGTTACAAACCCATGCTGACTCTGTTTAATCACTTCATTCTTATCCAGGTACTTGCATACATGTTCTTTAATAATTTGTTCAAAGATCTTTCCTGGTATAGAAGTCAGACTCACCGGCCTGTAGTTCCCTGGGTCCACCTTCTTCCCCTTTTTGAAGATAGGAACAACATTTGCTCTTCTCCAGTCTTCTGGGACTTCTTCTGTTCTCCAAGAATTTTCAAAGATTATGGACAGTGGTTCAAGAATTTCTTCTGCTATCTCCTTCAGTACCCTAGGGTGTAATTCATCTGGACCTGGAGACTTGAATTCATTTAGGTTAGCTAAGTGTTTCCTCACTGTCTTTCTGTTTATAGATATCCTGGATTCTTCTATTCCTTTAATAGGACAGTGAAGATCAGTTGATGTTACATTTCCTTTCTGAGAGAAAACAGATGCAAAATAGGAATTTAAAAGTTCAGCCTTCTCAACATCCTGACTTACCATTTCATCATTTTCATCCTGTAAAAATCCTATAGCATCTTTGACTTTTCTTTTACTTTTGACGTATCCCCAAAATCCTTTTTTGTTGCTTTTGACGTCACTTGCAAGCCTTAATTCATTGTCAGCTTTAGATAATCTAATTTGTGCCCTGCAGGTTCTGCAGACGGCATTATATTCTTCTTTAGATATGCCTCCCTCTTTCCATTTGATAAACATTTCTTTCTTCCTTTTTAGCATGTGTTTAAGTTCTATGTTCATCCATCCTGGTTTCCTTAAATGCTTCCCATTCTTCCCTCTTTTCGGAATTGTTAACGATTGTGCTTTGAGAATCTCATTTTTCAAGATTTTCCATCCTTCCTGGACATTTTTGTCCTTAAGGATATCCAGCCATTGGATCCCTCCAATTCTCTTTCTGAGTTCCTTAAAATCTGCCTTTCTGAAATCTAACCTTGACGTCTGAGTCTTCACAGGTCTTCCTCCTCTTGTTATCCAAAATTCTAAAATAGCATGGTCACTACCTCCTAGGGTCCCAGCCACTCTTACCTCCTCCACCATTTCCTCCCTGTTTATGAGGATTAGATCCAAGGTAGCAGATCCCTTGTTTTCTCCATTACCTTTTGGAAGATAAAGTTGTCAGCAAGAGAGGATAAGAATTTCCTGGACCTGTTAGTTTTGCCTGAGAGAGATTCCCAACAAATGTCTGGATAGTTGAAATCTCCCATGACCACTATGTCATATTTTTTGGAGAACTTGGCCATTTGATGCATAAAGAGTTCTTCCATATCTTCAGCTTGCACAGGCGGCCTGTAGTAAATGCCTACAATGGTGTCCTTTCCATTGTTCTGTCCTTGTATTCTTACCCAAACAGTTTCCACAGAACTCCCAGTCTCTGAAGCTTCAATCTCTGTGCAGATATACGCTTTTCTAACATACAATGCAACACCTCCTCCTCGTTTATCAAGTCTGTTTCTTGCAAATAAGTTGTAACCTTCAAGCCTTGTATTCCAATCATGTGTATCGTCCCACCAAGTCTCAGTGATTCCAATGACATCATATTTCTTCTCCTGCGTTAGTAGCTCCAGTTCTCCTTGTTTGTTGCCCATGCTTTGTGCATTCGTATAGAAACACTTTAGTTTGTGATTGGTTTCTCTTTCTTCAATATTTTTATTATGTAGATTTTTTTGTCTTTGTTCTTCCCCTTCACTTCTAATAGCAGAGTTCTCAATAGCATTTGTCAGGTGTATGGCTTTTGCTGGCGTTTTGCTTCCCTTCCCACATTGTTCTAGTTTAAAGCTCTCCTGATGAGTGTAGCAAGGCGACTTCCAAATACATGTTTTCCAGTCTTCGTAAGGTGCACCCCATCTCTAGCAAGTAGTCCATCGTACAGGTAATTCACTCCGTGATCCAGAAATCCAAATCCTTGCTGACGGCACCATCGACGTAGCCAGATGTTCACCTGCAGAATCTTATTCCACCTCCTTGTTCCATGGCCATCCACTGGAAGGATGGAGGAGAAGACCACCTGCGCTCCCAGTTCTTTCACTTTCTTACCTAAGTTTTCAAAGTCACTGCAGATGGTTTCCAGGTCACTTCTTGTGGTGTCATTTGTCCCCACATGTATTAGCAGGAATGGGTAGTCATCTTTAGGTCTGAAGAGTCCTGATATCCTGTCAGACACATCTTTAATTTTTGCACCTGGAAGACAGCACATTTCTCTTGAGGTTATATCTGGTCTGCAGATAGCAGCCTCTGTTCCTCTCAACAGGGAATCCCCCATGACAACAACTCTCCGTTTCTTCTTCACAACATTTTTCTTTCTCCATTCAGGAGGACTCTGAGGGCGTACAAGGTTACTCTTTGTGGGCAAAGTCTTATCCTGATGTATTTCTTCATCGTTCTCCTGTGTAAGAGCCTGGTACTGGTTTCTGAGCAGAATTGGTGCTGACTGCCTCCTGATCCTCCTGCTTCTTTGGGTCACATGCTTCCATTCCTCTGTTTCTTCAGTTGCACTTCGAATTTCTTCTCTTTCTGTACCATGAAGAGATAATTCTGCTCTGTCTAAGAACTCTTCACCTTCCTTAATGGTCTTCAATGTAGATAACCTCTCTTCCAGATTTTGCAACTTTTCCTCCAACAGGGACACAAGCTTGCATTTGTGGCATGTGAAATTTGGCTTTTCCACTGGTAAGTCTATGAACATGTAGCAAGAAATGCAGCTCACCACATGGCTCCTGGCCTCTTCCATGTTCTTATTGTTCAAGAGATAATCAAGCGGTGAAATATAAGCCCTGGTTTACTGATGTCCTCCTTTCAGCTGCAACAGCCAAAATCCAGTGTTCCTTGAGCTCGCGGAGACTCTTCACTTATCCCAGAAGGCACTGGGAATATGCAAATTATCTCCTCGGGACTCCTCCCCTGGTTTACTGATGTCCTCCTTTCAGCTGCAACAGCCAAAATCCAGTGTTCCTTGAGCTCGCGGAGACTCTTCACTTATCCCAGAAGGCACTGGGAATATGCAAATTATCTCCTCGGGACTCCTCCCCTGGTTTACTGATGTCCTCCTTTCAGCTGCAACAGCCAAAATCCAGTGTTCCTTGAGCTCGCGGAGACTCTTCACTTATCCCAGAAGGCACTGGGAATATGCAAATTATCTCCTCGGGACTCCTCCCCTGGTTTACTGATGTCCTCCTTTCAGCTGCAACAGCCAAAATCCAGTGTTCCTTGAGCTCGCGGAGACTCTTCACTTATCCCAGAAGGCACTCGGAATATGCAAATTATCTCCTCGGGACTCCTCCCCTGGTTTACTGATGTCCTCCTTTCAGCTGCAACAGCCAAAATCCAGTGTTCCTTGAGCTCGCGGAGACTCTTCACTTATCCCAGAAGGCACTGGGAATATGCAAATTATCTCCTCAGGACTCCTCCCCTGGTTTACTGATGTCCTCCTTTCAGCTGCAACAGCCAAAATCCAGTGTTCCTTGAGCTTGCGGAGACTCTTCACTTATCCCAGAAGGCACTGGGAATATGCAAATTATCTCCTCGGGACTCCTCCCCTGGTTTTCCATTTGATTGGGTTAAACATCTATGCCTTTAATGTCTCCTCAACCTTCCCCAATACATTCTACATTACTCTTTGTTGTTTTCCTTCATGTACAATTAACCAACAAGGCAAGAATGGGATTTTTTTAATTCCGATATTTTGTTCCCATAGACTTACATTGGATTTCCGGTATCGGTATCGGGTATCGCCGATATTTTTTGGGTATCGGCGATACCATTCCGATTCCGATACTTTTGGATATCGGAAAGTATTGCTCAACTCTACTTCTGAGCAATTTGTCAGCTTTTGGACACCTTTGAAGTGTTTTCTATGTGTTTTCTATGTGTTTTTGTTTGCCTGCCATTGGTTTTAACGGTGCTCGACGGTGTTCAACGAACAGTTCGATGAACTGTTCGTCGAACACACGGCTGTTCGGCGAACCGAACCGAACTCGAACACTACGGGGGTGGCTCATCACTAATCAAGATATACTATATGCACTGCATATTCTTCATTCATCCAGTCAGTGATTCTATCATTGAAGGAAATTATATTAGTCTGACCAGGGGCGTAACTAGGAACGGCAGGGCCCCACAGCAAACTTCACAATGGGCCCCCGCCGGCCGCCATTTTAAAAAATATATATATTTTTAAAAATCACTAATCGCAAACGGCGAATGGATTGAATAATCCAGTCGCAATTTGCAAATTTTCAGCCGCTTTGGCGACCATTTTGGTCGCCATCTGCAGCACTGTAATGAGGCCTGCTGATTTCGGGGCCCTAGGCCCCTGATGGGGCCTGCTGTTTCCTGGGGCCCTAGGCCCCTGATAGGGCCTGCAGTTTCATGGGGCAAGTTTCCTTGTCAAGCACTATGCGTGACTAGTGAGACCAAACCTGTCAATCACTTTTCCAAGCGATGCTTCAAATCGCTTGGAAAAGCGCGAGCATTCTGCAAGCTAAAAACGCTTGCAAAATGCTTGTGTTTTGCGGAAAAACGCATACTAATTACGTATGTGTTTTACCGCCGCGGGGAGTTGTGGAAATGCTCCGCAAAATTTTGGAGCATTTGTGCAACGTGTGAACATGGCCTAAAGCTTCTGAGCCCCATCTGCCCCCTGACAGAGAGTAAATGCAGGGAATCTTGAGAGGGGGCTGTGTCCTGTCAGGGGGCTGGTTGGGCTCAGCAGTCTATGCTTCTTTGCAGGTGGTGAAGGGGGGAAGAGGCACTCAGGTATGGAGGGGCACTCAGGTCTGGGGGGCACTTGAGTCTGGGGGGCACTCAAATCTGGGGGGGCAATAAGGTCTGGGGGTGGGCACTCAGATCTGGGGGGCACTCAGCTCTGCTCTTTTCATGAGCTATAGCTGATACAGACAGGGGTCAGACTCAGGACATAGCAGCGTCCTTGGTGAGCCGGCTGCTGTGCTGATAGTATGACTGACACTGTCACTGAGCACAGTAGCCGGCTCACTGAGGAGGCGTCGGCTGTAGGGACTGGACTGGAGCCTGGCCGGACACCATCTATTAACACAGGCTCAGACACTCACCGGGGGTTTGGGGCTGAGGGCTGCGCTGCTCCTGTGTGACTGGGGAGAATACTGTACTGCACTAAGCCCGCGCTTAGCAGGGATTGGATGCTGGAAAGTCCCGCCCTCCTGTTGCTCAGCACTGGCTGCCTCTCCCAGCTGTCTGTCACAGTGACTCCTGCTCTCTCCACACACACCGCTCACTGCGGGCCCCTCCAGCTCCCGTGCCCCTTACACCAGTAAGGGTAATAATGCCCTGATGGCGGCCCTGCATAGAGGCGCCGGAGGTGGCGGTGGGCCCCAGAACTACCGTGGTGGTAGGTGAAGCAGCTGCAGCAGGGACGGGCCCCCTTCTAGCCCGGGCCCTGTGGCAGCTGCTTCCCCTGCTTCCACGATAGTTCCGCCCCTGAGTCTGACCTGTAATTTCCTGGCTCCTAGTTTTTTCCATTTTTGAAGATAGGCACGATATTTGCCCTTCTCCAATCTTCTGGGACTTCTCCTGATTTCCAGGATTTTTCAAAAATTCTGGATAGTGGTTCTGCAATTTTTGATGCTAACTCTTTCAGTACCCAAGGGTGTAATTCATCTAGACCAGAAAATTTTTATTCATTTAAATTAGCTAAGTGTTCCCTCACCATCTCTCTGTTTATAGATAGTGTGATCATTTTATTCCTTCAATAACACAGTGGAGATCAGTTTATGTTACATTTGCTTTCCTAGAGAACACAGATTTAAAATTGCAATTTCACCTTGTCAAAATAATTTTAACCCTACAATGCGTATCGGGGACCTTTTAGGCCTGTGCTTACTTTATTGCTATTATCTGCAAAATAATTTAGTTACAAACATTACCATGAAAGGGAATGACTGTCAGGTGTCATTAAAATATTGAATATTACAAACAGTTTATGTGCTGATTTCATCTGTGGCTGTGAAAAAGTGTGGGCTAATTCCATTCCACTGTATTTGCTGTCTGTTACTCTAGTTCTATACACTATTTTGTAGTAAAAAATAAAAATGCAGGCCACATATTTTACAGTGTGGTATCTCCGTGACACGCCTCATGTATCTGTGAGCTAAAAAATTGTTTCATTTGAGGCTTCCATTCACCTTTTTTTTGCTGTGTGTTACCCTATTTCTATACACTATTTTGCTGTAAAAAATAAAAAAACAGGCCACATATTGAATTGTCTGGTATCTCCGTCAGACGCCTGGTCTATCTGTGGGTTGCAAATTGTGGCATTTCAGGCATACATTCCACTGTATTTGCTGTCTGTTACTCTAGCTCTATACACTATTTTGGGGGAAAAAATAAAAAAATCCAGGCCACATATTGAACAGTCTGGTGTCGTCCTCAGACGCCTGATCTATCTTTGGGCTACAAATTGTGGCATTTCAGGCCTAAATTCCACTGTATTTGCTGTCTGTTACCCTAGCTCTATATAATATTTTGGGGTAAAAAATAAAAATACTGCCACATATTTTACAGTGTGGTATCTTTGTGACACACCTCACTTATCTGTGGGCCACAAATTGTTTAATTTGAGGCTTCCATTGCTCTTTTTCTGCTGTGTGTTACCCTATTTCTATATAATATTTTGCTGTAAAAATAAAAATACAGGCCACATATTGAATAGTCTGGTATCTCCGTCAGACACCTCTTCTATCTGTGGGCTACAAATTGTGGTATTTGAGGCTTCCATTCACCTTTTTTTCCTGTATGTTACCCTAGTTATTGACACCAGTTTGCTAAAAAATAAAAATTCTTACCTACAGGGCAGATATTTTATACTGTGACTTTCCCGCACACGGATCACATATAATTTTGCTCCAAATTCAGCCATTTGTAGTGAACTTGGAAAATATTGTAGTCCATTTAAAATTGGCAAAGCGCGTGGCAAAGGTTGGGGAACTGGACATGATGGTGATGGTGCATGCAGAGACCGAAGCCGTGGGCAAGGTGAAATTGGGCCACAACAAACACCCACATCTGGTCGCTTAACCTTCCTGTGCCAAAACTAGGGGACCATAGCAGGACAGCAGTATTGCAGCCAGAGCAGTGTGAAAAGGTTGTTGGTTGGATGGCGGATAGGACTTCCAGTCAGTTCACCACCAGCACCCTGTCTTCCACATGGTCAAGTCTGAGTAGCCGTGAGTCTGGACCGCATATCGCCACGCACCTTGCCCATTGTAAATGGAATAGAATATTACAGTATACACGTTCACTGCAAAAGGGTGATTTGGGAGTCAACTTGTATGTGATACGTGTGCTTGAAAACCACACTGTTACCTATCTGGACTTTAGGTAAAAATGTTTTAGGCATTATCAGACTTAATAATTACATTAACAGACTGCAAAAAAATACTATGTTTTGGCCTAAACTGGCCAAACTTTGAGCACACACAGATATCATAGAATCATAGAATCATAGAATGGTAGAGTTGGAAGGGACCTCCTGGGCCATCTGGTCCAACCCCCTGCTCAAAGCAGGATTCTCTAAATCATCCCAGACAGATGTCTGTCCAGCCTCTGTTTGAAGACTTCCATTGAAGGAGAATTTACCACCTCTCGTGGCAGCCTGTTCCACTCCTTGATCACCCTAACTGTCAAAAAGTTTTTTCTAATATCTAATCTGTGTCTCCTCCCATTCAGTTTCATCCCATTGCTTCTAGTCTTTCCTTGTGCAAATGAGAATAAAGATGAACCTTCTACAATGTGACAGCCCTTGAGATATTTGTAGACAGCTATTAAGTCTCCTCTCAGTCTTCTTTTTTGCAAGCTAAACATTCCCAAATCCTGTAACCGTTCCTCATAGGACATGGTTTGCAGACCGGTCACCATTCTGGTGGCTCTTCTCTGAACTTGCTCCAGTTTGTTGATGTCTTTTTTAAAATGTGGTGCCCAAAACTGGACACAGTATTCCAGATGAGGTCTGACCAAAGAGGAGTAGAGGGCAATAATGACCTCACGTGATCTAGACTGTATGCTTCTGTTGATACATCCTAGAATTGTATTTGCCTTTTTTGCTGCTGCATCACACTGTTGACTCATGTTCAGTCTGTGATCAATTAGTATACCCAAGTCTTTTTCACATGTGCTGTTACTTAGCCCTATTCCTCCCATTTTGTATATGCTTTTTTCATTTTTATTGCCCAGATGTAGTACTTTGCATTTTTCCCTGTTAAAATCCATTCTGTTAGTTGCTGCCCACTGCTCGAGTTTATTTATATCTTTTTGAATCCTCTCTCTCTCTTCTCTAGTATTAGCTACCCCTCCTAGCTTTGTGTCATCAGCAAATTTGATCAGTTTACCCTCTATTCCTTCATCTAAATCATTGATAAAGATGTTGAACAATACAGGGCCCAAAACAGAGCCTTGTGGTACCCCACTTGAGACATTCTTCCAACTGGATGTGCAGCCATTTACGACCACTCTTTGAGTCCGATCACTAAGCCAGTTATGAATCCACCTAACAGTTGCCTTGTCCATTCCATACTTAGTCATTTTTTCAATAAGGATTGTGTGAGATACTTTGTCAAATGCTTTGCTGAAGTCAAGATATACTATATCTACAGCATTTCCCTGATCCACCCAGTCAGTGATTCTGTCATAGAAGGAAATTAAGTTAGTCTGACATGACTTATTAGTTACAAACCCATGCTGACTCTGTTTAATCACTTCATTCTTATGCAGGTACTTACATACATGTTCTTTAATAATTTGTTCAAAGATCTTTCCTGGTATAGAAGTCAGACTCACCGGCCTGTAGTTCCCTGGGTCCACCTTCTTCCCCTTTTTGAAGATAGGAACAACATTTGCTCTTCTCCAGTCTTCTGGGACTTCACCTGTTCTCCAAGAATTTTCAAAGATTATGGACAGTGGTTCAAGAATTTCTTCTGCTATCTCCTTCAGTATTCTGGGGTGTAATTCATCTGGGCCTGGAGACTTGAATTCATTTAGGTTAGCTAAGTGTTTCCTCACTGTCTTTCTGTTTATAGATATCCTGGATTCTTCTATTCCTTTAATAGGACAGTGAAGATCAGTTGATGTTACATTTCCTTTCTGAGAGAAAACAGATGCAAAATAGGAATTTAAAAGTTCAGCCTTCTCAACATCCTTTCTTACCATTTCATCATTTTCATCCTGTAAAAATCCTACAGCATCTTTGACTTTTCTTTTACTTTTGATGTATCCCCAAAATCCTTTTTTGTTGCTTTTGACATCTCTTGCAAGCCTTAATTCATTGTCAGCTTTAGATAATCTGATTTGTGCCCTGCAGGTTCTGCAGATGGCATTATATTCTTCTTTAGATATGCCTCCCTCTTTCCATTTGATAAACATTTCTTTCTTCCTTTTTAGCATGTGTTTAAGTTCTGTGTTCATCCATCCTGGTTTCCTTAAATGCTTCCCATTCTTCCCTCTTTTTGGAATTGTTGACAATTGTGCTTTGAGAATCTCATTTTTCAAGATGTCCCATCCTTCCTGGACATTTTTGTCCTTAAGGATATCCTGCCATTGGATCCCTCCAATTCTCTTTCTGAGTCCCTTAAAATCTGCCTTTCTGAAATCTAATCTTGACGTCTGAGTCTTCACAGGTCTTCCTCCTCTTGTTATCCAAAATTCTAAAATAGCATGGTCACTACCTCCTAGGGTCCCAGCCACTCTTACCTCCTCAACCATTTCCTCCCTATTTATAAGGATTAGATCCAAGGTAGCAGTTCCTCTTGTTTTCTCTCCCTACCTTTTGAAAGATAAAGTTGTCAGCAAGAGAGGATAAGAATTTCCTTGACCTGTTAGTTTTGCCTGAGAGCGATTCCCAACAAATGTCTGGATAGTTGAAATCTCCCATGACCACCATGTCATATTTTTTGGAGAACTTGGCCATTTGATGCATAAAGAGTTCATCCATATCTTCAGCTTGCATAGGTGGCCTGTAGTAAATGCCTACAATGGTGTCCTTTCCATTGTTCCGTCCTTGTATTCTTACCCAAACAGTTTCCACAGAACTCCCAGTCTCTGAAGCGTCAATCTCTGTGCAGATATACGCTTTTCTAACATACAATGCAACACCTCCTCCTCGTTTATCAAGTCTGTTTCTTGCAAATAAGTTGTATCCTTCTAGCCTTGTATTCCAATCATGTGTATCGTCCCACCAAGTTTCAGTGATTCCAATGACATCATACTTCTTCTCCTGCGTTAGTAGTTCCAATTCTCCTTGTTTGTTGCCCATGCTTTGTGCATTTGTATAAAAACATTTTAGTTTGTGATTGGTTTCTCTTCCTCCAATATTTTTATTATTTAGATTGTTTTGTCTTCGTTCTTCCTTTCCACTTCTAATAGCCGAGTTCTCAATAGCATTTGTCAGGTGTATGGCTTTTTCTGGCGTTTTGCTTCCCTTCCCACATTGTTCTAGTTTAAAGCTCTCCTGATGAGTGTAGCAAGGCGACTTCCAAATACATGTTTTCCAGTCTTCGTAAGGTGCACCCCATCTCTAGCAAGTAGTCCATCGTATAGGTAATTCACTCCGTGATCCAGAAATCCAAATCCTTGTTGACGGCACCATCGACGTAGCCAGTTGTTCACCTGCAGAATCTTATTCCACCTCCTTGTTCCATGGCCATCCACTGGGAGGATGGAAGAGAAGACCACCTGCGCACCCAGTTCTTTCACTTTCTTGCCTAAGTTTTCAAAGTCACTGCAGATGGTTTCCAGGTCACTTCTTGTGGTGTCATTTGTCCCCACATGTATTAGGAGGAATGGGTAGTCATCTTTAGGTCTGAAGAGTCCTGATATCCGGTCAGACACATCTTTAATTTTTGCACCTGGAAGACAGCACATTTCTCTTGAGGTTTTATCCGGTCTGCAGATAGCGGCCTCTGTTCCTCTCAACAGGGAATCCCCCACGACCACAACTCTCCGTTTCTTCTTCACAACATTTTTCTTTCTCCATTCAGGAGGACTCTGAGGGCTTACAAGGTTGCTCTTTGTGGGCAAAGTCTTATCCTGATGTATTTCTTCTTCATTCTCCTGTGTGAGAGCCTGGTACTGGTTCCTGAGCAGTATGGGTGCTGACTGCCTCACGATTCTCCTGCTTCTTTGGGTCACATGCTTCCATTCCTCTGCTTCTTCAGGTGCTCTTCGAATTTCTTCTCTTTCTGCACCATGAAGAGATAATTCTGCTCTGTCTAAGAACTCTTCATCTTCCTTAATGATCTTCAATGTAGATAACCTCTCTTCCAGATTCCGCAACTTTTCCTCCAACATGGACACAAGCTTGCATTTGTGGCATGTGAAATTTGGCTTTTCCACTGGTAAATCTGTGAACATGTAGCAAGAAATGCAACTCACCACATGGCTCCTGGCCTCTTCCATGCTCTTATTGTTAAAGAGATATCACAGCGGTGAAAAAAGTACCAAAATTCCGATGTCCTCCTTTCAGCTGCAACAGCCAAAACCCAGTGTTCTTGGAGCTTGCGGAGACTCTTCACTTATCCCAGAATGAACTGGGAATATGCAAATGAGCTGGCACGGAGATACCACTATGACAAATGTGTGCCCTGTTTTTTTATTTTTGGGCTATCTAGTGCTGTATATCAGTACTGTGACACCCAGGACAAAAAATGGAAAACCAGCCTAAATTGGCCAAACTTTGAGCACGCACAGATATGAGCTGGCACGGAGATACCACTACAACAAATTTTCTTTTGTTTTTTTGGCTAAATAGTGCTGTATATAAGTACAGTTTCACTCAGGACACAAAAAAGAAAACCGCAGTAAACTGGCCAAACTTTGAGCACACACAGATATGAGCTGGCACGGAGATACCACTATGACAAATGTGTGCCCTGTTTTTTTATTTTTGGGCTATCTAGTGCTGTATATCAGTACTGTGACACCCAGGACAAAAAATGGAAAACCAGCCTAAATTGGCCAAACTTTGAGCACGCACAGATATGAGCTGGCACGGAGATACCACTATGACAAATGTGTGCCCTGTTTTTTTATTTTTGGGCTATCTAGTGCTGTATATCAGTACTGTGACACCCAGGACAAAAAATGGAAAACCAGCCTAAATTGGCCAAACTTTGAGCACGCACAGATATGAGCTGGCACGGAGATACCACTACAACAAATTTTCTTTTGTTTTTTTGGCTAAATAGTGCTGTATATAAGTACAGTTTCACCCAGGACACAAAAAAGAAAACCGGCTTTAACTGGCCAAATTTTGAGCACACACAGATATCAGATGGCACGGCGATACCACGACAATTGTGTGTTTCTTTTTCTTTTTTCTGGGTATATACTGCTGTTTATAAATACAGTGACACCCAAGACAATTAAAGAAAACCGACATAAACTGGCACGGAGATACCACTACGACAAATGTGTGCCCTGTTTTTTTTTTCTTTTGGAAAATACTTCTGTATGTAAGTACAGTGACACTAGTGACCGAAAAAGAAAACTGGCGTAAACTGGCCAAACTTTGAGCACGCACAGATATGAGCTGCCACGGAGTTACCACACTGAAAATTGTGTTTTTTTTCTTTTTTTGGGGGGGTAAAAACTGCTTTATATAAGTACAGTGACACCCAAGACAAAAAAAGAAAAAAGAAAATCGCTGTAAACTGGCCAAACTTTCAGCACTCACAGATATGAGCTGGCACGAAGATAACACGCCAAAAAATGTGTGACCTGTATTCCAATTACACCTGGGGCTAGCTATATACGGCCAATATATCCTACAGGTAGCAGCAGCAGCACCAGAACTCAGGAAAGGAATGGACCCTCTTGATGTGTGCAATGATCTATATACACACATACAGAGCCTGCAGGCCTTGCACTGATGTGTATAGAGCGATGTACACTACCCTGCCTACATAACACTGGAACCTATATACTCTGGAATTAGTCCTTAGAAGGACTGTTGGTTTTTCTGGATTTGAGTAGTTTACGATGGTAGACCCCACACTGACTAATAAATCACCAAATCTAACCCTATCTTGGCAGCTGCTCTCCCTACACTATCTCAATCCGGAGCTGAATGTGGCGAGCAGGGCGGCGTCCCTTCTCTTATACCCCTGATGATGCTGTGTGGCCAGCCAATCACTGCACGACCACAACAAAGATGGCTGCGGCGTATCATTGCCTGGCAGACAATCCTTGCATCATGATTGGGTCTGTAAAGTCTGCCAAAAAAGTTGGGTGGAGACCCGAGTTTCCGCCGAGTAATCACAGAAATGTTCGGTGCTCGCCGAGTACTCCGAGTACCGTGATACTCGGGCGAGTAACGATTAGTGGCAAGCTTTTTCGCTCATCACTAACCGTGAGCCATTTTTGACTGTTATTTGAACGTGTGGAAGACAGTGTAGTGATGGTGGCAAAGTGACTGAAAGCATTATCTACTATCCAACCAACAACCTTTTGGCACTGCTCTGGGTTCAATAGTGGTCTGCTGCGGTTCCCTAGTAATTGGTACAGGAAGGTCGGGCGAGAAGATGTGGGTGTTTGTTGTGGCACAATTTAAGTTTGGCTATGGCCTCGGCCTCTGCATGCACCATCACCATCACATTCAGTTCCCCGTTCCTTGCCACGCACTTTGCCCATTTTAAATGGAGGACTATATTTTCCACGTTCACTACAAATGGCTGAATTTGGAGCAAACTTATATGTGATTTGTGTGACTGAAAATCACAGTTTAAAATATCTGGCCTGTAGGTAACTATTTTTTTTCACCAAACTGGTGTCAATAAGTGTTAGGGTCTGCAGAACGCACCAAATATATGATGTGGAGAGGTGCGTTCGCAGCCCGGGGTCCACCGTGCAGGCGGAGCCTGCTGCTAGTATAATGGCGCAAGAAGCAAACTCTGTTATCCCGCAGAGTCGCCAAAATAAATGCCGTAACGCGCTGTGGCAATATGTGCGAACTCTGTTATTCCACAGAGCCGCTAGGAGGAGTGCCGCAGCGCTATATGGCGATGTGTGCGAACTCACTTAACACCACTGAGTCGCAAAATAAACACCCTAGGGCACTGTCTAGCGTTGAAAGTGAACCCTGTTACGTCACAGAGCCGCTGAGACAAACTTCTGTGTCCTGTCAAGCACCCAGGTACACAGTTAACTGCTAAGCGAACATAGAACGTGATCATGCGCTAATGTCCTCGCGGGAGACACCCGCAATCTATGGCGTCTGAACGCCAGGCCCTGAGTACGGCAATCAAACTCCTCACCGGTTATGCCGGTAATCTAGGGCATCTAGGGCGACCCTGACCAGCTAGCATACCAAACTCCTCACCGATTAAGTCGGTATTCTAGGGGCTTATTTCAGCCGGGCCCTAACCACACACACGCATGACCACACTGGCGCTAAGCATATAATGGTTGACACTAGCGCATGGCGGCCCAGCCATGCCACCCTTTTATAGTAACAGCTACAGGACCTGCCAGAAACAAGGACCAATGAAACTTGTTCCAGAACACCAGTAGTCACAGGACCTTCCTGTCAGACCAATAGGAGCTGCTGCAGTACCTGAGCATGTGACCCCTGATCTCCAATGAGAGATCTCACTCTGGGCATGCTCAGAAGGGGAAAACAAGGACTTTGTCCTAAAGACGTCTGCTCGTCGCTAACCAGTACTGGCCACAATAGCAGAGCCTGGAGGAGCAGCAGTAATCCTCTGCACACTGTTAGACTGGGCGAGACACTGGGACTGATGTCTAAGCTGAGCAGAGTCCACTGCAGCCGGAGATGAATGGGAGACCGCAGCGGGACTGGTTTGAGATTCCCCTTGTGCAGAAGCGGGAACTCGACCCCTAACAATAAGTTTGCTAAGACATTGCAACAAAATTTAAATAGAGGTCTGAAATGGCACAATTTGGAACGCACTGATATGTGATGTGTGTGACAGACAAACCCAAGTTTTAAATAGCTGGCCTGTAGGTAACTATTTTTTTTTTCAGCAAACTGGTGTCAATAACTTTCCTAAGACACTGCAACAAAATTTAAATGGAGGCCAGAAATGGCAGAATTTTGAGTGCACTGATATGCGATCTGTGTGAAGAATAAACTCCAGTTTAAAATACATGGATTTTAGCGGTGTAATATGGAACAGATGTCTGTATTCTGCAGTGCCAAAAAGCAAATAGAGCAGAAAAACGGTGTTCTCTGGATTGCTTTTAAAGCAAATAATCAGAATTAAGATCTAAAAAAAATTATTCCTGGCCCCTGATACCTGGGGCTATGTCTAGAAATATCTGTAATAGCATCAGCAGACAGAACTGGAATGGACCCTCTTGCTATATGCACTGCAGTCTCCACATACGTACACTGCTTGCCTGCCTAGCACTGATATCTATATACCCACATACACTGCCTGCCTGCCTAGCACTGATATCTATATACCCACATACACTGCCTGCCTGCCTAGCACTGATATCTATATACCCACATACACTGCCTGCCTAGCACTGATATCTATATACCCACATACACTGCCTGCCTAGCACTGATATCTATATACCCACATACACTGCTTGCCTAGCACTGATATCTATATACCCACATACACTGCCTGCCTAGCACTGATATCTATATACCCACATACACTGCCTGCCTAGCACTGATATCTATATACCCACATACACTGCCTGCCTAGCACTGATATCTATATACCCACATACACTGCCTGCCTGCCTAGCACTGATATCTATATACCCACATACACTGCCTGCCTAGCACTGATATCTATATACCCATATACACTGCCTGCCTGCCTAGCACTGATATCTATATACCCACATACACTGCCTGCCTAGCACTGATATCTATATACCCACATACACTACCTGCCTAGCACTGATATCTATATACCCACATATACTGCCTGCCTGCCTAGCACTGATATCTATATACCCACATACACTGCTCGCCTGCCTAACACTGATATCTATATACCCACATACACTGCCTGCCTAGCACTGATATCTATATACCCACATACACTGCCTGCCTAGCACTGATATCTATATACCCATATACACTGCCTGCCTGCCTAGCACTGATATCTATATACCCACATATACTGCCTGCCTAGCACTGATATCTATATACCCACATACACTACCTGCCTAGCACTGATATCTATATACCCACATATACTGCCTGCCTGCCTAGCACTGATATCTATATACCCACATACACTGCTTGCCTGCCTAACACTGATATCTATATACCCACATACACTTCCTGCCTTGCACTGATATCTATATACCCACATACACTGCTTGCCTGCCTAGCACTGATATCTATATACCCACATACACTGCCTGCCTGCCTAGCACTGATATCTATATACCCACATACACTGCCTGCCTGCCTAGCACTGATATCTATATACCCACATACACTGCCTGCCTACCTAGCACTGATATCTATATACCCACATATACTTCCTGCCTGCCTAGCACTGATATCTATATACCCACATACACTGCTTGCCTGCCTAGCACTGATATCTATATACCCACATACACTGCCTGCCTACCTAGCACTGATATCTATATACCCACATATACTTCCTGCCTGCCTAGCACTGATATCTATATACCCACATACACTACCTGCCTTGCACTGATATCTATATACCCACATATACTGCCTGCCTGCCTAGCACTGATATCTATATACCCACATACACTGCCTGCCTGCCTAACACTGATATCTATATACCCACATACACTGCCTGCCTGCCTAGCACTGATGTCTATATACCCACATACACTGCCTGCCTGCCTAGCACTGATATATATGCCGCTATTAGTCCTCAGAAGGACTGTTAGTTGATATGGATATGTGTATTACAGTATATATATGTTCTTACCAACATTTAGTAAGAACCAAGCAAATCTCTCCCTAGCTCAGCAGCAGCTCTCCCTACACTGCCTGATTCCAGAGAAGACTGTGATGAGCATGGAGGTGCCAGGTCTGATATAGACTTGATGGCGCTGTGCTGCCAGACAATCACTGAAATGCCACAACCAACATGGCTGCGGCATTACAGTGTGTGGCAGACAATCCCTGCATGTTCACTGGCTCGCTAAAGAGCGGCAAACATGCAGTGAGGGGACCCGAGCTCCCGCCGAGCAACACCGGGAATACTCGTCGAGCTCCGAGCATCTCGAGCAGTGAGATGCTCGGGCGGGTACCGAGTAGTGGGGAGCATGCTCTCTCATCACTATATCTTACCCAATAATGCTTGAAGCGATCATCTTAAACTGATACTTAGTAGTGCCTTTTTACATAGTAATAATGCCTGCTTTGTGCCTCTAGATGGTAAAATTGCTCCTTATAAAATATTAATGCACCATGCAAATGCCCCATAAAACAGTGTTCAAATCTTGCTCCTTTGCCGTCCAAAACACTCTGAGTGCTCCTATAATACTAAAGCTTCTTAAGTGCCACTTAATATTTATTAATGTCCTCTGAGCAATCTATACACAGTATTGCAGGCCCACAGCTCCATTTTACAGAGTACAATGTCCCAAAGCTTCCCTATACACAGTATGATGAGCCCACAGCTCCACTATACACAGTATGCTGGGTCCACAGCACTACAATACTTAGTATGATGTCCCCACCACTCTCTGAAATCACAGTATAATGATCCTCACAGAAGTCCTCACACTGGAAAATGGCCCCCACAGTAGAACCCACATTTTATAATGGACTGCATAGTTGTCCCCACATTAGACAAAATTGTATAATTTCCCCCTCATTAGCTCCCACACTGTATAATGGCCCCACAGTAAGATCTAAACTGTAAAATGGCCCCCACATTTGCTTCCTTCCTGTATAATAGCACCTACTCTTTATGAGTAGTCCCACAGATGTTCCTACAATGTATGAGAGCTCCCCAAACTTTATGAGGGCTGCCCATAGTTATCCCCATACAGTACGATTTGACCCATGGTAGGTCCCAAACTGTATGATGACTCCCATCTTAGACTACAAACTGTATAATGGCCATCAAATTAGCCTCAAAACTTTATAATGGCCTCAGGCATTAGCTTCCAGTCTGTATAAGGGCCCCCATATCAGCTCTCAAACAGTACAATGGTCCTCACATTAGCTCCCAAACTGTATAATTGCTCCTGCATTAACCCCAAACTATAAAGTGACCCTTTCATTAGCCCTAAAACAGTATAATTGCAAACACATTAGCCCCCAAAGCAGTGTCGGACTGGCCCACGGAGAACCGGAGGATTCTCCGGTGGGCCCTGGCATCTGGGGGGCCCTGGCACCAGGGGCCCCCAGCCGGTGGCGTGTCACTAATAGCGGCACACCACGCAGCTGCCATGGGGGCCCCGTGCCAGCGGAGCAGCAGCGGGTGACAGGAGGCAGGAGCTCCTGTCCCCGCTGCTAAAGAGAAATGAATATTCACTGCTTCCCATGCCCACATGGGCGTGGGAAGCAGTGAATATCATTACTTACCTGTCATCTGCTCCAACCGCTGAGCACCGCTGTGTTCTCGCGTCCTCTCTTGCTGCGATGTTCAGGCAGAGGGCGCGATGACGTCATTAGTGAGCGCCGCGCCCCCTGCCTGAGCATTCACTGCCGGAGGACCGAAGACAGCGGCGCTCAGCAGTGGACCCGGTGACAGGTAAATATCGCAGGTGCCGGGGCCCTGAGCCAGCGGTGACACCGGCACCTGTCCCCCATAGCGCGCCAGTGCCCCCGCCTGCTCAGGACACCAGCACCTGGCCCCCAGCGACGAGAGGTGAGTATGTCTTTTTTTTTTTTGCAGCAGCATCTATGGGGGCACAGTCTGTGGAGCATCTATGGGGGCATAATCTATGGGGGCATAATCTGTGGAGCATTTATGGGGGTATAATCTATGGGGGCATAATCTGTGGAGCATTTATGGGGGCATAATCTATGGGGGCATAATCTGTGGAGCATTTATGGGGGCATAATCTGTGGAGCATCTATGGGGGCATAATCTATGGGGGCATAATCTGTGGAGCATTTATGGGGGCATAATCTATGGGGGCATAATCTGTGGAGCATTTATGGGGGCATAAGCTATGGAGCATCTATGGGTGAATAATCTAAGGAGCATTTATGGGGGCACAATCTATGGAGCTTCTATGGGGGCATAATCTAAGGAGCATCTATGGGGGCATAATCTAAGGAGCATCTATGGGGGCACAATCTATGGGGGCATAATCTATGGAGCATCTATGGGGGAATAATCTATGGAACTTCTATGGGGGCATAATCTAAGGAGCATCTATAGGGGCATAATCTATGGGGGCATAATCTAAGGAGCATTTATGGGGGCATAATCTATGGAGCATCTATAGGGGCATAATCTATGGGGGCACAATCTATGGATCTTCTATGGGGGCATAATCTAAGGAACATCTATGGGGGCACAATCTATGGATCTTCTATGGGGGCATAATCTAAAGAGCATCTATGGGGGCACAATCTATGGAGCATCTATGGGGGCATAATCTAAGGAGCTTCTATGGGGGCATAATCTAAGGAGCATCTATGGGGGCATAATCTAAGGAGCATTTATGGGGGCATAATCTATGGAGCATCTATAGGGGCATAATCTATGGGGGCATAATCTATGGAGCTTCTATGGGGGCATAATCTAAGGAGCATCTATGGGCACAATCTATGGAGCTTCTATGGGGGCATAATCTAAGGAGCATCTATGGGGGCATAATCTATGGAGCATCTATGGGGGCATAATCTATGGGGGCATAATCTATGGAGCAGCTATGGGGGCATAATACATGGGCAGCATATGGGGCACAATCTATGGAGCATCTTGTGGGGCATAATACATGGGGCAGCATATGGGGCATAATCTCATTTTCCACCCTAGGCTTATACTAGAGTCGATAAGTTTTCCCAGTTTTTTGTGGCAAAATTAGGGGGGTCGGCTTATACTCGAGTATATATGGTATCTATCTATATATATATGTTGTAGGGATGTGGTCTCGCTGGTGTGCGACCGGAGGTAAGCAGGAGGGCGACTCTTCCAGGTTCTTTAAGCAAGTTTATTACAATTTCATAAACTTGCCTTAAAACAGAAAAGAAAACAGCCTTCTCTGGCACAAAGTAACAAAAACAGATATAAAGTCCTGGTACTCTAACTGAGCACTCTTTCAGCAACCAGACTGGTGGTCTCCTCAGAACTCCCACACTGGAGGTTTCCACGCCTCCAGTCACTCACACCTGTGGTCAGCAGCAGGCTCAATTATATACACCAGCCATTCAGCTAACACAGAGCACATGACCTGTCATGTGCTCTTGTGACCTCATCACAGGTCCTCAAACCACATACAAAGGTATAGTGAAGTCTTACTATCACTACATACCTCCCCCCTCTGCCCAAAGCCGTGGGCTTGGCACATTTCATTCACCGACTAGAAACTCCTTTCAGTCGTCTCCACAATCAGCCGGTCTGTCATAGTTTGCCTTAGGTCACTGAGTCCTGATCTAATTGAGGTGTCACTGCCTCTAGCTCTTATTTCAGGCCATCTATGTTCTGTCTTAGTTTCACTTCGATGACCTTCATTCTGCAGCGAACCTCTGCGCCTCTCTATACTGTGGGTTGAAGGTGACTGCCTCTTTTTTCTCAACTCTTGCAGCTGTCTGTTGGTCTGCTTCTTCTCAAGTTTTAGCTGCTCTATTCTTCCCTGGTTCACCTCCAAGAGCATCCGGATCTTCCCAAGGCTTTCCACCAACGCCCTCCGATTTGGAGGTTTTCTTGTTGGCTCCCGACATCTCTGTTTCTCGTGGAGGTATTGTAGTGGCATAGCTCTTATGTCCGCCTCCCGATTCACTGTGACTTTCCGGGTGTGGCCATCTGGGTGGCGGTTCCCTTGCTGTCACGGATGTGTCGCTGCGAAGATCTTCGCGATTGAACACCCTGACTTCTCACAGCTGAGTTTCTGGTGCTGGGTGTTTTTCGGCAGAGAGGGAGTTAATTCTTCCTCTCTCTGTGCTGGACTAGACCAGCCTCGCTCAGCTGCAATTAATGTTGTGGTAATTGGTTTCCTTCAAATACCTGATTGTCTGCTGGGGAAGTGTCGGTGAAAGCATTCATGCAGACCAGCAGAGCGGATCGTTGTATGGTGAAGGCTGAAGTTAAGAGTACCTGTGAGGTCTTTTTTCCCCTCCTCGCTTTATCATTTATCTCTGTACCCGTTGGTGTCCCCTCTGTTTCCTGTGGTATGACTTTTGTATGCAAGGTGGATTTTAGTTTACCCCTTGTACTGTCTCGTTCGTTTATAACTGTGTTTAGGCATATACCTACCAGTCCCCGGTGTTGTGATCAGGGTCCTTCTCAGGACTGGATCACTGAGGTTCAGGGATCCTCAGGAGGTAGGGATTACGCAGGCGGCCTGGACCTCTGTACCATCAACAGTACCTCCAGGTAGAGGGATTAGTCAGGACCCCAGCTTAGGGTCAGCATAGACCCCAGACCTCCTGTATGCAGTAACAGCGTGACATGTTCACCGACCACTAAAGATTTTCTCCAGTCACCATGGATCCAGTAGTCAGTCTAGCTAGGCAGTTGCAGAGTTTGTCCATGGAGCTGGCGGACGTTAAGTCCAAGGTATTGTACCCCCGGAGCAGGCCGGACCTGAACCTAAAGTAGCTCTCCCTGACAGATTCACTGGGGGGCGGGACAAGTTTTTTGCTTTCCGGGAGGCATGTAAATTGTACTTTTGGCTGCGACCTCGGTCATCTGGGAGTGAGGAGCAAAGGGTGAGGATTGTCATCTCGCTCCTACAGGGAGACCCCCAATCCTGGGCGTTCGCTCTTCCCCCGAGCTCCCCAGCTCTCCAGTCAGTGGATGGGTTTTTTACGGCTCTGGGTCTTGTGTATGATGACCCGGATCGGGTCTCCCTTGCTGAATCTAAGTTATGTAGGATCCAGCAGGGAGATCGTCCGGCAGAGGAATTCTGTTCGGAGTTCCGTAGGTGGGCCACGGACACCCAGTGGAATGACCCGGCTCTTAGGAGCCAGTTTTGTCAAGGTTTATCTGACAAATTAAAGGATGTGCTGGCACAGTATGACCCTCCCACGTCACTGGAAGCCGCTATGGCCCTTGCTATTCGTATTGACAGACGTCTTCGGGAGAGGTGCGGGGTAACCTTGCACCCTGTGATGACTCCACCTTCCTCAAGGGTCCCTTATATGGAGCTTCCCCTGGCCAGTCCAGAGGAGCCTATGCAATTAGGAGGGACATCATTCCGGGGGAGGGGATCGGTGGGGCGCCACAAAACAGGAGGTTGTTTCTTCTGTGGAAAAAAGGGACATTTTATTAGGGGGTGTCCATCCCGTCCTTTGCAGAGTGAGAAGTCGACGGAAAACTATTGATCCCAGATTGTGTGGTGGACGGCAATCTGGGAGTAAGTATTTTGTCCCTAAGTTCGTCTCAGTTTCTCGTACCGGCGGAGGTGGTGGTGGGTGCAAGAACTGAGAGGATATCTATTCTTCTGGATAGTGGGTCCGGGGCTAATCTGGTGGATGCTCGCTTTGCCCGGGTTCAAGGTATGCGATTGAGTGTGTTGACTAAACCCGTCCCCATATTCTCGATCGACGCCAGACCTCTCGGTCAGGGAAGTTTTTTGCAAGCAGTGCATAACATAGATCTTCAAGTGGGGGCGTTACATAAAGAACTGTTGTCTTGTTATGTGTTGGAGGGTTTTCCCACTCCTATAGTGCTGGGCCTTCCTTGGTTAACTAAGCATAACCCGGTTATTGATTGGCAATCCAGAGAGATGAGCCAATGGAGTGAATTCTGTAATAAAAACTGCATGAATACGGTCATTGGGGCAGTCGCTCCTAGGGCCTTACCTCCATTTCTGGTGGACTTTGAGGATGTATTCTCGGAGAAAGGGTGTCAAGAACTACCTCCTCATCGCGAGTATGACTGTTCTGTTAACTTGCTCCCTGGGGCCAAGTTACCGAAATCTAGGTTGTATAACCTTTCTGGTCCTGAGAGACAGGCCATGAAGGATTATATTTCAGAGAGTCTGGCTAAGGGGCATATTAGACCTTCATCTTCCCCGGTGGCCGCGGGGTTCTTCTTTGTGAAAAAAAAAGATAGAGGCCTACGCCCTTGCCTGGATTTCCGTGAGCTTAATCGGATTACGGTCCGAGATCCGTATCCGCTCCCACTTATTCCCGATCTCTTCAATCAGATCGTGGGTGCCAAATGGTTCTCTAAGTTGGATCTCAGGGGGGCGTACAATCTGATTAGGATGAAGGAGGGGGATGAGTGGAAGACGGCGTTTAACACTCCGGAGGGGCATTATGAGAACCTTGTCATGCCATTTGGTCTGAGTATTGCCCCGGCGGTGTTTCAACACTTTGTAAATGACATCTTTCGCCACCTAATGGGACAGTTTGTGGTCATATATCTGGATGATATCTAAATTTACTCGCCGGATCTTGTGTCTCATCAGGAGTATGTTAGGCAGGTGTTACAGATCTTGCGGGATAATAAACTGTACACCAAATGGGAAAAGTGTGTGTTCGCCGTACAGGAACTTCAGTTTTTAGGGTTCCTGGTGTCAGCATTCGGTTTTCGTATGGACCCTGGGAAAGTGCGGGCAGTTCTTGAGTGGGATCTGCCAGAGGATATTAAGGCATTACGTTTCCTGGGGTTTGCTAACTACTACCGGAAGTTCATTCGTAATTTTTCGTCCATAGTTAAACCTCTCACAGACATGACTAAAAAAGGGACGGATTTTTCAAAGTGGTCTGACAAGGCTTGTCAAGCGTTTTCCTCTTTGAAAAAATGTTTTGCTTCAGCACCCATACTTATTCAACCTGATGCGTCACAGTCGTTCATTGTTGAGGTGGACGCTTCCGAGGTAGGGGTGAGAGCAGTATTGTCACAAGGTTCATCCCCTGGTAAATGGCATCCGTGTGCCTTCTTCTCTAAAAAATTGTCGTCCGCTGAGAGGAATTATGATGTCGGCAATAGGGAACTCTTGGCCATTAAGTTGGCTTTTGAGGAGTGGCGTCATTTTTTGGAGGGGGCAGTCCACCCGGTCACCGTCATTACCGATCACAAAAACCTGCTATATTTAGAGTCCGCTAAACGTCTGAATCCCAGACAAGCTAGGTGGTCGTTGTTTTTTTCCAGGTTTAATTTTGTCGTCACATATCGTCCTGGCTCAAAAAATGTTAAGGCGGATGCCTTATCTCGCTGTTTCCCAGGGGCTGGGAATACGGAGGACCCAGTTCCGGTCCTTCAGGAGGGGGTGGTGGTGTCGGCAGTATGCTCTGAGCTTGAGGAGGAGGTATTGGAGGCTCAGGGGACGCCTCTGTAGGACCTCCAGGGAGACTGTTTGTTCCAAATCAGTTGCGACAAAAGGTGATCGAGGCACACCATAATTCAGCTTTGGCAGGACACCCAGGGAGTAAAGCAACCGAGGATCTCCTCTCGCGCCGGTTTTGGTGGCCTAACTTACATAGGGAGGTGGTAACTTTTGTCGCGTCCTGCGAGGTTTGTGCGCGCTCTAAGACCCCACATACCCGTCCGTCGGGGACCCTCTTACCTTTGAAGATCCCTGAGCGTCCGTGGACTCATCTGTCTCTGGACTTCATTACGGACCTCCCGCCATCTTCGGGTAAAACAGTCATACTCGTTGTAGTGGACAGGTTCAGCAAGATGGCACATTTTATCGCTCTTCCTGCTCTTCCTAATGCTAAAACTCTTGCGCAGGTGTTTATTGGGGAGATTGTAAGGCTTCACGGGGTACCCTCCGATGTGGTGTCGGATCGGGGGTCTCAGTTTGTGTCCAAATTCTGGAAAGCATTTTGTACACGGCGGGGGATGCAGTTGTCATTTTCATCGGCTTTTCACCCGCAGACCAATGGTCAGACAGAGCGTCTGAACCAGAGCTTGGAGACATATCTCCGGTGTTTTGTGTCAGAGAACCAGGAGGACTGGGCTTCTTTCTTGCCTCTGGCGGAATTTGCTCTAAATAATAGGCGGAGCGAGTCCACTGGTAAGTCCCCGTTTTTTGGGGCATCTGGTTTTCACCCCCAGTTTTGTACTTTCAATAGGGGGGCTCTTCTGGGGTTCCTGAGGAGGAACGATTTTCGTTGTCACTTGCTTCAGTGTGGAGAGGAGTGCTGAATAATCTGAGTACTATGGGGAACCGATACAAACGTATGGCTGATAGGAGGAGAGTGTCTGGTCCGGACCTAAGTGTGAACGATCTGGTATGGTTGTCTACCAAAAATATAAAACTTAAGGTTCCCTCCTGGAAACTGGGTCCCAGGTTCATCGGGCCATACAAGATCAGTGCTGTAATTAATCCGGTTGCATTCCGTCTTGACCTCCCTCCTACATTTAAAATTCATAATGTGTTCCACAGATCGTTGCTTAAGAGGTATGTGGCGCCGGTAATACCTTCACCTTTACCTCCTCCTCCTGTGGTGGTCAATGGTAACTTGGAGTTCCAGGTGTCGAGAGTCATTGACTCACGTCTGAATCGCCGGTCCCTTCAGTGCCTTGTTCATTGGAGGGGGTATGGTCCTGAGGAGAGGATGTGGGTTTCTGCGTCGGATATTAACGCAGACCGATTGGTTCGGGCCTTCCACACTACTCACCCAGATAAACCCGGCCCTGAGGGTCCGGAGGCCCCTCGTAGAAGGGGGGGTACTGTCACGGGTGCGTCGCTGCGAAGATCGTCGCGATTGCACACCCTGACTTCTCACAGCTGAGTTTCTGGTGCTGGGTGTTTTTCGGCAGAGAGGGAGTTAATTCTTCCTCTCTCTGTGCTGGACTAGACCAGCCTCGCTCAGCTGCAATTAATGTTGTGGTAATTGGTTTCCTTCAAATACCTGCCTGTCTGCTGGGGAAGTGTCGGTGAAAGCATTCATGCAGACCAGCAGAGCGGATCGTTGTATGGTGAAGGCTGAAGTTAAGAGTACCTGTGAGGTCTTTTTTCCCCTCCTCGCTTTATCATTTATCTCCGTACCCGTTGGTGTCCCTTCTGTTTCCTGTGGTTTGACTTTTGTATGCAAGGTGGATTTTAGTTTACCCCTTGTACTGTCTCGTTCGTTTATAACTGTGTTTAGGCATATACCTACCAGTCCCCGGTGTTGTGATCAGGGTCCTTCTCAGGACTGGATCACTGAGGTTCAGGGATCCTCAGGAGGTAGGGATTACGCTGGCGGCCTGGACCTCTGTACCATCAACAGTACCTCCAGGTAGAGGGATTAGTCAGGACCCCAGCTTAGGGTCAGCATAGACCCCAGACCTCCTGTATGCAGTAACAGCGTGACACTTGCTGGCTTTCTTTCGCCGTCGAGGCCCCTTCTTTGGTCAACCTCTTCAGTTCACTCTCTTCCCGTACAGACGGACCGGGAGAGCGCAACCGTTCGATTTCCTGGTCTGTCGTGGATTTCCTGAGCTGTGCGTTAGCTTCCTTCTCTATCTGGAGTTTTTTGAGAATTTTCTCTTGCTCCTCTGCCCAGCATCGGTGCTCTTCTTCTCTCCGTAGAAGTTCCTGCTGATGCTTCTCCTGGGCCTCTCTGAGCATCTCCGTATCTTTCACTAGGACTTGGTTCGCCGTCAGGCACGCTGATAGTTGACCTTGGACTTTAGAGAGTTCTTTCTCCAGGTCCTTCATTCGTTGCTCAATCTCTTGTCCCCGTATCTTTTCTCGCATGACTGTCTCTTTAAGCAGCTCTATCTCATGGCCCTGCTCTCTTTTATCCAGTACATGTGGCACCATCCTTCTCCCCTTTTTTCTCTTCTTAGAGAGCATAGGCTGTCTGGCCTTCCTGCAGCCCCTGCGGTGAGGAGAAGGTCTGCCACTTGTACGTGACTCCACCTTGCTGCACTCGCTTTCACTTGCGGTTAAGTTACAGTCTGCATATGAGTCAATCTCACTCCCTCTGTCATTTTGGAACGGCAAGTCCCCACTTAACCAGGTGTCGGCCCCTATTCCTGGGGCGACCCAGTTTTCTGCGGACCTATATTTGGTCACCCCAAAGTCCTCAATTTGGTCTGAGCCACCCTTTCTTACGGCTACCAGACACTGGGTATCTTTGACTTTAGGGGTGGCTACCTCTGTTTTACCCACCACACTATCAGCAACCACTACAGCCTCCTGCAGGGGTGGGCCTCTCTTAGGGTCATTCTGGTTCCCTTCTGAGCAATCAGCCAGTGCTTCGTCCCACACCTCCCAAAACCGTTTACAATCCTGGCCTATTATTATAGGATATGGTAAGTCTGGGACTACAGGTACATCCTGGGTAGAAATAATAGTGTCCGTCTCAACAATTACCCTGGTTACCTGATACTCCCTAGTGACCCTATGAATGCAAGGGACTTCCATCTTTTTTCCGGGAATCAGATAGACATGGAGTGTGTCGCTCAGCAGAGTCACCTGGCTTCCTGAGTCTAGAAGTCCACTCACACACTCTCCATTCACTATTAGAGAACAGTTCAATGACCCCGTCAGATGTAAAGTCAGTACACCATTCACGACATACACTGTTCAAACCCCGAACCCGGCAACAGTTCCTCGGCTCATCCACCGCCACCTCTCCTCTCCTCATCGACTCAGCTTTAGACTCCGCCCCTTCTGAGTGTGGCAGTAGTTTGTTAGGGTTTATTGGTTCCCCATCCTCGCTAGGGACCTCAGAACCCTTTCTCCACAGATCCCAAAACAGACAGAAATCCCGGCCTATAATTATAGGACGAACCAAGTCCCGAACGACGCCAACTTCATGGGACTCAGTGCCATGAATCGTTTCAATGTCTACTCTGGCCATAGGGTAGTCCTTTACATCACCATGTATGCATTGAACACCAACTTTTTTCCCTGGTAGTATGTTGAGAGGAAAAGTGGCTCTAATCAAGGTCACTAAGCTCCCAGAGTCTAGCAGCGCCGTTACTGCTTCACAGTTCACCTTCACGGGACATACTTGAGGACCCTGATTGGGGAACAGGTTTCCATTTCAGGCTGGATATGCATACCAAGAAATACGGTGTCCTATGCTGCAGTCCATCTGCTCAGTGGTCTGCGGACACTGGGCAGCTATATGTCCTGGCTCGCGGCACCTCCAACAAATAATATCACCCGTAGTGACCTTGGGCACGACCTCCCCCCGCCATTTTGACCTTGGGCTCCCCACCCCTTTTTGGGACTCTGCCCCCTGTTGGGGCCGCCAGTATGGAATAGGCTGCTTCCCCAAGGCACCTTCCATTCCCTGGTACCTCTCGACCAGTCCGACCAGTTCATCAGCATTCCGGGGATCACCCTGGGCAACCCAAGTCTGTAGGGGTTTTGGCAGGGAGTGCACAAACCAATCCATGACGACTCTTTCTACCATCTGTGCCGGCGTAGCGGACTCTGGCTGTAGCCATTTCTGGACCAAGTGCAGTAAGTCAAACATTTGGGAGCGAGGTGGTTTGTCCCGGTGATAAGCCCAGCGGTGCACCCTCTGTGCCCTGATAGTCATTGTTACCCCCATACATGCGAGGATCTCTACCTTTAGCTTAGGATATTCCTGAGCGTCCTGCACAGTCAAATCGTAATACGCCTTCTGGGGTTCACCTGTCAGGTATGGGGCCAATATCTCTGCCCACTGCCCTGGGGGAAGTCTTTCCCTCTCAGCAACCCTCTCAAATACAGTCAGGAAGGCTTCCACATCATCCCCGGGGGTCATTTTTTGTAATGTGCGTCTTACCGCCTTTCTGACGTGGTTGTCATCAGCCAGACCTGGGGTTGGGGCGCTCGTCCTGCCCTGGATGGCGGTTGTCAAAAGCTGCATCTGCTGCCGATGCTCCTGCTGCATCTGCTGCAAGAACATCCTGTTGGCTTCTTGCTGCTGTTCCTGTGCCTGTTGCTGCTGTACCTGTGCCTGGACCAAGTGTTTCAGCAGGTCCTCCATTTTCTCCGGCAATGCTGGCTGGATTGCTATAGCCTTGACCCACGACATGCAGTAACCAGTCTCACTTCTCTGCTGGGAACGCTGCCCGCATTTACGCCACCAATTGTAGGGATGTGGTCTCGCTGGTGTGCGACCGGAGGTAAGCAGGAGGGCGACTCTTCCAGGTTCTTTAAGCAAGTTTATTACAACTTCATAAACTTGCCTTAAAACAGAAAAGAAAACAGCCTTCTCTGGCACAAAGTAACAAAAACAGATATAAAGTCCTGGTACTCTAACTGAGCACTCTTTCAGCAACCAGACTGGTGGTCTCCTCAGAACTCCCACACTGGAGGTTTCCACACCTCCAGCCACTCACCCCTGTGGTCAGCAGCAGGCTCAATTATATACACCAGCCATTCAACTAACACAGAGCACTGACCTCATCACAGGTCCTCAAACCACATACAAAGGTATAGTGAAGTCTTACTATCACTACAATATATATATATATATATATATATATATATAGCATTATACCCTATGAGGGGGGGCAGCATTATCCTCTATGGGGGGGCAGCATTATCCCCTATGAGGGGGCTGCTTTACAATCTATGAGGAAGGCTACCCCAACTCCTGCTACATAATTAAGACATGTACTACCTTATATTATACCCTGATATTAGTGTGTTTTACTGCACAATTGGTGGTCTTGTATTTATTTCTATGTAGCTACATAGTGGGCCCCAAGAATGATTTTCTCTGGTGGGCCCAAGGTGTTCCAGTCCGACGCTGCCCCAAAGTATATAATGTCCCTCACATTAGACCCCAAACTGTATAATGGCCACTGCATTAGCCCCAACTATGTGATTTTGCCCACACTTTATAAGTCACCCCACACTGTAGTCTCTATTATGTATGACCCTCCCCTTTCCTGTTTCAGGATCCCCTCTTGTTTGTGATGCCCCCAAAACATTTTATTTACAACAAGAAAATTGATATACTCACCTAATCCAGGATCCTGACAAGTTCTTCAGTGAGGCTCGGGCAGACCAACACACTGTCATAACTCCAATGCACACATAGGACGTCAGAGTCACCGACCGGAGAGATTACGCTACCGTGCCGAGACTGTGACACCCAGCGACTGCGTAGGGGCCTCTGCAGTTCTGCAGACTGTGTCCCCCTGCTCTACTGCAGAGATTAACTGTCAGCATGCTATGCAAGCTGGTCATTGAAGGGTAGCGTAGATCTGGGTGTGCCCCCTTGAGTGTGCAGCCCTGGGTGACCACATGCTCTGCCCCCCATAACTACGCTACTGCTTCTAAGCCTACTCCTAATGCTTACCTTTTTTTCTTTCAGATGTCATGCTGATATGTATAATAGTAACTTTATGTAAAGAGGCAAAGAACAAACACAAATTGTGCTTGCTTCCTGGTGAACCAGGACTTTAGTCTCCCTCATTACCATGTAATCCCCTGGAGCAGATCTTGCTAATTACACAGCTCTCTCTACCTGTTCCTTCATCCTCCATTCCTTTCTGTCTGTACCAGTACCGGTACCTGCTGTGTGAATAGGTCTCTTCCTATTCTCCATACACAATTCCTTCCAGTCAGTTCCAGTATCTACATTTATACCTGTTTCTCCATACACCATTCCATCCAGTCAGTATCATTACCTGCATTTGCTGTGTGAACAGGTCTCTCTCTACCTGTTCCTCCATACACCATTCCTTTCAGTCAGTTCCAGAATCTGCATTTGCTGTGTGAACAGGGCCCGCCAGCCCTGTGTCTCATCCGTGCCTGCCAGCCCTGTGTCTCATCCGTGCCTGCCAGCCCTGTGTCTCATCCGTACCTGCCTGCCCTGTGTCTCATCTGTGCCTGACAGCCCTGTGTCTCATCTGTGCCTGTCAGCCCTGTGTCTCATCCATGCCTGCCTGCCCCGTGTCTCAGCAGTGCCCGCCTGCCAGTGTCTCAGCCGTGCCACCGTATCCCCAAGTGGGATCAGCAGCCTCAACCAGACACTAACCTGGAGTGGCACATGGCAGCTGCCTGCTGCACAAGCCTGACCTCACCATCTGTGGCTCCAGTGAAAGCCAAGGCAGCTGTCTTAGTCACGTCCCTTCCAGGGTAGTCTGGTTTGTGGCACAGTGGGGCCACAACCCCCTGGCTCACGCCCACCAGTCAGGGCGTGAGCATTACAGTTTGCACAGGCCATTTTCCCAATGAGTCCCATGTCCTTGCGCTCTCTGAGCATCACAAACTTTTTTCTTGCCCGTATGAGCAGCCTGAAGAATTTATTCCACCAAGGGTGGTTCAGATGGATGAGACATCTGACCAAATCATAGTTTCCCAGGCTCTCTACAATCAACTACTGGCTTATGATGAGCACTACCCAGCAGACCCACCTAGGTTCTATGGGAATCCTATTGAGTGCCAAGGGTTCCTGGAAAAGTGCTTGAGCTACATCCTGCAGAATGCAGCTTGTTTCCCCTTTGACCGGGTCAAGGTGGGATACATCATGTCCTATCTAGCAGGAGATGCTCTACTATGGATCTGTCCCCTCTGGGAAACTGGGGATCCTATTGTCATGAACCTAGGGGCCTTCCTGGTTGCCTTCCGTAGAGTCTTTGATGTGCCTCATCCAGCTGCTCCTGCGAAGTCTTCCCTGTCTAGATCCGAGAGGCGCTCCTGATGGGTGAAACCTGTGAAGAAACCGCCACGCCAGACCACAACCGTCTGTGACCCTCCAGTTACACTACCTGTTAAGGCAGCTACCCAAGTGAAACCTAAGAAGGTTGATGTGAATGGGATGGCAAAGCAGCAGCCCAAAACCAGCCGTAAGAAGGGCATACGATGTCGCTGTGGTTGTGAGGAACACCCAGACGGTCTCTGTCCAGAGGATCTAAAGCTCCAGAACCTTGGGCCAGTAGGAGAGGCTGCCCTTGGTGAGAGTACTTCCCCTCCATTTAAGTCTGTGACTGTTTTTTTGCCATCTAGGAGCTTTGGTGTGTATAAGCCACCAGCCATACAGAGTCAGTGTGTGATTTCCTTGCTTCAGCCCCAGAACCCGGAGTGGGCATTGTCCGGTGATGGTCGAGCCCTACTCAAGAACAGTTTAGTCCTACAAGGACAACTACAGCTCCAAGTCGTAGCATTGTACACGAAGAAGTTCATCTTCAATTTGCTGTCTGGTGTGCCCATGTGTCATTCGGAGTGTGATATTCTTATACCCATTCAGGTCCAGCGTCTATACCAGTGATCTGCTCCCTGGAGCCTCCCTGCCTCTTGATTGTCTTCCCTGGATAAAGGGCTGAAGATGGATTCGGAATGTAGACCTTCAGCTCCTGTGTGGCCAGTGGTTAAAGATTCCAGGATGGAACTTCACTCACCCTCTAATTCGGAAGAGATGGTCCAGTTTTTTCAGGATACCAGGCTGAAGATGCTTATTGTATGTATGCCTCCCACTTCCATGTGGTCATTGGGTGAAAATCCCAAGACAGAAATATGCTCATCTCTGCTTTCCACCAGTCTACAGGAGGAGGTCCAGGTCATTGTGGAGGTTGACTTCGTCGGGCACCAAGAAACCTGGAATTCTGTGATTCCTGATGGCACGCCCACTTCACCTTACCTGAAGGATGTCATGTCAGCCTGGACTGTGTGTGGTCCCATACTCCTTCTACAGGTCTTCCTGGCAGGCTTGAAGAAGAAGGGCCATAAAGGGGGGTACTGTAACAACCCTGCTGGCATCACTGCATGGCCTCCCATTCCCCACATACCAACTTTCTCACTGCTCCAGGTCATGCTGTGACTTCTGTCTGCTGCCAGCTCCATGCTTTGTGCCTCTTGTTTTCTATCTGCTCTCTGCATGTCTCCTGGCTGTGTACATAGGGGGGTGGCACCAGAACTCTCTGGTTCTTATGGATTCAGGGTGCACCTGTTTAATTAGTCCCTAACCAATTACCATTAGCCCTCTAGTATTTAGGGCAGCTCCACCCTGTGGATCTTGCCTGTGCAATGTGTTAACTCAGTTAGTATTTTGCTACTGAGCTGCCAGGTCTTGCTCTGTGCTCCTCCACCTTTGGAGGCTTCACTCCTAGTTTTGTCTTGTACCTGTTTGTCCGTCCTCCTGGAGGCAGAATATCCTTGTCTCTGTGCTTTTGCTTCTGACCTTATCTTATATTTGTCCTTGCCGCTCTCCAGGAGGCAGAATATCCTGGTCCCTGTGTCTTTGTCCCTGTACCTTGTCTCCTGTCATTTCCTTATCCGAACACTGTCCTACTTCTGTCTCTTAGTCTCCTTGTCTGTGGTTTCCTTCCCTGCTGTGTCTTGCCTAGTGTTCTCTCTGAATCTTTCTGCCTCTTGTCCACACTCCTGCGGTTCTGCTACGTTCCACTCTGCTTTGCTCCTGCAGCTGCAGTAATCTCTTGCTGCAGCTCCTCTCTGCATATCTTGCGGTTCCGCTCTGTTTTACTCCTGCAGCTGCAGAACCTCTTACTGCAGCTCCTTTACGCATACCTTGTGGTTCAGCTTTGCTTTGCTCCTGCCGCTGCAGAACTTCTTGCTGCTCTACAGCCCTTCTCTGCAGCCTTGCGGTACTCCTCCTGCGTGAATAGGTCTCTACCTGTTCTTCCATACACCATTTCTTCCAGTCAGTTCCAGGATCTACATTTACTGTGTGAACAGGTCTCTACCTGTTTCTCCATACACCATTCCATCCAGTCAGTAGCAGTACCTGCATTTGCTGAGTGAAGAGGTCACTACCTATTCCTCCATACACCATTCCTTCCAGTCAGTTCCAATATCTGAATTTGCTGTGTGAACAGGGCCCGCCAGCCTTGTGTTTCATCCGTGCCTGCCTGCCCTGTGTCTCATCCGTGCCTGCCAGCACTGTGTCTCATCCGTGCCTGCCTGCCCTGTGTCTCATCTGTGCCCGCCTGCCAGTGTCTCATCCGTGCCTACCTGCAGTGTGTCTCATCTGTGCCTGCCTGCCCTGTGTCTCATCCGTGCTTGCCTGCCCTGTGTCTCATCTGTGCCCGTCTGCCAGTGTCTCATCCGTGCCTGCATGCTCTGTGTCTCATCCATGCCTGCCAGCACTGTGTCTCATCCGTGCCTGCCAGCCCTGTGTCTCATCCGTGCCTGCCTGCACTGTGTCTCATCCGTGCCTGCCTGCACTGTGTCTCATCTGTGCCTGCCTGCCCTGTGTCTCATCTGTGCCTGCCTGCCCTGTGTCTCATCTGTGCCCGCCTGCCAGTGTCTCATCCGTGCCTGCCAGCCCTGTGTCTCATCCGTGCCTGCCAGCCCTGTGTCTCATCCGTGCCTGCCAGCCCTGTGTCTCATCCGTGCCTGCCAGCCCTGTGTCTCATCCGTGCCTGCCAGCCCTGTGTCTCATCTGTGCCTGCCTGCTCTGTGTCTCATCCGTGCCTGCCTACCCTGTGCCTCATCCGTTCCTGCCAGCCGTGTCTCATCCATGCCTGCATGCTCTGTGTCTCCTCCGTGCCTGCCTGCACTGTGTCTACTCTGTGCCTGCCTGCCCTGTGTCTCATCCGTGCCTGCCTGCCCTGTGTCTCATCTGTGCCTGCCTGCTCTGTGTCTCAGCCGTGCCTGCCTGCCCTTTGTCTCATCTGTGCCAGCCTGCCAGTGTCTCATCCGTGCCTGCCAGCCTTGTGTCTCATCCGTGCCTGCCTGCCCTGTCTCATCCGTGCCTGCCTGCCAGTGTCTCATCCGTGCCTGCCAGCCCTGTGTCTCATCCGTGCCTGCCAGCCCTGTGTCTCATCTGTGCCTGCCTGCTCTGTGTCTCAGCCGTGCCTGCCTACCCTGTGCCTCATCCGTTCCTGCCAAACGTGTCTCATCCATGCCTGCATGCTCTGTGTCTCCTCCGTGCCTGCCTGCCCTGTGTCTCATCCGTGCCTGTGAGTCGCACTTAGTACCAGGGCAATGGGGTACTCGGCACCGAGCCCATGAAAGTCTATGGGTTTGTCACTAGCAGCGGGACTCGGTCCGTGGCCCTGGGCGCTCATACAATGTGGGGGAAGATATTTACAGGGGATTATAAGGATAGGTAGTTCGTGACGCCACCTGTGGTCTCTGGTAAATTGTACCAGCGCTGCAGTAAGGGTCTTCACAGGGGATGTTATGGGGCAGCTTGGTGGTAAGTCTCCCACAGGTGAGACTGGTCCCTGGAAGTCTATGGTGGTGATGATGTAGGGTGTAAAAATAAGGATTCAGTCACACACAATGCAGCTTCTTTCCATACCTTTACTGGCAGATGGTTCAAGCAGATCCCGGGGAGCTGGTCGGGGTGGAGAGTGCACATTTGGGTAACGGCTGAGCAGGTTAGAGGCCTCCTTTACTTCCATATACTTGTGAGTCCAACCTGCCTGAAGCGAAGTTAACTCTGAATCTCCAGCTCTCTCAATAGCTGTACTGCCCGGCCAACATTGTGGTGGAGCCTTCTAAGTGATGAAACTAAGTCCTTACTTTTGCATGGCCTTGCTCAAAGTCCCTGTTCCACCTGACTCCGGTTACGTATTGACACTTAGGGCTGCTCTCTGCAACCTGTAGTCCAGATGCCTCCGGTTTTCTTGTTACTATGCTTGAAACAGTAGCAACACTTCGGACCCTGGTGTCCGGCAATTTAGTGCAAGTAATCCAATACCTGTAGCACTTCTCTAACTTCTCCACTGCGCCCTTCGCCCTGCTTCCCGCTCTTAACATAAGCACTTGTGGCAGTTGTGGAAATTGTCAGCTTCCTCCAGAGCTCGCTGCACAGCTCTCAGTTTCCTCCAAAGTCCAGACTGGACCGAGACTGAATGGCTGCTCTGTCCTTAGACAGAAGCTAACAGACTGAAGTACGACTGAACACTCCTTCCTCAAGATCTGTCTCACTGACTCTCTCTGACTGCCTGCCACGTGTCACTCCCCCTTATATCTCAGATGGGCGTGTCTGAAAGTGTGAGTGACAGTGAATGAATATCAAGCGTTGCTGTTACCTTCCTGTGCACTCTCCTGGACTTTATGTGTGCCTGTGTAGCTGGGCTACACATCCCCCCTTGGTAAAACACAGCACTCCCGGGCTGTAAAAGAGAAAAGAACATTTTTGTTTTGCATTAACATCAACATATTAACACTTCCCATGCCGGAGGTAAGACTTCTTGAACGTTGCAATTTGTACAATGGAGAATACAAAAGTATCAAAAGTATCAAAATATCAAACATGTTCATAAATACAAGATACTTGTGGAGGACCCGCACAAAAACCTCCCACTTGGGTCCTGGGTGGGCTGCAGGACTTCTGACTGCAGACCTCACTCTAGGCCCACCATACGGGTTTTTCTTCAGAGGTAGATATTGTAGGTAGTAACGGTTTCGTGTAAAACCAAGATAATGCACTGAAGCGCAACTATTTACAAGTGAAAGTTTTTGGGCTGGCACAGTCCACAGCCACGCAGTCCATAGACATAGTAAAGGACACTTATTTACATTTCCAGTATTCACATTATAATTTAACCTTACCCAACCGGGGTATACTATGCAACATATGCAACCAACACAGTATTTCTTTAACTCTCTTCAAATTCTCTTCCCTTGTACCCAGCCGGGTATTCTATTTTAAATATGTACAACATCGCTATACACAGTAATAAAGTGCAATTGGCAATTTTCCTTATTAAACTTTATACATTTCTTGGTTGCGGTAAACCCCTGTCTGGGTCCTACCGGTCTTCACTTTTACAACTTTCAATGACGTCTTCCAGTCCTGGGGCCGGAACGACGCGATGATCTTTGGATCTCATAACAAATAAGTCATGGCCCGATATCAGTATTTGCGTAGCCACAGTTCTTGTGTTAACGGGGAACCCAACGGGTATGTCCCTGCGGTAAGACACGGTTTGCGTCGCTGCAATGGCCACATTTACTTGCGATGCAGGATAGGGCGATGCAGAGTAGGTCGCCGTGTGTGATGCCGTGTAGATCACCGATTGCGATTCTGGGTAGGTCACCGTTTGCGATGTAAAGCGGGTCGCTGTTTGAAATGCAGGGGGCGATGCCGGGGCACGGCCTGGTACGGTGGGAGCTCGGGACTGAGATGCTTCGGCACCGGCGTCGGGGACGGGGTCACTAACTATGGAGACGTTCAGGGCATACCACCCCTTCAAACCCCAGTGACGGGTGTAGCTCACAATGTCCCCATTCATCAGGTCCCTCCCAGGATGACCGATGGGCAGGTGGGATTCCACGTCCCGGCGGCTCACGAAGACCCCTGCATAGAGGCCCGGCTCGCGGAATAAAGCCCCAGCCCTTGCGGAGCTGAAATTCAGTGACGCACCCCTGCCGCCGCGGTTCCCGTCGGGTACCTTCGTCTCTGCGGACGGTCTCCTTATCAGCGATGAACTCCTCATGCTGCCGTTGTCGGGACCGCTGGATCTCTCTTTCTTCCTCCTGCTGTCGCTTCACTCTCTCACTGTGCTGCCAGGCGTTTCCGGTCTGGAGGTCGTAAGTCGTGTCGTCCAGACGCTCCATCTCATCCCAGTCGATTTCTGGCAGTGACGGCTGGGACCCCTCCGGTGATCTTACCGGGGATCGGTACTCTGCTGTGGCCTCCTGGCCTGGCTGGCACTCCGGACCGGGCAGGACCTTCTCAGCCTCCTTCGCCTCCACCTCCGCATCGGTGGGATCAGGTACAGCACTTTTGGTAGCATCCTCCGGTCGTCCCTCAGCCTTCTTCAGCAGTGATTTCGGGAAATTAGGAGACGGCGTTATGCTTGTAGGAGAGAACACCGCGTCCCACAGCAGCCGCTGTGTTTGGGCCCGCCAGCATCTCTCCGTCTCCTTTAAATCTGTATGGCTCTGGCTCTTGAGCTTCCTTCTCAACTCCGCATTCTCCTTCTGTAGCTCTAGTATGGCGGGGTCAATGTCCCTATCCGGGAACAGCTCTGGCACAGGCCGTGCATCTTCAGGGAAGCAGGGCCAGTACGCCTCCGGTCCTCTGCACAAATTCTGCTGACCTTCCGCCATTTCGTCCCAAGCCAGACTGTAGGTTCCATCAGGAACAGACCGGTCTCTTCCGTGGAGGCGGGATTTGCGTCTCCTCCTCTTCGGATAGAGGATGAAGAGGAGGCGGATTTCTTTAGCAGTGGGGCAGGACCGCACATTGTAGTAGCATTTGGAGAGGGCGGCCATATCTTTCGCGCCTCAGGGGGGGTACACGCCCACGAATGCACGCCCACCTTCTTCACCAGCACTTCAGGGCGCCAACTTGGCGGTAAAATGGCGGTATTTGGCGCCAAATGCAGCAAACAGTCTTTTTCACAAAACAGTTCAATATAGGCACACAGGACTCACAATTGCAAGTTTCGGATCCTGTTCGTGACGCCAAAGATTGAGTCGCACTTAGTACCAGGGCAATGGGGTACTCGGCACCGAGCCCATGAAAGTCTATGGGGTTTGTCACTGGCAGCGGGACTCGGTCCGTGGCCCTGGGCGCTCATACAATGTGGGGGGAAGATATTTACAGGGGATTATTAGGATAGGTAGTTCGTGACGCCACCTGTGGTCTCTGGTAAATTGTACCAGCGCTGCAGTAAGGGTCTTCACAGGGGATGTTATGGGGCAGCTTGGTGGTAAGTCTCCCACAGGTGAGACTGGTCCCTGGAAGTCTATGGTGGTGATGATGTAGGGTGTAAATAAGGATTCAGTCACACACAATGCAGCTTCTTTCCATATCTTTACTGGAAGATGGTTCAAGCAGATCCCGGGGAGCTGGTCGGGGTGGAGAGTGCACATTCGGGTAACCGCTGAGCAGGTTAGAGGCCTCCTTTACTTCCATATACTTGTGAGTCCAACCTGCCTGAAGCGAAGTTAACTCTGAATCTCCAGCTCTCTCAATAGCTGTACTGCCCGGCCAACATTGTGGTGGAGCCTTCTAAGTGATGAAACTAAGTCCTTACTTTTGCATGGCCTTGCTCAAAGTCCCTGTTCCACCTGACTCCGGTTACGTATTGACACTTAGGGCTGCTCTCTGCGACCTGTAGTCCAGATGCCTCCGGTTTTCTTGTTACTATGCTTGAAACAGTAGCAACACTTCGGACCCCGGTGTCCGGCAATTTAGTGCAAGTAATCCAATACCTGTAGCACTTCTCTAACTTCTCCACTGCGCCCTTCGCCCTGCTTCCCGCTCTTAACATAAGCACTTGTGGCAGTTGTGGAAATTGTCAGCTTCCTCCAGAGCTCGCTGCACAGCTCTCAGTTTCCTCCAAAGTCCAGACTGGACCGAGACTGAATGGCTGCTCTGTCCTTAGACAGAAGCTAACAGACTGAAGTACGACTGAACACTCCTTCCTCAAGATCTGTCTCACTGACTCTCTCTGACTGCCTGCCACGTGTCACTCCCCCTTATATCTCAGATGGGCGTGTCTGAAAGTGTGAGTGACAGTGAATGAATATCAAGCGTTGCTGTTACCTTCCTGTGCACTCTCCTGGACTTTATGTGTGCCTGCGTAGCTGGGCTACACACCTGCCTGCCCTGTGTCTCATCTGTGCCTGCCCGCCCTGTGTCTCATCTGTGCCTGCCTACCCTGTGTCTCAGCCGTGCCTGCCCTGTGTCTCATCCGTGCCCGACTGCCAGTGTCTCAGCCGTGCCTGCCAGCCCTGTGTCTCATCCGTGCCTGCATGCCCTTTGTCTCCTCCGTGCCTGCCTGCCCTGTGTCTCATCCGTGCCCGCCTGCCAGTGTCTCAGCCGTGCCATCGTTTCCCCAAGTGGGATCGGCAGCCACAGCCAAACACCACCCAGGAGTGGAACATGGCAGCTGCCTGCCGCACAAGCCTGACCTCACAATCAGAGGCTCCAGTGAAGACTGTGGCAGCTGTCTCAGTCACGCCCCTTCCAGGGTAGTCTGGTTTGTGGCACAGTGGGTCCACAACCCCCTGGCTCACGCCCACCAGTCAGGGCGTGAGAGTGACACTGGGCTTCTCAGCTGCGCACTTCTGTGTTCACACCAAGTGAGACCTACAATCTCAGTGTCATCCTTTCTATTCTCACATTCCTCACCCTTATAGTCACCTTTTTTCTCATCCTGTCCTGACACCACTGTACAGTCCGCTTGTGCCTCTGGTTTGTAAGTAAGTGCGCTCATGTTCTGTGCTTCTTTTTCTTCTTTCCATTTACTGTTTCTATTGGCACAGTGCTGGCACCCAGCAGTTAGAAACCTGTGTTCTTACTCATCCTCTGGTTTGTAAGTCTCATCCCAGTGGTTAAAGTCTAGTGATTAGGGTCTAGATTCTGATCAGACCCTAATTTTTCTGGCCCCAAATCCAACATGAAAATATTTTGGGCATCGGTGCAGATGCTTTTCTCCTCTGGATTCTGTAAATCTTTGGCACAAACATCTGATGCCCATGGAATTGAATGTGTGAACTGCTCTGCAAAATGGACCATCTGTGCTTCCCCACAGTTAGTTGTGCATATGGAAATTTTTGATGCGAGGGGAGACATAGGTGAGTGTGGAGCCACTACTAAGAATTGCATTGTGCGTGATATTAAGATGGAGGAAGAGGAGGAGAGGCTTGATTCAGCACTTGCCATCCAGTGGAGCACAAGACAGTGTTCATTCAGTTTAAGTTTCATTAACATTAACACCTGACCCACACACACCTTGAACACCAAGTCTACAGTATTCCCCCTTCCACCACAACTTCGCTGTTTCCCACTCATGTTGTGTGTAGCCTTCTCATCTTGGACCCTGCTCTTTCTCAATCTTAGGCCCACAGCTGCCAGTCACCTTTCACTAAAAGAACAATCACTTTTTATGTTCTTAGATAGTATTGCTGACCAACACTGTTATACCTAACAATTTTAAAGTGGAAATCTGGCCTTCTGATTTCTCACAGAAACACAGTTTTATCACAAACGATTTGGATTAGCTAATTGGGCCTCCTGGCTGCAAACCAATATTAGACCTAATGATTTTTAAGTAGAAATATGGCCTTCTGATTTCTCAATAAAACACAGTTTTATTGCAAACGATTTGAATTAGCTAATTGGGTCTCCTGGATGCACCAAAATATTAGGCCTAAGGATAATAATAATAATTTTATTTCTATAGTGCCAACATATTCCGCAGCACTGTACATTATAGAGGGGACTTGTACAGACAATAGACAATACAGCATAACAATAAACACAGATCAAAGTAGATCGCAAGCTTACAATCTTTGAGGAAGAAGGGGAGACACGAAAGGTAGATGGTAACAATTGCTTTCATTGTTCGGACCAGACATAGTGTTCGGGTAATTCTGCATGAACCAGTTAACAGCCAAAGTATGTCACAGTACAGACACAGAGGTCTATTAAATGCATAAAGTGGGTGAGAACATAATACGAGGTACCTGATTATGGTAGAAAATTTTTTGAATGGGCCAAGAGGGATAGTTAGGTTAATGCGTTGAGGTGGAAGGCCAGTCTGAACAAATGCGTTTTTAGGGCACGCTTAAAACTGTGGGGATTGGGGATTAATCGTATTAACCTGGGTAGTGCATTCCAAAGAATTGGCGCAGTACGTGAAAAGTCTTGGAGACGGGAGTGGCAGGTTCTGAATATTGAGGATGCTAACCTCAGTTCATTAGCAGAATGGAGGGCACGGGTAGGGTGGTAGGCTGAGACAAGGGAGGAGATGTAGGGTGGTTCTGAGCCATGGAGTGTTTTGTGGTTGAGAGTAATAAGTTTGTACTGGATTCTGGAATGGATGGGTAACCAGTGTAATGACTGGCACAAGGTAGAGGCATCTGTGTAACGATTGGTGAGGAATATGATTCTGGCTGCAGCATTCAGGACAGATTGGAGAGGGGAGAGTTTGGTAACAGGGAGACCGATTAGTAGAGACTTACAATAGTCCAGACGAGAATGAATAAGAGAAACAGTAAGAGTTTTTGCAGTAATGATTTTTAAATGAAAATATGGCCTTCTGATTTGTCACCGAAACACAATTTTATTCACAAACTAATTGAATTAGCTAATTGGGCCTCCTTGCTGCACCCCAATATTAGGCTGTCATGAACCGGGGGTGTTTAGTTGCCCCCAGTTCGTCAGGGATTTATTAAATCCCACTTTCCTGTTCAGGATTGGAAATTGCAGCTCTCTGGTGCCTTCCTTACCCTCAGGTCAGTCATATAACTACACCTAGGATAAGTAGTTGCCAGAAGGGCCGCCTTGCCGTGTGCTGGCTATTAGGCACTCTGCAGGGAGGGCGGTATATAGTGGGTAATACACATATTATAACCTCTGTCTGTCACAGCCAGAGTCTCCCCAAAAGCTCAGAACACTTTGATGCCACCAGCCCTAGTTCTATATGATTAAAATCAATATCAGGTCAGGAGCCAACCCAACTGTAGCGTGAATTTAGCACGGAGGACGTGGTAATACGTTTATAAAGCAAGGAAAATGGAACTAGTAAAATTTTATAGATTTTTACTCCAAAAAGGATAGGCAGTGTTTACAAAAGTACAAAAGATGTTACAAAGAGAGACAGATACAGTATATACAACAATTATAAAAGTGGATTAAAATATGAAACTTACAGTTATCAGTCAATGGCACCCCATGTGGAGGTGGGGGAAGGGCCCCTTCCCCAAGGGAAAATGGTCCATCAGCACAGCCTTCTAGCTGACACCCCGGGCAAATGACAACCTCCTAATTAGGCTTCATAGCCTTATAATCTCTGTTCATGACCTTACTGAGTGGGCAGTGCTATGGCATGCACTCCCCTTTTGAAAGTGATTAAAAAGCTTATGAGTGCCATAACTCAGGCTGCGTGGCTCACAGCAACATGTCAGAAGTATTGTAAATTTTAGTACAAAATTAGCTTTCACTTTAGTCTAAACATGGTGTGGCTGTGTGGCTCGGTCAGTTCGAAATCCGTTTCTTGGCTCCTGCTGGTTGCCGGCACATCAAAACCCATCGGTGGGCAGCTCTACTGATGCAGATGCCAAAAATGTAAGTATCTCGCCTCTATGAATACTTGGTGTTATGATTGTCAAGCTTGCAAGGACAAAGAGAACATGTGCTTCAAGAACTGCTTCCAACCAGTTTAGGGTTGTAAACTTCTCTTTGTGCTGCTGGCACACTAGGCTCTCATGTTGCACAGCTGTATAGCAGGGGAGAGGTAGGGGGCTGCAGCTTAGTGAGGGGGAATGTCTGTGAGCTGTGCCTGCCTGTCGCTTCCAAACCCAGGAGATGCAGCAGAGCACTGTATGTGTGATTGAACAAAAAGACATTATGCCATATTTCCTGACACAGGCCTAGCGATTTTTACGTGGAAATCTGACCTTCTTATTAGTTTCTGAAACACAGTTTTATCACAAACTATTTTGGATTAGCTAATTGGGACACTTGGCTGCATTCCAATATTAGGCATAATGCATTTTTAAGTGGAAATCTCGCCTTCTGATTTCTCATTGAAACATAGTTTTCTCATAAACAATTTGGATTAGCAAATGGGACCTCTTGAGTTTTTGCTAGTTAGATGCTGAAAGATCGATTTCATACAGGACAGGATCCTATCTAGCTATCTGACAAGTTCACCTGCAGCACTAGCAGAAGCAGCTTCTCTACACTGTGACACTGAGAAAATGCCATCATCAAAACAAGATGTCCACTTTTTTTTATGGCCAGGGACATGTAACTTTGTTAGGCAATCACAGAAGACTTGTGTCATGACTCATGACTTGGTAGATGGCTTCTGCGCCTTGATTGACTGCAGGAATCAACACACATAGTTAAGGGAGAAAAAAGAAAAAAGAGCGTGCCGCTTCTCTAACCTCTCCACACCCTTCTTCCCTCATCAAGCACATTTCCACGTCTCCTCCGCTCATCATATAGCACCATCATGCTAACCAAAGTCATAACAAAAGCATTACTGGCAATGCGATGATTTACCAAACTGTGACCGAATTTTGCCGACTTTGAGTAACAATGCCCGTGAAAGTGATCGATCACAAATCCGAATGTGCTTCATTTGTGCCAAATTTGAGATTGGCAAACTTTTTCCCAACAAGTTCTCTCATGTCTAGTGATGAAGCAGACTTGTTAGTATTCTCCAGTAATTTTATACAGTGACTCATACTTACAGTAAATGAAAAAATCCAGATTTCATATTGTTGTTCTATACATTAGAGACATAGACTTGGGAAATATGAACCAAATTTGTAGTCCAGTTGTATCGGACTTAAAGCAAAACATTTGATCATTCCACTAATTAGTTTTTGTGTCATACTGTGCGGTATAGTTTTATTTGTCCTTACAGGGCCCCTTAATATTGAAAATTATAAAAATATGTCACCTAAATGTCTGTTATGAGGACACTTTATTGGCGCATGTTGGGTTAATCGGAGCCTCAGCATGCTTTCAGCATAAAAGGCAATACATACAACGAACATAAACCAAATCTAAATGTGATTAAATCCTTAATCTGCTGAGCTGGAGTTAAGAACTTGTGGTTTCTCTGCTTTCCTATACAAATAAAAGCTGCAAACAGACATTTCATGCCAGGTGACTGGATCTAATGACTAATGTAAGTTATGATGTGTGTTGTACCTTATAAGTAAACAGAAAAAAAAAATATGAATGGTTAACGACCTGTATCTGTTCCGACCACGCACCACAATTGTGGATACCAGGGCTATGGGGTACTCGGAGCCGAGCCCATGGAAATCTATGGGAGTTGTCACTGGTAGCGGTGGCTCGGTCCGTGGCCCTGGCGGTCGTGCAATGGGGGATATTTACAGGGGATTATTAGGATAGTTCGTGACGCCACCTGTGGTTTCTGGTAATTTGTACCAGCGCTGCTGTAAGGGTCTTCACAGGGGATGTTAGGGGGCAGCTTGGTAGTAAGTCTCCCACAGGCGAGACGGGTCCCTGGAAGTCTATGGTGGAGATGATGCAGGGTGTAGTAATAATTCAGTCACACACAAGGTAGTTCCTTTTCATACCTTTTACTGATGATGGTTCAAGCAGATCCCGGGGAGCTGGTCGGGGTGGAGAGTGCACATTCCGGTAACAGCTGAGCAGGTTAGAGGCCTCCTTAACTTCAAATGTGTAGGTGAGTCCAACTTGCCTGAAGCGAAGTTAACTCTGAAACTCCAGCTTTCTCTATAGCTGTACTGCCCGGCCAACGTGGTGGTGGAGCCTTCTAAGTGATGAAACTAAGTCCTTACTTTTGTCGTGCACTTGACTCAAAGTCCCTGTTCCACCTGACTCCGGTTACGTATTGACACTTAGGGCTGCTCTCTGCGACCTGTAGTCCAGATGCCTCCGGTAATCTTGTTACTAAGCTTGAAGCTGTAGCAACGCCTCGGACTCCGGTGTCCGGCAATTTAGTGCAGGCAATCCAATACCTGTAGCACTTTTCTATCTTCTCCACTGTGCCCTTCGCCCTGCTTCCCGCTTTTAACATAAGCACTTGTGGCAGTTGTGGAATAATGTCAGCTTCATCCGGAGCTCGCTGCACAGCTCTCAGTTTCCTCCAAAGTCCACACAGGACCGAGACTGAATGGCTGCTCTGTCCTTGAGACAGAAGCTAACAGGCTGAACTCCACTGAACACTAAGCTCCACTCAGACTGATCTTATCTCAGACAGGAAACTATCCAAGGGATGACTCACTCCTGAGCCTCCCGGAGCTAACTGACTGACTCCTCTTGGAAAACTATCTGACTAACCACGTATCACTCCCCCTTATATCTCAGATGGGTGTGTCTGAAGGTGTGAGTGACAGTGAATGCATATCAAGCGTTGCTGTTACCTTCTAGTGCACTCTCCTGGACTTTTATGTGTGCCTGCGTAGCTGGGCTACACATATCTTTTGCATCTCTTTCATTTCTTTTCATCGCACAATAATGAATAAAGATGTATTACTACTATAAGCCGAGCTCACAGAGCTGCCAGCTGTGTCCTACCTCCCACAATAACTCCATATGATGTTTCATTCACAGCACACACAAGAAACAGTTGTACTTTGTGACAGAACAGAACATACCAGAAAGTGGGCAGCTGAAGGTTATACATCACAGGAAACATTGGGGCTGAAAAATATACATCTCAGTATACGTTAGAGCTGGAGCATATACATCACAGCATACATTGGAGCTGGATCATATACATCACAGCATACATTGAAGCTGGAGCATATACATCACAGCATATATTGGAGCTGGATCATATACATCACAGCATACATTGAAGCTGGAGTATATACATCACAGCATATATTGGAGCTGGATCATATACATCACAGCATACATTGAAGCTGGAGCACATACATCACAGCATACATTGGAGCTGGAGCATATACATCACAGCATACATTGGAGCTGGAGCATACAATCACAGCATACATTGGTGCTGGAGCATATACATCACAGCATACATTGAAGCTGGAGTATATACATCACAGCATACATTGGAGCTGGATCATATACATCACAGCATACATTGGAGCTGGAGCACATACATCACAGCATACATTGAAGCTGGAGTATATATATCACAGCATACATTGGAGCTGGAGCATATATATCACAGCATACATTGGAGCTGGATCATATACATCACAGCATACATTGGAGCTGGAGCATATACATCACAGCATACATTGAAGCTGGAGTATATATATCACAGCATACATTGAAGCTGGAGCATATATATCACAGCATACATTGAAGCTGGAACACATACATCACAGCATACATTGGAGCTGGAGCATATACATCACAGCATACATTGAAGCTGGAGTATATATATCACAGCATACATTGAAGCTGGAGCATATATATCACAGCATACATTGAAGCTGGAACACATACATCACAGCATATATTGGAGCTGGATCATATACATCACAGCATACATTGAAGCTGGAGCACATACATCACAGCATACATTGAAGCTGGAGCATATACATCACAGCATACATTGGTGCTGGAGCATATACATCACAGCATACATTGAAGCTGGAGTATATACATCACAGCATACATTGGAGCTGGATCATATACATCACAGCATACATTGGAGCTGGAGCACATACATCACAGCATACATTGAAGCTGGAGTATATATATCACAGCATACATTGGAGCTGGAGCATATATATCACAGCATACATTGAAGCTGGAACACATACATCACAGCATACATTGAAGCTGGAGTATATACATCACAGCATACATTGGAGCTGGATCATATACATCACAGCATACATTGGAGCTGGAGCACATACATCACAGCATACATTGAAGCTGGAGTATATATATCACAGCATACATTGAAGCTGGAGTATATATATCACAGCATACATTGAAGCTGGAACACATACATCACAGCATACATTGAAGCTGGAGCATATACATCACAGCATACATTGGAGCTGGAGCATATACAGCACAGCATACATTGAAGCTAGAGCATATACATCACAGCATACATTGAAGCCAGAGCAAATACATCACAGCATACATTGGAGCTGGAGCATATATATCACAGCATACATTGAAGCTGGAACACATACATCACAGCATACATTGAAGCTGGAGCACATACATCACAGCATACATTGAAGCTGGAGCATATACATCACAGCATACATTGGAGCTGGAGCATATACAGCACAGCATACATTGAAGCTAGAGCATATGTGTCGACCCGCCACCACAATTGTGGGTTACCAGGGCAATGGGGTACTCAGAGCCGAGCCCATGGAAGTCTATGGGGATTTGTCACAGGTAGCGGTGGCTCGGTCTGTGGCCCTGGCGGTCTGGCGTATGTTGGGGGAATATTTACAGGGGATAGATTTATATACAGTTCGTGACGCCACCTGTAGTCTTCTGGTAATTTGTACCAGCGCTGCTGTAGATCTCTGAGGGGATGGTGATGCAGCTAGATGTCGGGTCCCCTACAGGTGGGACTCTTCCCTCAGGTCGGTAGTTAAAGCAGGGTTGTGCAGGCATGCAAGTAAATAACTCAGTCTCACACGGTCAGCGTCTTTCCATACCTTTACTTGTAAGATGGTAAGGCAGGTCCCAGGGAGGCTGATGGGGTTGATGGAGGATGAGCTTTGAGGCAACGGCTAAGCGAATTAGGGGCCTCCTTTACTGTCCAATGTTGATGAGTACAACCAGCCTGCAGCGTAGTTCCCTCTATAATTCCAGCTATTCCAAAGCTGTACTGCCCAGTCAATTTTGTGGTCGGAGCCTTCCTGTGAGAGAGTTGAATTCCTATCTTGCTGATCAGGCTCAAAGTCTTCACTCCCCTGACCCCAGTTACGTACTGACTATTTGGGGCTGTTTGCCGCGACCTAAAGTCCGGTAAATCTCTGGTTTTCTTACCACTATGCTTGTAGCTAATAGTGATCCTTCGGTCCCCAGTGACCGGTAGCAATGTGCAGGACTTCTCCAAGCCAAAAGCACTTTTGAAATATTCCTTCCACTTTGCCCTTCGATTTGCTCGACTCTTAATAGATATCTCCGTCTGTCTTCCAGTGGGGCACAGCTCTGACTAGGCTGAGGTGAAATAGACCACCTGTACTAGCCTCCACTTTCTGAACTGCTAACAGGCTCAGACTGGACACGTCTACTCTGTCCAAGGACAGGAAACTGACTGACTGAATCACTCCCTTCCACACCCCTGCTGGGTGTGTCAGAAGTGTACGTGATGTTATGAAGAGCCCTTAACCGTTACCTCTCCACTCATCCTCCTGGTATTGTGTACCAGGGCTACACATTCCCCCATGGTAAACGACAGCACTCCCGGGCTGTAAATATAAAGAGACATTTTTGTTTATGCATTTAACATTAAACATTAATTCGTCCCATCCGGGAGGTAAGGATGTCTTAAACGTTGCGAACAATAACATTATAGAGAAATACAAATATTAAATAAACATGTTCATAAAAATAGACAATATACTTGTGAAGGACCCGCACCAAACCTTCAACGTGGGTCCTGGGTGGGCTGCAGGACATCCGAATGCAGACCTCACTCAGTGCCTCACCACACGGGTTTTATGTTCAGAGGTAAGTCAAGGCTTCATGTAAAACCATTAAAAAGGCACCTTAGTGCAACTATTTACAGGATACAGTTTTTGGGCTGGCTCACTCCTCAGCCTCTGAGTCCATTATAAGACATAATAGGGAAAAAACACATATATATATATATAGACTTTTTACAGTATTCACATCAATTCGTTATAATCACTGCTGATATCTAATGGGTAACTTCCTTTTGTGATTCGCTCTGATCTACGTGGTGTAGCTTCAGGTATATCAAGTTGCGATCTGTCTGCACTGCGTAACGGCAAACTATAGAACTGCCTCAATCTTTCTATGGATCTGGCAAGCGTACTGATGGCTGGGCGGTGTGAGTCAGCTTCACCAGGGGATCCCATAGTATGGGGCGCTGCTTCAGATGATCCTTCTTGAGATTCCACAGGTTGAGGTGTTGCTGGAATGGGTAACTCCTGAACGGGCTCAACTGGCACCACGGGCACAACTGGAGGTAAAACTTCCTCTTGTGGCTGGTAAAACTGCAACACCGGAACTATTACAGCATCTCCCAGTCGGGGCCAATCCGCAGGAAAATCTCCCAGATCTGTGTGTATGACCTCTTCCTTTCTTTCTCCTTGATTGATGACAGGGTTCTTTTCACAACGCTTTAAGGGTTCTGGACACAATTTCAAATGGTCTCTGGACACAGTGGTCGTTGTTCTTCCTCCGTCCTTACTGACGACACAAACTTTTCTGTTGTCATATTTAGAATCTTGTATGACGTAGGGTTCTTGCTCCCACTGATTATCCAATTTGTGCATCTTCCTTTTCCTTTTTAATACTACCTCTCCAGGCATCAAAGGCTTGGCAGGAGCATTTCGGTTGTAAACATCTTCCTGTTTCTCCCGTGCCTTGTTGAGACTTTCCTCTACACAGATTTGTACTCTTCTGTATTGCTCTTGCCGATTGATGTCCCAGTTTTCAACAGCGTCGTCTGCCTCCGGTTCTACCACTCCAAGTTCTAGATCCATTGGTAGTCTTCCGGGCCTTGCTCTCATAAGATAGGCTGGAGTGCAGTTAGTGGAACTGACAGGTATATGGTTATACAAATCAACCAAATCAGGTAGTAAATCCGGCCATCGATTCCTGTCTTCCAACGGTATGGATCTCAACAAATCAAGGACAATATGGTTCATTTTTTCACAAAGACCGTTGGTTTGAGGGTGATATGGTGTTGTTCTAATTTTCTTGCACCCATACATGTGACAGAATTCCTTGAATAGATCGGCTTCGAAAGCAGGTCCCTGATCGGTTAATACTTGCTCCGGATACCCATGCGGTCTGCAGAAGCTTGCTTGAAAGGTTTTCGCTGCCGTCACTGCGGTCTGGTCCTTAACTGGAACAACCACCAGAAATCTGGAGTAATGGTCCACCATGGTCAAGGCGTATGAGTATCCAGATCTACTTGGCGACAGTTTGACGTGGTCCAGGGCCACAATCTCCAGGGGACGAGTCGTCCGGATAGGTTGCAGGGGTGCCTTCTGACTACCGTAGTCCTTTCTTCTGAGACCACAGGGTCCACAGTTCCGACACCACCTCTCGATGGAGCTGCGCATCCCTACCAGTAGAACCGACACCTCAACAGGGTCTCCAGCTTTCTCCAGCCAAAGTGTCCTGCTTGATCGTGGTATGCTTCCAACACCATTGGGACGTCTGCCTTGGGGACCACTATTTGCCAGACCATCTCATGGGTTCTGGGGTTGACGTATCTCCTGCACAACTTCTCACGGTATAGGAACAACCTGCTTTTCTCGTTCCACAGGAGCTTGGCTGACATAGGTGCTTCCTTTTCCAAAGAGGAGCCTTCCTGTCTTAACAACTCCTTGATGCGGCTGACCACTGGATCACTGTCCTGAGTCTCTTTCCAGCTGTGATGGGGTAAAGGATTTAATGTTGCACCATACTGCTTTCTGTGGACTCGATGCTCGTGGACTACCCCATTTCGATGGAACGCAGGTAGCTCAATTTCTTCCAGGTCGTCCGATTCTTCTTCCGTATCAGAGTCATGCGGCATTCGGGACAACGCATCAGCATTAGCATTCTTTCGACCTGCCCGGTACTTGATAGTAAACTGGTAATTGGACAACCGAGCCATCCAACGCTGCTCCATGGCGCCCAGTTTGGCGGTTTCCAGGTGCGTTAACGGGTTGTTGTCTGTGTACGCCGTGAACTTATTGGAGGCCAGATAGTGCTTAAATCTTTCAGTAATGGCCCAGACCAGCGCCAGAAACTCCAGCTTGAAGCTGCTATAATTTTCCGGATTCCTTTCAGTTGGCCTGAGTTTTCTGCTGGCATATGCGATGACTTTTTCTTGGCCATTCTGCTTCTGACTGAGAACTGCTCCCAAACCTTCATTACTGGCGTCGGTGTACAACAGGAACGGTTGGCTGTAATCAGGATAGGTTAAGATCTCATCACCTGTAAGGATCTCTTTCATCTTTTGGAATGCTTCAGCCTGTTCTTTACCCCAATTAAAGGGAGGGTTTCTGCTCTTTAAGGATTGTCCTACCAGGAGGTCCTGTAAAGGAGCTGCCTTCTTCGTGTAATCTTTCACGAACCTTCTGTAGTAACCCGTTAGTCCCAGGAACTGTCGCACTTCCTTAAGGTTTTTCGGCTCCGGCCACTTCTGGATGGCAGTGACTTTCTCTGGGTCCGGCGCTACTCCTTCCGAACTGACGATGTGCCCCAAGTATTGTACCTTCTGTTTGAGTAGATGGCATTTTGAGGGTTTTAATTTCATCCCGTACCTGGACAGGGACTCGAATACTTCTGCCAGGTGCTTCAGATGGTCCTCATATGTCTTGGAATACACGATGACGTCGTCTAGGTATAGCAGCACGGTTTCAAAATTGAGATGTCCCAGACAGTTTTCCATCACTCTCTGAAATGTTCCTGGGGCACTACTGAGCCCAAACGGCATTCTGTCGAACTCACAGAGCCCCATTGGGGTGGTGAAAGCCGTTTTCTCACGATCCTCCTCAGCCACAGCCACTTGCCAGTAACCACTAGTCAGATCAAGGGTAGAAAAGTAGTTAGCCGTTTTCAGAGCAGCTAATGATTCCTCTATGCGTGGTAACGGGTATGCATCCTTGTGTGTTATGCGGTTCACCTGCCTGTAATCCACACACATTCTCATACTACCATCTTTCTTTTTAACCAGAACTAGAGGGGCTGCCCAGGGGCTACAACTATCTCTTATCACCCCAGCTTTCTTCATATCATGCAACATTTCTTTAGCCTTCTGATAATGAGCTGGGGTATGGGCCTATACCGCTCTTTGATGGGAGGATGACTGCCTGTAGGGATATGATGTTGTACTCCCTTAATTATCCCAAAATCAAGTGGATTTTTGCTAAACACTTGGGCGTACTCTTGCACCACCGTAATACCCCTTGCTTCTGGTGAGCGGGAGGGGTGTCCGTCCCAACATGGAGTTGCTGACACCATTCCGCCACCTGAGTTGCTGGGTCATTGTCCTCCGCTATTTGACAGGAGTCTAAGGACTCAGCGGGAGAATAGAATTATTATCAACAGCATGTAGTTTAGCAATGGTTGCATAACGGGGTAAGTTTACCTCATCATCTCCCCAATTGAGAAGCCGTACCGGTACTCTTCCATTCACCACTTCTACTACTCCTCTAGCAGTCATAAGTGTAGGTCTATGTTCTGAATGGTGGGGTTCTACTACAGCTTGGTAATTCTGTCCTCTCAGACCTATGGCCGCCCTGCACCAAATGATCATTTCACTCATTGGGGGTATCACAATAGGATCCGAGTCAGTGACCCGTACATTACCAATTTCGCCGTCTGTAAGCTTCGCTTGCTGTTGACACACCAGGGCCCGGATCTCTCTTTGGATTACTCCTCTCTGCCTTGGTCGGGCAATCTCAGCGAGCTGTTGGAGCAAGGACACAACTTCTCCCAAACAATTACCGATAATGTTAGTACCCAAAATTATATTTAAACCGTTCTCCTCATTTACAGTCTTTACTACCAGAAGCCCCTGGTCTTTCAACTCCTCTCTGCCCACCTTTACATCTACACATTTTGTTCCGAGTACTTCTACAGGAAGACCATTAGAAGCATACACAGTAAAGTCAAGGCTCGGAGGTTTAAGACTGTCCATTGACCAGTACTTGGTATATAGGGCATCAGGTATTAGGGTCACCTGGGACCCAGTGTCTAACAATGCTGGAACAGCAATACCATCTAGAATAATAGACAGGTAGGGTCGCCCGCCCACATACCTGCGGTTCCAGTCTAGGGGCCTGACGGGTATTCTCCTGGGTGTTGGCCCTTGGACCCAGGTTCTGCCCGTTTAAAGGACACTGTGGAGACAGATGACCTTTCCGGTTGCAGCGATAACAGATGATCTCTCGACGAGGAGGGTGTTGATCAGAGGTTGCTCCTGGGGGTGGCGTTGTCCTCCTCCGGGGGGGCGACGTCTTCTTTCTTCTCCGTTGCATCCACGGGACGTCTTCTGGGCAGTCAGCTAACAAGATCTTTCCTTCCTCCTCTTTCCGCAGCTGCAGGGCACTCATTACAGCAGCCAGATTTTTAGTCAGCTGGCGCACCTCTGAGCGCAGACAGTCCAATTCACTAGGAGGTGTCACCTGCGCTTTGGCTTCAGCCACTAGCGGGGAAAAGGGGGTTACTGCCGGTTCCAGAGTGACTTCAGCCTGATGATGTTGGGTTGCCACCTCGGGTTTGCCCAGGGGCCGCAGCCCTTTTATTGCCATGTCCTTTAGGGCATCAAAGGTAGCATCCGGATGGTCTAAGGACCACCAGTTTACAGTTCTGCGTTCCTCTTGGGATCTCAATCCCTGTATAAATTGTTCTTTCAGCATTTTATTCTCGTCGATAGCATTTAAATTGTTAATTTGCTTGAGGGCTCTCAGGGCTCCCTGTAGTCGGCAAGCGTAGTCCCGGATGCTGTCACCTGGCTGTTGTGAACAGTGATAGAAGGCCATCCGGAGATCCGTTTCTGTGCGGTCTTCAAATATGGCATGCAGCTTAAGGAAGATCGCAGGTACCGACTCCTGATCAACGGTATCCCAAGTCTCCACTTCCCTCTCAGCAGCGCCAGTTAGCTGCCCTATCAGCACAGCAGCTTTTTGTCTCTCAGGCATGGAGTACATTTCTAAGATGCTGCATAACTTCCGCTTGAAGCCTGCTAATGTGCCTGGCTCACCGCTGTACTGGGGAAGCCATTTCGCCCCAGGCATATATGGGAGCGTTAGTGGCATGATCGGGACTACCGGACTGGGTGCAGGGCCTGCGCCCCCATCTGGCGCTACAATACCAAGCGGTGCGGGATTGGGACCTCCGGCCGGGGCCGCACTGTCAGCCGGTTGTTGTGACATCTTAGCGCCCCCTTGGTTAAACGGAGCCTACCGGTTTCAGACGCTGCTATTTCACAGGCACCGCAGTGGGAACAGGACCTTCGTCGCAGGCGCTCTGATGTCAGAGCGTTCACTTCCTGTTGCAGGACCTGCCGCTGAGTCAGAGCCGGGGGCGTGTCCAAGACTTTGCGCGCTCTTTCAGGTACGCCCACCTTCTTCTCCAGCGCCTTAGGGCGCGAATCTGGCGGCAAATATGGCGGTATTTGGCGCCAAACAACAGCAACAGTCTTTTTCGCCAAAACACTCCACAGGCACACAGGGCTCGCAATGCTGCAAGTTTCGTATCCTGTTCGTGACGCCAAAGTTTTGTGTCGACCCGCCACCACAATTGTGGGTTACCAGGGCAATGGGGTACTCAGAGCCGAGCCCATGGAAGTCTATGGGGATTTGTCACAGGTAGCGGTGGCTCGGTCTGTGGCCCTGGCGGTCTGGCGTATGTTGGGGGAATATTTACAGGGGATAGATTTATATACAGTTCGTGACGCCACCTGTAGTCTTCTGGTAATTTGTACCAGCGCTGCTGTAGATCTCTGAGGGGATGGTGATGCAGCTAGATGTCGGGTCCCCTACAGGTGGGACTCTTCCCTCAGGTCGGTAGTTAAAGCAGGGTTGTGCAGGCATGCAAGTAAATAACTCAGTCTCACACGGTCAGCGTCTTTCCATACCTTTACTTGTAAGATGGTAAGGCAGGTCCCAGGGAGGCTGATGGGGTTGATGGAGGATGAGCTTTGAGGCAACGGCTAAGCGAATTAGGGGCCTCCTTTACTGTCCAATGTTGATGAGTACAACCAGCCTGCAGCGTAGTTCCCTCTATAATTCCAGCTATTCCAAAGCTGTACTGCCCAGTCAATTTTGTGGTCGGAGCCTTCCTGTGAGAGAGTTGAATTCCTATCTTGCTGATCAGGCTCAAAGTCTTCACTCCCCCTGACCCCAGTTACGTACTGACTATTTGGGGCTGTTTGCCGCGACCTAAAGTCCGGTAAATCTCTGGTTTTCTTACCACTATGCTTGTAGCTAATAGTGATCCTTCGGTCCCCAGTGACCGGTAGCAATGTGCAGGACTTCTCCAAGCCAAAAGCACTTTTGAAATATTCCTTCCACTTTGCCCTTCGATTTGCTCGACTCTTAATAGATATCTCCGTCTGTCTTCCAGTGGGGCACAGCTCTGACTAGGCTGAGGTGAAATAGACCACCTGTACTAGCCTCCACTTTCTGAACTGCTAACAGGCTCAGACTGGACACGTCTACTCTGTCCAAGGACAGGAAACTGACTGACTGAATCACTCCCTTCCACACCCCTGCTGGGTGTGTCAGAAGTGTACGTGATGTTATGAAGAGCCCTTAACCGTTACCTCTCCACTCATCCTCCTGGTATTGTGTACCAGGGCTACACATTTATACATCACAGCATACATTGAAGCTAGAGCATATACATCACAGCATACATTGAAGCCTGAGCATATACATCATAGCATACTTTGAAGCTTGGGCACATGCATCACAGGCAGTGGTGGAATTAGAGTCCATTGAGTCCAGGTGCAAAATTTTGACCTGGGCTTTTACTACATGTTTATCAGATACATAGGATCTTGTAAACACATATGTGTTTGCTCCCCATGTAATAATGTTCGCCATTCTGGCTACTTTTTGTAATTATCACCCCTATCCTGTGATCCTTACAGTCAAAATATCCTGATCCTGGAACCTTCCAGCCGCACATCATAAGCCCATGTGACAACATCTTCCCCCATCCTAGGCCCCTTCCTGTTTAAAATGTTCCTCATCCTGGTATAATGTCCCCATCCTGGTATAATGTCCCCATTCTGGTATAATGTTGTGCATCCTAGTAAAATTTCTAGAATATTGCCCCCATTCTGGTTTAATGTCACCTTTCAGGTGTATTGCCCTTTCACCTCAAGATTGAACTTTAAAGCATGGCTTAATAATAAATTGGAAAGGTAACAAAAGCTAGCACTCTGAGACACTCCACCTGACCCTGAAGACACTCAATGTGGTTTTCCTGCTTTACTATACAAATGAGAGATGCAAACAGATATTTCATCTCAGGTTACTGGTTTTTAAAAGGATCAGTGCCCATATTACTTTGAGATAATTAAAAAAAAAATCATTTAATTATTTTACTCGCTTATTTAGCACCATTAATTCCACAATGCTCTAAACATCATCATCACTGTCCCCGCTGGGGCTCACAATCTAGGTTCCTATTATTATGTATTTGGAGGGTGTGAGGAAACAGATATTGTACCCAGGACCCCAGCGCTGCAAGGACATCTGAAAATTTAGCTCACATGCTTCCCTGTTCCTTTACAATAATGCAATTCATGGCACCTTCTATCTGTAGGGAGGGGTGATTGTATTTCTCAGACCAACCCCTTACACTGACTTCACACCAGTAGTTTAACAATGAATTCATATACATCATATATATTAGTTTGAAGGCTCTTCCTGAGACAGAAGCGTCTGACATCTGGTAGAGTCTGGACTTGAAGGTAAATTGTCCCTTTCCTTCTTTTTATTATAGTGTGATAATTAGTTCCACAGCTGAACACTGTTTAATGCTTATGTAGAATTATGGCTACACATTACATTTAGATATATTAATCAGTTCTGTTGGTAATTATTTGTTAGAATTTAGAATATATTTAACCCCTTCACCCCAGGTCATTTTCCATTCTCGCGTTTGATTTTCGCTCCCCTTCTTCCCAGAGCCATACCTTTTTTATTTTCTGTCCATACGGCCATGTGAGAGTTTATTTTTTTGCAGGAAGAGTTGTACTTTTGAATTGCACTACTGGTTTTATCATATCATGTACTTTAAAATTGGGTGAAATTGCAAAAAAAAAGTGCAATTCCACATATTTTTTACCAAGTTCATTAGCTGCTAAAACTGACCTTACTTTATGATTCTCCCGTTTATTGTGTAATTTTCCGAGACCCCGTAGCATCTCCATTTTTCGGAATCTCGGTTTGGGTGAGGGCTTTTTTTTTGCATGCCAAGCTGACGTTTAAATTGATACCATTTTGGCGTAAATACATGCAATGTTTTGATCGCCCATTATTGCATTTTAATGCAATGATGTGTTGACCGAAAAAAAACGTAATTCTGGTGTTTTAACTTTTTTTGTTACGCCGTTTACAGATTGGATTAATTCTTTTTACATATTGACAGATTAGGCAATTCTGAACTCGGCGATACCAAATATGTGTAATTTTAATTTTGTTCAAATTGTTTTATTTTAAATGGGGGTGAATTAAACTTTATTTTTTAATTTTTTTTATATATTTTTTTAAACTTTTTTTTTATTTTTTGGGAGACTAGAAGCTGAGATCATCCGATCACTTGTGTTACACAGAGGAGGGTTACAGTCCTGCTCTGTGTAGCAGAAATGCTCACTTGTTATGAGCCTTGATCGCTGGGCGGCGCTTATAGATATTGGGCAATGACAACCACAGGAGTCTCCTGCAGACCCCGGGTTGTCATGCCAACCTATCGGTGACCCACGCTAGGCAGGATTAATGACACGCTCCCAGCGTGATTTTGTTAAATGCCACTATCAGAGATTGACAGCGCCATGAAACAGGTTGACAACCGCGGGTGGATCACGTTTCCACCCACAGCTGTTTGGGGCACATGTCAGCTGTTGAAATCAGCTGGCATGTGCTGGAAAAAATGTGGGCTCGTCACCAAAGCCCACATCAAAGGGGAAGACAAGACATGGGCTGTGTAACAACCCTCCTGGCATCACTGCATGGTCTCCCATCCCCACACACCAACATACTCATTGCTCCAGGCCATGCTGTGATTTCTGTCTGCTGCCAGCTCCATGCGCTGTGCCTCTTGTCTCCTATCTGCTCTGTGCATGTTTCCTGGCTGTGTGCATAGGGGGGGCGGCGCCAGAACTCTCTGGTTCTTATGGAGTCAGGGTGCACCTGTCTAATGTGTCCCTGATAGAGATGAGCGACTTTCCTTTTTTTCGGGTCGAGTCGGGTTTCGTGAAACCCGATGTTAAGGACCTGCGGAACGCACCTAATAGATATTAAGTAGAGGTGCATTCGCAGCCCGGGGTCCACCATGCAGGCAGAGCCTGCTGCTAGTAACATGGCGTGAGTAGCGAACTCTGTAATCCCGCAGAGTCGCTAAAATAAACGCCTTAGCGCACTGTGGCAGTTAGTAAGAACTCTGTTAATCCACAGAGCCGCTAGCAGGAATGCCACAGCGTTATATGGCGATAAGTGCGAACTCACTTAGCTTCAGTGAGCCGCAAAGTAAAACATTAGGGCGCTGACTAGCGTTTTAAAGTGAACCCTGTTGCGTTACAAAGTCGCAGAGTAACCCTACTGGGTCCTGGTACACGGTTAACTGCTGTGCGGATAGCAGTCCGTGATCATGCAGTCAGAACACAAGCAATAATCTCCTTACCTGAGTAGCCGGTATTCTAATGGCGTTTTCAGCCAAGCCCTGAACACGTGCATACAATCTCCTCATCGGAGGTGCCGGTATTCTAGGGGCTTATTTCAGCCAGACCTAACCACATGCATACATGACCACACAGGCGCAAGCATGTAACGGATTTGATACTAGCGCATGGCGGCCCAGCCATGCCACCCTTTTATAGTAGCAACTGAAGAACCTACCAGAAAAGGACCAATGCGAAACCATTCCAGAACACATGTAGTTTCAGGACCTTCCTGGCGGACCAATGGGAGTCGCTGCTGTAACCGAGCATGTGACCCCTGATCTCCAATGGGAGATCTTGCCCTGGGCATGCTCAGATGGAGAAAGCAGGGACTTAGTTCCCGAACTGCCTGCTCCAGCACTGGTTATAATAGAGGAACCAGGAAAGACCTCAACAAGCCTCTGCACAGTGTTAAACTGGGCGAGACACTGGGACCGACGTCTTTGCTGAGCAGGCTCCACTGCGGCCGGAGATGGATGGGGGACCGCATCGGGACTGGTTCGAGACTCCCCTTGTGCAGCAGCGGGAACTCGAACCCTAACATTACCCCCCCTCCTAGGGCCCCCCTTCTTTGGGCCACGCTGCGCTCAAAGGCAGCGACAAGCTGCGGAGCGCGAACATGCTCGGCAGGGTTCCCAAGCCCTACCCTTAGGCCCATAACCCCTCCAATCCACCAAATAAATTTTTTTTCCTCGTACTACCTTGCACCCAACAATGGCGTTCATCTCATAATCATCGGTAGATGAACCCGACGTCCCGGCAGATGACTTGGAAAACCGGGAAATGGCCGTGGGTTTAAGGAGGGACACGTGAAAGGTGTCGTTGATACCAAGGCGAGGCGAAAGGGCTAGGCGGTAAACCACCGGGTTCACCTGCTTAAGAACTTTAAAAGGACCCAAAAAGCGAGGTGCCAACTTGGTGGACTCTACATGTAGCCTGATGTTTCGGGCAAAGAGTCACACTAGGTCACCCGGAACAAATGTAGGAGCGGGGCACCGATGGGCATCGGCCAAAGACCTCATCCTCTCTTTGAAGGCCTGAATGGCATCCTGGGTGCGGTCCCAAATGTTCCGTGCCTCCACAGCCCAGTCTGCCACCCTGGAATCGGCGAAAGACACGGGCATGGGCACTGGTACCCGCGGATGCTGACCGTAGTTCAGGAGGAATGGGGTCTGTCCGGTGGAGTCAGCCACAGCATTATTTACAGCGAACTCAGCCCACGGTAGCAAGGATGCCCAGTCATCCAGCCTGGCAGAGACAAAATGTCGCAAGTATGTGACCAAGGTCTGGTTGGCCCTCTCTACCAACCCATTCGTCTCGGGATGGTATGCAGGGGAGAGATTCAACTCAATGCTGAGTAAACGACACAGCTCTCTCCAGAACCGAGAGGCTAACTGGGGACCTCGATCACTGACATTTTTGTCTGGCATAGCGTGTAGGAGGAAAATATGTCTAATGAATAATACTGCCAAGGCCCGTGCAGACGGTAACCGTGGTAACGGCACCAAGTGCACCATTTCGGAGAAGTGGTCGGTTATCACCCAGATGATGGTGCAGCCCCGAGACTTGGGTAAGCCCACCACAAAATCCATTTCAACCATCTCCCAGGTCCTGTCTGCCACCGGTAAAGGGAAAAGTAACCTAGCTGGCCGTTGTCGAGTGGAATTATTCTTGGCGCAGGAGACGCACACCTGAACGTATTCCCTGTCGTCACGGACCATATGTGGCCACCAGTATGTCCTCGCCAGCAACTCAGATGTCCTCTTTGCGCCAAAATATCCACCCACCCTGGGCGAGTGTGCCCAATAGAGTACACAAATTGATGGGCACAAAAGTCTTGCCCGGAGGCACAGACTCAAGCGAAACCGGGGCCACAGTTCTTAGGCTCTCTGTGGGGACAATCAGCCGAGGCTCCTTCTCCACCTCCTCAGAGGACACCACGGAGCGAGACAGAGCATCGGCACGAATGTTCTTCTTCCCGGAGAGAAAATGGAGGGTGAAATGGAACCGGGAGAAGGACAGGGACCATCTGGCCTGACAGGAATATAGCCGCTGGGCGGTCTGTAAATAGACCAAATTTTTGTGGTCAGTGAACCCTTGAAAGGGAAAGCGAGCCCCCTCCAGGAGATGTCTCCACTCGGAAAAGGCCAACTTCATGGCTAGCAACTCCCTATCCCCAATGGAATAATTCCTCTCCGCTGGTGTGAAGGTCTTGGAGAAGAAGAAGCAAGGATTTTTACGACCTAGAGCATCCTTTTGAAAAAGGACTGCTCCAGCACCAACAGACGAGGCATCTATCTCCAATATAAAAGGCTTATCAACCTCGGGACGATGTAGGATAGGAGCGCTAGCAAAATGGGACTTGATTGAAGTAAAGGCCTTGGAAACCTCCTCTGACCACAATTTGGGATTGGCTCCCTTCTTGGTGAGGGCTACCAAGGGAGCAACCAAAGTAGAGAAGTGGGGAATGAATTGGCGATAGAAATTAATGAACCCCTGTAACATTTCCAGGGGATATAGCTCTGGGATCGCCGTCTTGGGGAGACGGAGTGGCATAAAGAGACCATTCACAGACAGTGGTTCTGTTAAAAACTGGCCGCAACCAGTTTTATTAAAGTCCACAGCAAACAGAACATAAATTAAAACAAAATCATAAACATAAAGCCTAGGCGTGTCCCGCCACTAATTACACTTAGATAGATTTTCCCTTTCTATCCGGGTCCAGACTCTAATAGCCTGTGCCCAAAACAACACATATGTTCAGTAGTTACCAGGGTGCAGCCCACATGAGGCTCCAATGGCGTCTGAAGTCAGATCCAGACTGAGAGATATCCCCTCCTATTCAGTAGTCACCAGCATGGAGTGTCGCAGAGTCTCCTCTTTGTGTCCGGGGTACCTCGGGCACCCAGACAGAGAGAGCTCACCTCCCGGAGTCTCCTTCTGTGCCTGGACTCCTGTCCAGACTGAATGAGCTCCCTGACTGTGCTCCCAAGCACCTACTTCTGGCTTCCTAATCAACACCTGAGTGGATTCAGGTCTGAGCTGCAAGCGTGTACTGAATGGCAGGTGTAGTGACCTTTCTTTACCACCAGGTTTACAAAGCCACACATTTCGCTCATACCAGTCAGCAAAGTACTCAGGCGAAATATACACCTCATTCAACACACATCCCCTCACTGTCTCACATATCCCCCCCCTCTTCTCCAGACCGGAGGGCTGGTCATCCAGACCGGAGGGCTGGTCAACAATCCTAAAGAGACAGTGAACTCCGGACCAGTTATGGCCAACACCAAATTCATCTTCACCATTGTCATCTGTATCTTCACCTAAAGCAACCGCACTACGCTGTACCCTCCCAGGCCTATGCTCTCTGCGGTCCTCAGGTGTCCTGCACGGTTTCAGCTTGACCTTAGTGCCAGCCTCAGTCTCGGTATAGTGCCTCACCAGAGAAGTACGACCAGGCACGTCAGAACACCTCTGCTGATTCTTCCTCAGAAACTTTCGTACCTCCTGTTTTTGGGGCACTGACCCTGTGTCACCAACTGTCACAGGAGGTATAGGGGTTTTCTCAGCTTTCTCTAATTCCCCCTGAACCTTTTTTAGCACATCTACTTTCTTAAATATCAGTCGATTCATAAATTCTATTTCACAGAACTTAAGCGCCTCTGTCATGGTCTCTGACCATTTTGAGCCACACTGTTCAAATGATTGGCACTGTAGAGGGAGCTGATCGTTTTTTCTTTTTCGGTACACATACTTCATCCTCTTCTTGTACAGGCTCACTTTGTATAAGACTCAGAGCTCTTACTTCTTTCTCCAGGAGATTCTCATGGCTGTGATCACGCTCCTTCATCACAGTTTGGAGTTTTTTCTGAGAAGTAATCAATTCATCTGGTACCTGTGCAACCACTTTTTCTCGATCCGGCAAGGCACCACAAACACCTTCCCTTTCACCTCGTGATCTCTGGAGCAACTGCTGGAACCGCTCATGTTCCCGGCGAAGAGATGCCCCATCCAGTTCACACTGCTGCAGCTGCTTGCGTAATACAACATTATCAGTCTTCATTTCTTTGGTGGAAACCTCATGGATACGCATCTTCTCCTGTAGTTGTTGGACGTCCTTTACGTCTTCGGCCCCTTCTTCAGGCTCTTCTGGTAGGACATGCTCAGAAGCCCTACCATCAGTCTTCTCTTTCACCACGTTCTGCCTCCCATCTGGGCTCCCGTGTGTCTGTAGCGGCAACGGAGTGACACACCGCTTTTCCCATTTGTTGGGACGTGGCTCCGATGTAGACTCCATGAAAGTGCGCTTGAGCTCACCAATGCCAGCCTGATGTCTCAACATCTCATCTTGTGATTTATCCAGATCCTTGGTATCACTCGGGAACACCGCTGGGGCTCCGGGCGCCGAACTTCCAGCCTGAGCTTCACGAGTTGCAGCTACTGATGAGGCATCTGGTTTGGTGTCTACCACTTCTATGGCTTTTTCCACCTCTGCAGCATCACCTTCAGAGTCCTTGGCATGATGCAGATCCACACCACACACCGACAACTTCTCATCTTCAACAGCATCCACTTGTGCTGTGTTCAGGTTCAGAGTCCTGCCTTTAAAGCTCAACTCTCCTCCTTTCACCTTAGTCTTCGCCAGGGAACCGGCCAACTGTAAAACATCTTCAGATGCCATCTTCTGTCTGGCTGTAAGGTCAGCATCAGCTTTCTTCTCAGGACTCTCAACCTCCTCTGCTACCATGCCTTCCTCATTTGCACTGGTTGCTTTATGGTCATCAGATGATTCACTATCACTATCCCTGTCTGACCCCTTTTTCTCAGCCACATCTGGCTCACTGTCAGGGTTATACAATTCATTTTTATTCACATCCTGCTCACTGTCAGGGTTATACAATTCATTTTCATTCACATCCTGGTCACTGTCAGGGTTATACAATTCATTTTCATTCACATCCTGATCTGGAACCTTAGTTAACATGTCATCCACAACATTAACTTCACCATCTGGTCCCTCAAGTATGTGACTATGTGACAACCCCAGCACTATACTTCTATATAGCTCAGGTACTAGGAGCTGACTCACGACCTCACCCTGGACTTCAGTGTCCCTATACAATAGGCTATTGTCCATGGCAGCATGAGGAAACCTCTCCTCAGAGCCAGGCTGCTGGGAAACCTCATTTAGAATAATCATATTTTCCTGTGCCGTCCTAAGAGTGGGGTCTCGCCACTGCTCACTCTCAAAATTGTCACAAGACACAGGTAAGTCAGGGACACTCGGTTCCCGAGAACCACCATCCTCGTCTCCCAACATCACCTGCAAAGGAATTTCATCACTATCACAGTCATCATTATTATCAATATCATTATCATGACTATGATCAGTATCATCATCACTATCATGATCATCATCACTATTATTATCAGCATCAGCATCATTATCATGGTCATCATCATTATTATGATCATCATCATTATCATTATCATCATCATCATTATCATGGTCATTATCATCATCATTATCATTATCATCATCACATAAGTTTAACGGCCCACTAGCATTGTGTTCCGCCCCTCGGGACTGCGCACCCTCAATAGGAGCTTCATCACACTGTCCAACAGAATCACCCTTCCCCCAGAGATCCTTAGACCGGGGAAAGTCATTACCCAATATAACGGGGTGCACCAGGGTCTTCACTACCCCCACTTCACATGAAACCTCCCCGAGTTTGGGGACCAAGTCCACGGCAGTCTCTGGGTAGACTTTGGTGTCTCCATGGATGCACACCACACTCAGGTGTTTATCAGGGATGAAGTCCCTATCAATCAGGCTGTTACATACGGAAGTCACTTGACTCCCTGAGTCCAGGAGGGCCTGAACCCGTCTATCAACATACCCCATGTCCCCAACAGCTGGAACGCTCTTACCGGGAGAGTTCGGCGTCCGGGAACTCTGAAGTGACGACCGCTCAGACGGCTGGTCACGGAGGCAGTCTTTGGGGCCAAAGTACCTTTCTCTCTGTACCTCAGGAGGAAGTGCTCGGGTGTAGCGGTCCACTGTCACCTTTTCGACCCTTTGGGCAGGGTTGCTGACGGCAGACTCCCAACTGTATCTCCAGTCATGGACCCTCCTGGCACGGACTGCAACCGTAACACCCAGCCGGGCAAGAATCTCCTCTTTCAGTTTGGCATAGTCTCTGCTGTCCTGCTCGCTCAGGTCAACACAGACCTTTTGGGGTTCTCCAATCAGATAGGGTGCGACCATCATGGCCCATTCAGATAGGGGCAGATTCTCCTTCTCTGCCAGTCTCTCAAACCTAGTGAGATATACCTCCACATCATCACGAGGTGTCATCTTTTTCAAGGACCGTCTTACCGCCTTCTTTACAGCGGACAACGCAGGTACCTTCACAACATTACTTCGGGACGCGGCACCGAAATCCTTTTTTTGTGCTGCCATCCGCTCAACAAATAACCGGTTATTCTCCTGCTGCTGCTGGAATTGCTGCCGGGCCTGCTGCATGTGCTGCTGGTGCTGCAGGCGCTGCTGCTCCATGCTCCGCTGGGCCTGCTGCATGCGCTGCTGGTGCTGCAGGCGCTGCTGCTCCATGCTCCGCTGGGCCTGGACCAGGTACTCAACGAGCCCCTCCATACTGCCGGACTTATCTGTCTCAACCACGGCAGTCTTATGTTGCACATTAACTTGCGCCATTTGTTCAAACAGCGCCTCCATGCTGTCATCCATGCTGTCAGACTTCTCTGTCTCAACAACGGCAGTCTTATGTTGCACTCAAGACATACACACTCCAGTCTTTTCCACAGAAAATTCAGCTCTGCTGTGCAGACACTTTTTTTTTTTTTTTTTTTTCTGCAAACTCTATTAGGGCCACTGTCTCTTTAAGACTGCTCCACAGACTTTTCTTTTGCTGCTGCACATTCCACAGACTTCACCTTTATTGCTGTCTCTAAGTCGCTGTGCTGCATGCACACTCCAGCACTAACTGTATCAGCCACTGTGCTGCCCCAGCATTTCCGCCAATTGTAACATTTCCAGGGGATATAGCTCTGGGATCGCCGTCTTGGGGAGACGGAGTCGCATAAAGAGACCATTCACAGACAGTGGTTCTGTTAAAAACTGGCCGCAACCAGTTTTATTAAAGTCCACAGCAAACAGAACATAAATTAAAACAAAATCATAAACATAAAGCCTAGGCGTGTCCCGCCACTAATTACACTTAGATAGATTTTCCCTTTCTATCCGGGTCCAGACTCTAATAGCCTGTGCCCAAAACAACACATATGTTCAGTAGTTACCAGGGTGCAGCCCACATGAGGCTCCAATGGCGTCTGAAGTCAGATCCAGACTGAGAGATATCCCCTCCTATTCAGTAGTCACCAGCATGGAGTGTCGCAGAGTCTCCTCTTTGTGTCCGGGATACCTCGGGCGCCCAGACAGAGAGAGCTCACCTCCCGGAGTCTCCTTCTGTGCCTGGACTCCTGTCCAGACTGAATGAGCTCCCTGACTGTGCTCCCAAGCACCTACTTCTGGCTTCCTAATCAACACCTGAGTGGATTCAGGTCTGAGCTGCAAGCGTGTACTGAATGGCAGGTGTAGTGACCTTTCTTTACCACCAGGTTTACAAAGCCACACATTTCGCTCATACCAGTCAGCAAAGTACTCAGGCGAAATATACACCTCATTCAACACACATCCCCTCACTGTCTCACACCCCATAAAATGCTGCACCGCTTTAAGAGAGTGGGGTTCTTGCCAATCCATTACAGCCTGTAGTTTGGCAGGATCCATAGCCAATCCCTGAGTGGAGATGATATAGCCCAGGAATGGCAGAGACTCCTGCTCAAACACACACTTCTCCAACTTCGCATATAAGGAATTTGCCCACAAGAGGTCGAAGTCCCTGCAAACATCTCTCCGGTGGGTGTCCATATCTGGAGAAAAGATGAGAATGTCATCCAGATAGACTACCACAGAGGTGGCAAGCATGTCCCGGAAGATGTAATTTACGAAATCTTGGAAAACGGCTGGAGCATTACAGAGCCCGAAGGGCATCACAAGATATTCGTAATGTCCATCTCCGGTATTGAATGCCGTCTTCCATTCGTCCCCCTCACGGATGCAGATCAGGTTATAGGCACCACGAAGATCCAGCTTAGTAAATACCTTTGCTCCCCGGAGCCTATCAAAGAGCTCAGATATTAGGAGCAAAGGATATTTGTTCTTGACGGTAATGGCGTTAAGACCCCTATAGTCTATACACGGTCGTAATTCTCCATTCTTCTTCACAAAGAAAAATCCTGCCCCTGCTGGGGACACTGACTTCCTAATAAACCCTCTTGCCAGATTTTCCTGGATGTACTGTGACATGGCCTCCGTCTCAGGAAGAGAGAGAGGATACACTCTTCCCTGAGGGGGCTTCGTTCCAGGCAAGAGGTCTAAAGGACAGTCATAGGGGCGATGAGGCGGTAGAGTCTCCGCTGCCTTTATGGAGAATACGTCCGCGTATGACCGATAAACCTTGGGGAGAGAAGCAAGGTCTATGGGTATCTCCGTGGTGGAAACCTGAACATCCTCTCTGAGACATCTGTCTCTGCAATGATCACCCCAACCCAGTATTCTCCCAGAGGACCACTCAATATTGGGAGAGTGGTGGCAAAGCCAGGGTAATCCCAACAAAACCTCATCTATTCCCTCAGGAAGAACAAAAAGGGATATATTCTCCTGATGAGAAGGGGACATAGACATAGGTAGAGAGACAGTCTGGTGGGGGATTTGTGAGGGCAGGATTGCTCCATTCAATACTCTCACCGATATTGGCTCGGCGAGCGTCACCAGCGGTATGGAATGGCGAGAGGCAAAGGAGGAGGACATAAAATTCCCCTCTGCCCCAGAGTCCACACAAAGCTTGGTGGGAAGAGTGGATGAACCTAGAGAGATTAACCCTTTAAGGAGCACTTTCAGAGCAAAATCCCTCGCGTCTAATGACCCTGCACCCATGGTCACGGAATATGACCATTTACTCATTCGCTGGAGACATCGGTTGGCATAATGTCCTGGCTGCTGACACACTCTACAGACCACGGATACTCGAGTGGTCCGAGACTTAGATCCCACTTGAGTAGTGTCCACGGTATCTGGGGAGTCGGACGCCCGAATGGGAAATTCAAGAGGTTTGGCAAAGGTGGGTGCCAGAAGAAACCTCTGCCTACACTGTGTCCGCTCTAACCTCCGTTCGTGAAAACGGAGGTCGATGCGGGTAGATATAGAAATGAGTTTCTCCAGTGTGGCAGGAATCTCCCTGGTAGCCAAAGCGTCCTTTACATGGTCTGCCAGTCCTCTCCAGAACACTGGAATAAGAACTTTATCTGGCCACTCTAATTCAGAGGCCAAAGTCCGAAATTGGACTGAGAACTGGCTGACCATGGACAAGCCCGGTGACATTGCCAGCAGTTGGAGTGCCATATCGTGCGTGACCTGAGGTCCTAAAAAGACCTTTTTTAGAGCCTCCAAAAACCGAGGAGCACTCCGCACCACACGATCGTCGCGCTCCCACAGCGGTGTTGCCCACTCCAATGCTCTGCCCGACAGAAGAGACAAAATTAAAGCCACTTGTGCTCGTTCTGTGGGGCAACGTATTGCCAGAAGCTCAAGCTGTATAGAGCACTGACTCACTAATCCCCGAAAATGTTTACTGTCACCCGTAAACTTGTCTGGAAGTGGGAGTGGGATAATGTCGGAGCAGAGGTAGCGGTGGACAAACTGGCTGCAGCTACGCTAGCAGCCTGAACAGCGACTGCGATAACATCCACAGCTGAGGTTGTGCGCTCAAGGACCGCCAACCTACCCTTCAGCTGCTGGATGTACTGCTGTAGACGCTGGTCGTCCTCCATTTTACTAGCCAGACCCTGGCGCTAGTATTATGTTAAGGGCTTGCGGAACGCACCTAATAGATATTAAGGAGAGGTGCGTTCGCTGCCTGGGGTCCACCGTGAAGGCAGAGTGTCAGTATTCCGGGTTTTCTAGGTAACTTTGTCAATGATTTTGCCCTTTGTTAAAATGGAGTTTGCTGTTTTGTGTGCCCTACTTCCTGTTCGTTTGTTTAAAACCCGGCTCAGGTGCTGGCTTCACTGCTGGAATATTCTGCTTCCGTTTCCCTGCAACCCAGCTGCTTTGTTCCTCACAGATCTTTTGTGTATTTACCAGGAAAGTGCATAACCTTATCTTCAGGTGTTTCTCAGCCACAGCAGTTTCTACCCATGGCTCTGGACATTCTCTGCATATGTAAGTTGCACATACTGTGTTATCACTAAACTGTTGACTTGGGAATTTAACCCTTGGTTCACTCCATCTGATAAGAACTGTGTTTCTGAACTGTTGCTGTTTAACCCTTCGTGCATTACCTCTGGTGAGAGCTGTTGGAACTGTTACTGGAACCTTACTGACATATGAACTTGTTGTTGGACTTCACTGAATTAAGCCACAACTGAGATTAACTTGTTCCTGGACCTCCCTGTGTTTTCTGCATACCTGGATCTGACTCTTCACACACCAGCAGTGTGTAAATCCAGCCACGTTACCTGTGCATCAGACTTACCTTGTGGCCACATTTGTGTGAGGACTCCGTCGTAAGAACTTTACCACCCTCGCTATAGAGGTTCAAGGACTTATATATCCGGATTCATATAACTGGACTTGTGTATATATATATGGACTCATTGCATGTCACTACGGGTTGTTTGAATATTGTTTTTGGGTGTTTTGCTGTTTCACAAATACATTATTTGCATTCAAAGAAACCCGTCTCTGATTGTTCATTGCCCCACGCTATCAGAATCCTCGAGTTCCTACAATAGTATTACAGGATACTCCAGCCTAAAAAAGAGGATTCTGCTGGGGCAATGACGGAGACACGGGCAGACAAATTGTTCACCATAGTTAACTCCTTGCAGCAGGAGGTGGCGGCTGCACACAATCAGATTAGAGACTTGGAGTCTCGGGTTAACCACAATGCACAGGGGTTTGGTCAGGCTCTCCAAGATCTACGTTCTAGGTTAGGAGTCCTGGAGGCCTTACCTACTGAGCCTACCTCATCCACCAGTATGCCCAAATTGCCTCCATTCCGTTTTAATGGTGACCGAAGTCAATTCCGTGGGTTTGTTAATCAATGTATATTATTTTTTGATGTACATGCCTCCTACTACCGGTCTGATAGATCTAAGGTTCTATGTATTATTATGTTGTTGACATCACGTGCACTGGCTTGGGCAAATCCTATGGTTGAAAGTCATGATACCCGTCTAAATAATTTGGACAATTTTCTGGCAGCCATGGCGCAAATGTTCGACGATCCCAACCGCCGTGCTACCGCTGAATCTGCCTTGCTTTCCTTACGCCAGGGGAAACGGTCAGTCATAGAATATGTTACTGAATTTAAAAGGTTAGTGGTGGACACCCAGTGGGAAAACAATGCTTTATTACCAATCTTTAGAAAAGGTTTGTCAAATGCAATCAAGGATGAGCTAGCTCGTTCAGAGTCTCCACAGGAGTTTGAATTGTTTATACAGCACTGTGTACGTATTGATATCCGTTTAACTGAACGCAGACAAGAAAAATGGGCCGCTGTAAATCGCATTACTAATTACTCTCTTCCGTCCAGGGAAACCACAGGCAAAAACCCGCGAGAGGCTGAGGAGGTGCCTATGCAGGTGGACTCACTGCAGAGACGTGAGAATAATGAACGCCGCGAACACCGTCTCCGTGAGCGCTTATGTTTCTATTGTGGTCAATCGGACCATTTCCTCATCAATTGTCCTAAATGTCCTAGGCGACCCAACAAGGTGTTGGCGGTAGTAGGGGATTATGATAACACAGACGCTGAGTCTGAAGTTTCGGAAACCAGTCTACATCTAGATGCGGTTTTTCCCCCAATACTGATGCCGACTTCCCTAAAGATCAAGGGGAGAAATATTCACATTGTTCTCTTCCTATACAGATTCAGTGGGAGGAACAGTGGATATCAAGTTCTGCCATGATAGACTCTGGAGCAGGTGGGAATTTCATGGATTCTTCTTTTGCAAAGGAACATGGTATAAAGACACAACTAAGAGCTTCACCAATCACTATGGAAACGGTGGATGGTTCCCCATTAGTTTCTGGACCAGTAGATCGGGAGACAGTGCCTCTGGAGTGTAAGATGGAACCAGACCATCAAGAAACACTTTCATTCATGTTAATATCTTCTCCTCATTTTCCTGTAATTTTAGGAATTCCCTGGTTACGGTCACAAAATCCAATCATCAATTGGGAAACCAAGGAGATAACCTTTCTCCCGAAGTGCAGTTCTACCATCAGTCCAACTGTGGCGGCTCCAGTTACCCAGAACTTGGAAGAGGTGATACAGGTACCTACTCTCCCTCTGATTTATCAGGAATTCTCAGACATTTGTGATAAAAGGAAGGCAGATCAACTTCCCCCACATAGACCGTATGACTGCCCCATAGAATTGCTTCCTGGAGCAGCGATTCCTTTCGGCCATGTTTACCCGTTGGCGGCTCCGGAATTAAAATCTTTACGAGAGTATATAGATGAGAATTTAGCCAAGGGGTTTATCCGACCATCTTCTTCACCAGCGGGAGCTCCAATATTCTTTGTAAAGAAGAAGGATGGTACTCTAAGACCCTGCATTGACTACCGGGAGTTAAATAATGTAACCATTCGTAACAGGTACCCGTTGCCCCTAATTCCAGAATTGTTGGAAAGAGTTCGCCAGGCCAAAGTATTTACCAAATTAGATCTTCGTGGGGCATATAATTTACTCCGTATACGGCCCGGAGACGAATGGAAGACAGCTTTTAGATGCCGGTATGGACATTTTGAATATTTGGTGATGCCATTCGGACTCTGTAACGCTCCTGCTGCTTTTCAACATTTAGCCAATGACATTTTCAGGGATTTATTGGACCAATATGTGGTAATTTACCTTGATGACATCTTAATCTTTTCTGACTCCTTACAGGAACATCAGGAACATGTCAAGACCGTACTTAGACGTTTGAGAGATAATCATTTGTACATCAAACTCGAAAAGTGTGAGTTCCATTGTTCTGAAATTCAATTTTTGGGCTATGTTATCTCGCCTCAGGGATTGAATATGGAGTCCAGCAAGATCCAGGCAATCTTGGACTGGCCGGTACCAGGAAACATTAAGGAGGTACAACGATTCATTGGCTTTGCTAACTTTTATAGACGGTTTATCCGAAATTTTTCAGAAATTGTCCGTCCCATCACTCTCCTCACCAAGAAGGGGAAGAAGTTTGAATGGTCTTCGCAAGCTCAGGAAGCCTTTGATCGCCTGAAGGGTTGTTTTACCACGGCTCCAATATTGATGCATCCGGATCCTGCACAGCCTTTTATCGTGGAGGTGGACGCGTCTGACTGTGCATTGGGAGCTATCCTCTCACAACGTACCGGAGACAAAGGTTTGCTGCACCCGTGTGCCTTCTTCTCTCGTAGGTTATCTTCTGCAGAACTGAACTATGATGTGGCAGATAAGGAACTTTTGGCAATTATTTCTGCCTTTAAGGAATGGAGACACCATTTGCAGGGGGCAACTCAGCAGGTAGTAGTACTCACGGATCATCGCAATTTGGAATTCCTTAAGTCTGCCAGGTGTCTTTCTCCTCGACAAGCTAGGTGGAGTTTGTTCTTGAACCAGTTTAATTTTATTATTTCGTACCGCCCAGGTTCACGTAATGGGAAAGCTGACGCATTATCCCGAATCCATACCGTGGATTCCGTGCCTGGGACCCCGTCGAAGACCATCTTGTCGGAGGCCAATTTCGTTGGAGTGCTCCGGAACCGGGACTTGTGGCAGGAGATCAAGCTGGCCTATGACGGTGACGTATTTCTTGCAGCTCCACCTGACAATGTGAATCTTGTCCTTCGGAATGGTGTGTGGCTTAGAGATCGATGTATTTATGTCCCAGAGGCTGTAAGACTTCGAGTTCTCAAATTGGTCCACGACTCTAAATTGGCTGGTCATAGGGGGGTACAGAAGACGCAGGAATTGTTAACTCGTTTTTTTTGGTGGCCTACCTGCTTGAAGGATGTGAATGACTATGTCCGCTCTTGTGAAGTTTGTGCCCGGTACAAGGTTCCTCGCGTTTCACCTACTGGTCTTCTTAAACCGCTACCTGTACCGTCTCGCCCTTGGGGGTCTATTTCGATGGACTTTATTGTGGAGTTACCCACCTCTGGTGGTAAAAATACTATTTTGGTGGTAGTAGATCGTTTAACGAAAGCTGCTCATTTCATTCCGTGTGCTGGTCTTCCCTCAGCTACAGAGACAGTAGATCTAGTTATCCAGAACATTTTCCGGCTGCATGGGGTACCAGATGACATCATTTCTGACCGGGGAATACAATTTACCTCTAGATTTTGGAAAGGATTTTGTTCTGCGCTCCACATTAATGTTTGCTTGTCTTCTGCATACCATCCTCAGACCAACGGGCAGACCGAACGGACAAATCAAACCTTGGAGCAATATCTACGCTGTTACGTCAGTCATTTGCAGGACGATTGGCTGAAGCTACTTCCTCTAGCGGAATTTTCGTACAACAACTCCCAAAGCAGTTCCACGAAGGTAACGCCTTTTTTTGCCAACCTGGGTTATCATCCAAGTATTTTGCCTAGGTCTCCGGTTACGATTTCGGTACCAGCGGTTGAAGACAGAGTGACGGCGTTGCAACGTAATCTTGAAGTTTTGAAGGACTCCCTGACCACAGCACAGGAGCGTTACAAAAAGTCGGCCGATAGATTCCGGAAACCAGCACCTATGTATAAGGTAGGAGACTCAGTTTGGTTGTCCACCAAGAATCTAAAATTGGGTGTTCCTTCGCAGAAACTGGGACAGAAATTCATCGGTCCATTCAAGATCACTGGGATTGTGAGCTCTGTTGCCTGTCGGTTGAAGCTACCACGGACTTTAAAGGTACACCCAGTATTTCATGTTTCCTTATTAAAACCAGTCTCTCCTAACACGTTTCAGGGACGTATCGTACCTCCCCCTCCACCAGTGTTGGTTGATGGCGAAGAACAATTCGTGGTACAGGATATTGTTAATTCGAGACTTCATAGAAACCGGCTTCAGTATCTAGTTAGATGGCAAGGTTACTCTCCTGAAAATGATTCTTGGGAACCAGTAAGTAACATCAATGCGCCTCTGAAGATTGCTCAGTTTCATCGGAGATACCCGGACAGGCCTGGTCCAGGACCGTCCGGAGGCCGTCTTTAGGGGGGAGTAATGTCAGTATTCCGGGTTTTCTAGGTAACTTTGTCAATGATTTTGCCCTTTGTTAAAATGGAGTTTGCTGTTTTGTGTGCCCTACTTCCTGTTCGTTTGTTTAAAACCCGGCTCAGGTGCTGGCTTCACTGCTGGAATATTCTGCTTCCGTTTCCCTGCAACCCAGCTGCTTTGTTCCTCACAGATCTTTTGTGTATTTACCAGGAAAGTGCATAACCTTATCTTCAGGTGTTTCTCAGCCACAGCAGTTTCTACCCATGGCTCTGGACATTCTCTGCATATGTAAGTTGCACATACTGTGTTATCACTAAACTGTTGACTTGGGAATTTAACCCTTGGTTCACTCCATCTGATAAGAACTGTGTTTCTGAACTGTTGCTGTTTAACCCTTCGTGCATTACCTCTGGTGAGAGCTGTTGGAACTGTTACTGGAACCTTACTGACATATGAACTTGTTGTTGGACTTCACTGAATTAAGCCACAACTGAGATTAACTTGTTCCTGGACCTCCCTGTGTTTTCTGCATACCTGGATCTGACTCTTCACACACCAGCAGTGTGTAAATCCAGCCACGTTACCTGTGCATCAGACTTACCTTGTGGCCACATTTGTGTGAGGACTCCGTCGTAAGAACTTTACCACCCTCGCTATAGAGGTTCAAGGACTTATATATCCGGATTCATATAACTGGACTTGTGTATATATATATGGACTCATTGCATGTCACTACGGGTTGTTTGAATATTGTTTTTGGGTGTTTTGCTGTTTCACAAATACATTATTTGCATTCAAAGAAACCCGTCTCTGATTGTTCATTGCCCCACGCTATCAGAATCCTCGAGTTCCTACAATAGTATTACACAGAGCCTGCTGCTAGTAACATGGCGTGAGTAGCACACTCTGTTATCCCACAGAGTCGCTAAAATAAACACCGTGGCGCGCTGTGGCAGTTACTGCGAACTCTGTTAATCCACAGAGCTGCTAGCAGGAATGCCACAGCGCTATATGGCGATAAATGCGAACTCAATTAGCTTCAGTGAGCTGCAAAGTAAAACACTAGGGCGCTGACTAGCGTTTTAAAGCGAACCCTGTTGCGTCACAAAGTCACTGAGTAACCCTACTGGGTACAGGTACACGGTTAACTGCTGTGTGGATAGCAGTCCGTGATCATGCAATCAGGACACAAGCAATAATCTCACCGGAATAGCCGGTATTCTAATGGCGTTTTCAGCCGAGCCCTGAACACATGCATACAATCTCCTCACCGGAGGTGTCGGTATTCTAGGGGCTTATTTCAGCCAGACCTAACCACATGCATACATGACCACACTGGTGCAAGCATGTAACGGATTTGATACTAGCGCATGGCGGCCCAGCCATGCCACCCTTTTATAGTAGCAACTGCAGGACCTTCCAGAAATGACCAATGCGAAACCATTCCAGAACACATGTAGTTTCAGGACCTTCCTGGCGGACCAATGGGAGTCGCTGCTGTAACCGAGCATGTGACCCCTGATCTCCAATGGGAGATCTTGCCCTGGGCATGCTCAGATGGAGAAAGCAGGGACTTAGTTCCCGAACTGCCTGCTCCAGCACTGGTTATAATAGAGAAACCAGGAAAGACCGCAACAAGCCTCTGCACAGTGTTAAACTTGGCGAGACGCTGGGACCGACGTCTTTGCTGAACAGGCTCCACTGCGGCCGGAGATGGATGGGGGACTGCATCGGGACTGGTTCGAGACTCCCCTTGTGCAGCAGTGGGAACTCGAACCCTAACACCCGACTTTCTCAAAAGTCGAGTCCAACGAAGTTGGCCGACTAACAGAAATGGTCGGGTCGGAGTCGAAAATCCGACCCCAATGCAAGTCAATGGGGAATAAATTGCCCCCTTATCACAGTCAGGCAGCCTACTAATCAGATGTGATGCTCCACACAAGCAATTTGTATACTGTCACTGGCAGGCAGCTCTGCTACTCCACCAAATTAATTGCCCCCTTATCACAGGCAGGCAGCCTACTAATCAAATCTGATGCTCCACACAAGCAATTTCTACAGCCTCACTGGCAGGCAGCCTAAGAACCAGCGTTGCTGCACACAGCAAAATCCTCCCCTCTCACTGCACAGTCACTGTACAGCTAATCGCTGTCAGCAGGAAGTAATTTTTTTTTAGGCCCTACCTAACGCTTGCCCTGCTCAGACGCACCACCAGCAACCTTCCCCTACACTGAGTTCGGCAGATGTAAAATGGCGGTCGGCGCTGAGGGATTTTATATGCACTGTGATGCCATTGAAAGCCAGCCAATCGCTGCAATGCCCTTCTCTAAGATGGTTCAGGCCGCTGCCTATGTCATCCCGTTGCCCACAGCCTGCTTCCTTGCTCATTGGCCAAGAAAAGGCTCTTAAAGTGTAGGGGAAAACCGACTCCAGCAAAATGGTTGCCGAACACGTGACCGAACTCACTCCACGGTCGGGTTTTATTTCATGAAACCCGACTTTGGCGAAAATTGGCGACTTTTGAAAATGAACGACCTGTTTCTCTCAACCTAGTCCCTGACCAATTACCAAGAGCCCTCTAGTATTTAGGGCAGCTCCAGCCTGTGGATCTGGCCTGTGCATTGTGTTAACTCAGTTAGTGTCTTGCTACTGAGCTGCCAGGTCTTGCTCTGTATTCCTCCTTCTCTGGAGGCTCTACTCCTAGCTTTGCTTAGTACTTCTCTGTCTGCCCTCCAGGAGGCAGTATATCCTGGTCTTTGTGTCTTTGTTCTAGCCTTGCTTTGTACCTGTGTATACTCTGGTCCCTGTGTCCTTGGTCTTGTCCCTGGTCTCGCACTGTTACCCTGTCTGAACTCTGTCCTTCCTCTGTCTGCCTGTCTCCTTGTCTATGGCTTCTTTCCCTGCTGTATTTTCCTTGTGTCCTCCCTGACTGTTATGATCTGCTACAAGCACTAAGGAAAGATGGGAATTCTGTCCCTACAATAGAACTAAGCTGGATCCCTACGATGTAACGGGGAACCTGATCCTGCGACCAGACCCGTTAAAGTCCTCGGCTAGTCTGAACGAAGACCTATAGTTGCGAGGCAGGAATCCCTACAAAATCTAGGGACTGGGAGAAAAGGTGGACACCTCCTAACAGAAATTGTAGCAGGGAAAATAAAACAGAAAACAAAATACTTAGAGATCCTAAGATCAAGCAAAACTGACTGAGAAAGGCACCTAAGCACCCGGCTAGCTTAAGAGTAGATAATACAATGAAGTCCAGCAAAGCCAGAAGGGCGGAGCCAGACTAAATAGGAAAAAAAAAGGTCATGTGAATCAGCAAACTGAAACAAAACCTAACAAGAGGGTTCTAACAGTACCCTCCCTTCTAAGAGGATCCTCCGGATCCCCTAGGACTTAGGCTTATCCAGAAACCTCTTGTGAAACGCTCTGACAAGTCTAGACCAGAAACATCATCCACCCTCACCCATGAGTTATCCTCGGGTCCATAACCCTTCCAAGCGACGAGGTACTGCAAACCCCCTCTATACCATCTAGAATTTAGGATGCGGGAAATCTCATATTGCCCGTCCTCCACCACCAGGGGAACAGTGGCCGAGACGTCTCCATCTGAGACCTCAGCTTTTTTCAAGAGAGAAACATGAAACACCGGATTAATCTTCCAGGAGGTAGGAAGCTCCAACTTAACAGCAGATTGGTTAATAACCTGAAGCACCTTAAAGGGCCCTACAAACTTGGGACCCAATTTCTTAGATGGAATCCTCAAGCGCAGATTCTTAGAGGACAACCAAACCATGTTACCAACAGCAAACAAAACCTCTTGTCGTTTTCTATCAAAATACAGTTTGGATCTTTTGTTAGCCTCCTGAAGATTACCACGCACATCAGCCCAAACTCTCTCCAAAACACCAGAAAAATTCTCCTCTTCAGGTACAGCCAATCCCAACTTGGAAAATGACCCAAACGACGGATGTCTCCCAGTACAACAAAAAAAAGGCGAACAACCAGCAGAAGCGGATGTATGGTTGTTAAGAGCAAACTCAGCAAGTGGCAGAAACTCAGACCACCCCTTTGATTATCAGTCACAAAACAACGCAAGAACTGCTCAACATCCTGGTTTTTCCTTTCTGTCTGGCCATTAGACTCAGGATGATATCCAGATGAAAACGACAAATGAACTCCCAACCTGTCACAAAAGGCGCGCCAAAAACGAGCCACGAACTGAGGTCCCCTATCAGAAACAATGTCAGTAGGAACACCATGTAGTCTGACAATTTCCTTGACAAAGGCCTTAGTGAGAGTCTTAGCGCAGGGCAGTTTGATGAAAGGAACCAAGTGACACATCTTGCTAAAACGGTCCACGACCACCCAGATGACAATGAAACCCTCAGAGGGGGGAAGGTCAGTAATAAAGTCCATAGCCAAATGTGTCCAAGGTGCACTAGGGACCTCCAGAGGGCAAAGCAACCCCGCAGCAGGAGTATAAGACTTAGATCTAGCACACACCGTGCATTGACGCACGCACTTAATGACTTCCTTCTGCCATCCAGGCCACCAAAAGCTGCGACCCACAAGTCTCTTGGTCTCAGAGATTCCAGGATGACCTGCCAACCGAGAGTCATGACATTCAACAAACAAATCTCTCCTCAGGGTACCAGGCACAAACAACCTAACATGCGGCGTGTTAGATGGGGCATTCTCCTGTGCTTTAAGAATCTCATCTTCCAACACTGAGTCCAAAACAGCAATAACAACCCCCTCTTGAAAAATGTTTTCCTCCTCCTCAGTACCCACCATAGGAGAAAAGCTGCGAGACAAAGCATCAGCTTTAACATTTTTAGTACCTGGGATGTAAGTAACGGTAAAACTAAACCACGAGAAAAACAGTGCCCACCTAGCCTGACAGGCATTCAAGCGTTTGGCAGCATCAAGGTAGACAGATTTTTATGATCGGTGAAGACTTGAACGGGAAATTCCGCTCCCTCCAAAAAATGATGCCAGTGTTCAAATGCAAGTTTAATTGCCAACAATTCCCGATTACCGATATCATAATTTAGTTCAGACTCAGAAAATTTCTTTGAAAAAAAAGCACAGGGATGTACTCCATCCGTCTTTTCCTGAGACAACACCGCGCCGACCCCCACAGAAGAAGCATCAACCTCAACCAAAAATGGTTTAATCACATCAGGCTGTGTAATGATGGGAGCAGAGCTGAACCTCTCCTTTAGCAACACAAAAGCCTCAATGGCCTCAGTAGTCCACTGAACCGCATCAGCACCTTTCCTGGTGAGATCGGTCAGAGGTTTGGCAATCACAGAAAAAATTTGAATGAATTTTCTATAATAATTGGCGAACCCCAAAAAACTCTGAATTGATTTCACACCAATAGGTCTAGGCCAATCCTGCACAGCTTGCACTTTCACCGGGTCCATCTCAAAACCTTCACTGGAGACAATGTAGCCCAAAAAACTAAGTCTCTGTACAGCGAACTCACATTTTTCTAGCTTGGCAAAAATAATTATCACTCAGTAACTGTAATACTTCACGCACACTCCTCCAATGAGACTCCAAATCCGGTGAATAAATCAAAATGTCATCCAAATACACAACCACACTTCTGCCGATCAAAGGTCTAAGGATGTCATTAATAAGATTCTGAAAAAATGCCAGAGCACTGGAAAGCCCAAAAGGCATGACCAGATTCTCAAAATGACCCAGTGGAGTGTTAAACGCAGTCTTCCATTCATCCCCCACCTTCATGTGCAACAAATTGTATGCCCCTCGAAGATCAATTTTCGAGAACCACTTGGCCCCCACTAACTGATTAAACAAATCAGGAATCAATGGCAGTGGGTAAGGATTGCGTACAGTAATCTTATTAATCTCATGAAAGTCTAGACAAGGCCGTAAACCGCCGTCCTTTTTTTTAACAAAAAAAAATCCAACCGCCACAGGAGACTTAGAAGGCCTAATGTGACCGGCGGCCAAGCTTGTCTGTATGTATTCCTCCAAAGCCTTTCTCTCAGGAATAGTCAAATTAAATAAACGACTTTTAGGAAAAGTCGCTCCAGGGACAAATTCAATTGTACAATCATAATCTCTATGAGGAGGCAATACCTGTGATTCCTTATCAGAAAAAACTTTCCAAAAATCCTGAATAGGTACAGGTGACTCCCCCTTAACTACAGCAGCAATATGCCCGTTACCACACTTGTCATAACAATTAGGACTCCAGGACTTAATTTCATTGGTAGACCAATCCAGTACCGGATTGTGCAATTTTAACCAAGGTAACCCCAAAATCACCGGTGAGGGCAAATTATTCAAAACTACCAAATCCAAATTCTCTTGATGAACACCATTAATAGTAAGAGGAAATTCACAGATATGGTGAGTAACATTTTTCAAGGGAGAACCATCCACAGAAACCACATTAATAGGGGAAGTTTGAGTTTTAATTTTAGTTTTTCCAAAAATTTCCCATCAATCACATTGAGAGTTGAACCACAATCCACAAATACCCGAAACTCAATTAATTCCTCCTCAACAGCAGTGGTAGCAGAAAGAAAGACACCTTTATTGTTTAAACAAGCTATACGGGCGAAACTGAACTCATTTTTTTTTTCTCTTTATTCATTCGAAGCGCACAGTTCTTAATAAAATGCTTAGATTTGCCACAATAGAAACACAAACCTTCAGCAAATCTGCGGTCTTTTTCCTGAGAGTGAGGTGCCATTGCTCCAATTTCCATCGGCTCTCCAATGTCAGTACAGTCCCTCTCCAGACTTGGAGCTGACAAGGTAGATTTACTCTCATTAACCCTTGCACGCATTCTCCTATCCACCCGTATGGCTAATTGCATAACCTCTTGCAAGTTACCAGATATAGGATAAGCAATCAGCAAATCTTAAACCCTTTCACTTAACCCTGCAAGAAATTAACTTTTCAAAGCTGAATCGTTCCACCCCACCTGAGTGGACCATCTTCGGAAGTGAGTACAATGTTTTTCCACATTACCTGATCCCTGTCTCAAATGTCTCAATTCTGTCTCAGCTGATGAAACACGATCAGGATCGTCATACAATAACCCCAAAGCAGAAAAAAAACTATCCACTGATATAAAGCATGGATCACTAGGTTGCAGAGAAAAGACCCAGTCCTGAGGTTCTTTGCGCAAAAGTGACATTATGAACCCTATGCGCTGTGATTCATCACCAGAGGATCTGGGTCTCAAACGGAAATACAACAAGCAAGCATTTCTAAAAGAAAAAAAATCTTGTTGTTCACCAAAAAATAAATCAGGCAAACGTACCTTTGGCTCCACGAAATGTGCTCCAGAACAACTATTCACGTGTTGCTGGATCTCAGCCACCTCCTGAGAGAGTCCACGCAGGCGTTGAGCCAAATCCTGAACCGACACCATGATGGAAACAGAAAATCTTTCCTTAGAGATTTTTTTCTTGGCTGGACTTACTGTTATGATCTGCTACAAGCAGTAAGGAAAGATGGGAATTCTGTCCCTACAATAGAACTAAGCTGGATCCCTACGATGTAACGGGGAACCTGATCCTGCAACCAGAGCCGCTAAAGTCCTCGGCTAGTCTGAACGAAGACCTATAGTTGCGAGGGAGGAATCCCTACAAGATCTAGGGACTGGGAGAAAAGGTGGACACCTCCTAACAGAAGTTGTAGCAGGGAAAATAAAACAGAAAACAAAATACTTAGAGATCCTAAGATCAAGCAAAACTGACTGAGAAAGGCACCTAAGCACCCGGATAGCTTAAGAGTATATAATACAATGAAGTCCAGCAAAGCCAGAGGGGGGCGGAGCCAGACTAAATAGGGAAAAAAGGTCATGTGACCAGCAAACTGAAACAAAACCTAACAAGAGGGTTCTAACACTGTCTGCTTGTGTTCCGCACTCTTGCGGCTCTGTTCATTCTCCGCTCTCTGGCGGCTCTGCCTGCTCTGTACTCTTTAGGCTCTGTCTGTGCTCTGTACTCTTGCGGCTCTGCTTGGTTCTGGTTCTGCTGCTGCTGAACCGCTTGCTGTTCTCCAGCTCTTCTCTGCAGCCTTGCAATTCTCCTCTTATATGAACAGGTCCAAACCTGTTCTTTCATTTTCCACTCCTCCTGCCTGTATCCGTATCTGCACCTCCAGTCTTCATACTCCACTCCCTCCTGTCTGTTCCAGTACTAGCAACCTCTGTGTGAACAGGTCTCTACCTGTTCCTTCATACACCACACCAGCCTGCCCTGTGTCTCAGCCGTGCCTGCAAGCCCCATGTCCCGATCGTGCCTACCTACCCTGTGTTTCAGCCGTGCCTGCCTGCCCTGAGTCTCAGTCGTGCCTGCCTGCCACGTGTCTCAGCAGTGCCCGCCTGCCAGTGTCTCAGCCGTGCCATTGTCTCCCCAAATGGGATCAGCAGCAACAGCCAGGCACCACCCTGGAGTGGCACCTGGCAGCTGCCTGCCGCACAAGCCTGACCTCACCATCAGAGGCTCTAGTGAAGATCGAGGCAGCTGTCCTAGTCATGCCCCTTCCAGGGTAGTCTGGTTTGTGGCACAGTAGGGCCAGAAACCCATGGCTCACGCCCATCAGTCAGGGCGTGAGCATGACAGGCCGTATATGTATGGTGCATGTCACGAAGGGGTTAAATAAGATACTCTATATAAAACTATTAACAGAGCACCTGCAGTGCAGCAGCACAATCCCATGTCAGAGAATTCTCAAATCACATTGTCCTCATTATTCACACAACTGTCCCTTTAGTTAGGACCACATGACCATATTTTCACTTTTCGAAGAGAATCAGGTCAACTATATAAATCATACTCTGATCAAACTCTAATCAGAATTTGATCAGAGTGTGATTATAGTGTGATCAGATTTTCTAGGATGAGGAGAAGTTGAAAAATTAATTTTTTTTCATTTTTCTCAATTCGGTTTATTCACTAAAATTGGAAAACAGATGTCCTACAAGTGCAGTCTGCTCTTTTTCACAGATTTATTGACTTGCCTGGCAGAGTGGCATCTGAATAGAGATGAGCGAATCCATAGATGTCCGTGTTCGGCTGGTTCGGGCAGACTTTTGTTTTTAAGTCACATTCGAGCAGTGAACTTGACTCGAACTTGACCCAGTACCCTGAACTGGGGTCATGCCATTGGGGACCCGATCTTCAGAGCTGTAAAATGGCTATGAATAGGGATGAGCGAGTATAACTGCTACTATTCGCTATTCGCACGGATAGTACGGTATTCAGGTTACTCGATACATTGCGAGTGTTTGTGTACTCGCCTCGCGATATTCGGATGTCCGGCCCTGCAGTTCTGGCGCCTCCTTTGCAGCCACTAAACATGCTGGGCTTCTTAACCAATCACTGTTATGCTGCAGACATCTTGGTTGTGACATTACTGTGATTGGCTGGCTGCCCAGTGTTATAGGGTCTATGTAAGCCCTGCTGCCGCAATTTTGCGCACATGGCTTGTATAAGCATAAGCAGAGATCGCTCTGCTGCTAGGTAGAGTCTTTAGGCCTCTTGATAACACAAAAGCACTTTTCAGGGCTACCTGCAGTGTACAGTCATGGACAAAAGTTTTGAGAATGACACAAATATTATTTTTTACAAAGTCTACTGCTCCACTTTTTCTAATGGCAATTTGCATATACTCCAGAATGTTATAAAGAGTGATCAGCTTAACAGCAATTACTTGCAAAGTCAATGTTTGGCTAGAAAATGAACTTTATCCCCCAAAACACATTTCAATATCATTGCAGCCCTGCCTTAAAAGGACCAGCTAACCTCTTTTCAGTGATTGCTCCATTAACACAGGTGTGGGTGTTGATGAGGACATGGCTGGAGATCAATCTGTCATGATTAAGTAAGAATGACACCACTGGACACTTTAAAAGGAGGCTGGTGCTTGACATCATTGTTTCTCTTCTGTTAACCATGGTTATCTCTAAAGAAACATGTGCAGTCATCATTGCAATGCACAAAAATGGCCTAACAGGGAAGAGTATCGCAGCTAGAAAGATTGCACCTCAGTCAACAATCTATCGCATCATCAAGAACTTCAAGGAGAGAGGTTCCATTGTTACCAAAAAGGCTCCAGGGCGCCCAAGAAAGACCAGCAAGCGCCAGGACAGCCTCTTAAAAGTGTTTCAGCTGCAGGATCGGGCTACCAGCAGTGCAGAGCTTGCTCAGGAATGGCAGCAGGCAGGTGTGAGTGCATCTGCACGCACTGTGAGGCGGAGACTCTTGGAGCAAGGCCTGGTCTCAAGGAGGGCAGCAAAGAAGCCACTTCTCTCCAGAAAAAACATCATGGACTGTCACGCTGTATAGCAGATATATATATGTGATGTCAGTAATCTATATCAAAAGGGCAACATACAATATAACATGCGCATAGATATATGATAACATAATATTACCTGACAGAATGTCCAGTGGGTCAATACGGAATCCGTTATACGCTGTCTCCGGCTAGAGGGTGACCGGGGTCTATGCTGACCCTAAACTGGGGTCCTAACTAATCCCTCTACCTGGAGGTACTGTTAAAGGTACAGAGGTCCAGGCCACCAGCGTAAACCCTGTCTCCTATCAATCCCTGCCAACTGTATTCTAGTCCTAAGAAGGACCCTGAATACCACCAAAGGGAATGAACAGGTAACGGTTAATGAACAGAAAGACAAACAACAAAGACAAGAAATAAAGTAAATAAAGTCTTACATACAACACTCACACACAGTAGGAACACCTAAGGTCTCAGAGAAAAACTATAAGCTGTAAGAGTAAAAACAACTAAGGAGCTCTTAGCTTAAATATTCTCAGAACCGATCCAGTCTGCTAAACTACATGAATGCTTTCACCGGCATCTAACAAGCAGACTGGCAGGTATATGAAGGAATCTAATTAGATCATAATCAAAAGCAGCCGGGCGAGGCTGGACCTAGTCTTAGCAAAGAGCTAGGTAAAATTAACTCCCTCATTACCAAACACAAAGAAACAGCAACTCAGCTGTGAGAAGTCAGAGTGTGTAATTGCGACGATCCTCGTGGCGATACACCCATGACAGTACCCCCCCCTCTACGAGGGGACTCCGGACCCTCAGGGCCAGGTCTGCCCGGGTGAGTTGTGTGAAAGGTCCGAACCAATCGATCTGCGTTAACATCAGACGCAGGGACCCACGTCCTCTCCTCAGGACCATACCCCCTCCAATGAACCAAGTACTGAAGGGATCGGCGACTGAGACGTGAGTCAATGATTTTCGACCCATGAAATTCCACGTTATCATTGACCACCACTGAAGGAGGAGGTAGAGGTGACGGTATGACTGGTGCCACATACTTTTTAAGTAATGACTTGTGAAACACATTATGAATTTTAAACGTAGGAGGGAGGTCCAGACGAAATGCCACAGGATTAATTATGGAACTGATCCTGTACGGCCCGATGAATCTGGGACCCAACCTCCAGGAGGAAACTTTACGTTTTATATTCCTGGTAGACAACCAAACCAGATCGTTCACCTTCAGATCTAGACCAGAAACTCTCCTCCTATCAGCCATCCGTTTGTAACGGTTCCCCGTAACCTTCAGTCTTAAGCGATCTGGAACTATCAGTCTCCCTGGAAGTCCCACAGGGGCGTCCCCCTGAGCCCCCAATACCTCCCCCTCAAGCTCAGAGCATACAGCTGACACTACAACTCCCTCCTGAGGAATAGGAACCGGATCATCCGTCTTCCCGGCCCTTGGGAAAGTACGAGATAAGGCATCAGGAAGCAACTTTATTGAGCAGTCATATGCGCGATAAGGAGGAAACTCTTTACACCCCTCCTCTGAGAACATCTCCCCAAAGTCCTCCAGAAAAGGAGACAAAGTCCTAGGCACAACCGCACCGATTCACCCCACTGGCTTATCTTTCTGGATTGCCAATCAATCACTGGGTTATGTTTAGCCAACCAAGGAAGTCCCAACACAATAGGAGTAGGTAGACCCTCCAACACATAACAAGACAATTGCTCTTTATGTATTGCCCCTACTCGAAGATCTATGTTATGAACAGCTTGTACCAAGCTACCTTGACCAAGAGGTCTAGAATCAATAGAGAGTATAGGGACCGGTTTGGCCAATACACTCAGTTGAATACCATGCACCTGGGCAAACCGAGCGTCCACCAAATTAGCCCCGGACCCACTATCAAGAAAAACAGAAATCCTCTCAGTTCTAGTACCAATCACCACCTCCGCAGGCACGAGAAACTGAGAGGGATTTGGGGACGAAATACACACTCCCAGGTTAACTCCTTGGCTCAAAGAGGTCCGGGATGGACACCCCCAACAAAATGTCCCTCTCTCCCGCAAAAGAAACACCTTCTAGTCTTGCGGCGCACCGCCGATTCCCTCCTACAAAATGATGTCCCTCCCAACTGCATGGGTTCCTCAGAACAGACCAGGGGAACCTCAGTATAAGGACTTTAGTAGTAGGTGGAGTCATCATGGGGGCGGAGTTACCTCGTGTCTTCCCCGAAGTCATCTATCAATGCGAATAGCGAGGGCCATAGCAGCCTCCAGTGATGGAGGAGAATCATACTGAGCCAACACATCTTTTAATTTGTCAGACAACCCTTGACAAAACTGGCTCCTAAGAGCTGGGTCATTCCACTGAGTATCTGTTGCCCATCTACGGAACTCAGAAGAATATTCCTCCGCTGGACGATTTCCTTGCCGTATTTTACGTAACCTTGTTTCAGCAAGGGAAACTCGATCCGGATCATCATATACCAGACCCAGGGCAGTAAAAAATCGATCCACTGACTGGAGATCTGGGGAGCCTGGAGGAATAGAGAACGCCCAAGATTGAGGGTCCCCTTGTAAGAGCGAGATAACAATTCCCACCCTCTGCTCTTCACTCCCAGATGACCGAGGCCGCAGCCGAAAGTACAATTTACATGCCTCCCGGAAAGTAAAAAATTTGTCCCGCCCACCAGTGAACCTGTCCGGGAGAGCAACCTTAGGTTCAGATCTGGTTTGCTCCGGGAGGGACAAAACCTTGGACTTAATGTCTGCAAATTCCATGGACAACCCCTGCAACTGCCGGGCCAGCTGGGCTACTGGATCCATGAGAGCTGGGGAGAATCTTTAGTTGGGCCGGTGAAAATGTCACGCTGTATAGCAGATATATATATGTGATGACAGTAATCTATATCAAAAGGGCAACATACAATATAACATGCGCATAGATATATGATAACATAATATTACCTGACAGAATGTCCAGTGGGTCAATACGGAATCCGTTATACGCTGTCTCCGGCTAGAGGGTGACCGGGGTCTATGCTGACCCTAAACTGGGGTCCTAACTAATCCCTCTACCTGGAGGTACTGTTAAAGGTACAGAGGTCCAGGCCACCAGCGTAAACCCTGTCTCCTATCAATCCCTGCCAACTGTATTCTAGTCCTAAGAAGGACCCTGAATACCACCAAAGGGAATGAACAGGTAACGGTTAATGAACAGAAAGACAAACAACAAAGACAAGAAATAAAGTAAATAAAGTCTTACATACAACACTCACACACAGTAGGAACACCTAAGGTCTCAGAGATAAACTATAAGCTGTAAGAGTAAAAACAACTAAGGAGCTCTTAGCTTAAATATTCTCAGAACCGATCCAGTCTGCTAAACTACATGAATGCTTTCACCGGCATCTAACAAGCAGACTGGCAGGTATATGAAGGAATCTAATTAGATCATAATCAAAAGCAGCCGGGCGAGGCTGGACCTAGTCTTAGCAAAGAGCTAGGTAAAATTAACTCCCTCATTACCAAACACAAAGAAACAGCAACTCAGCTGTGAGAAGTCAGAGTGTGTAATCGCGACGATCCTCGTGGCGATACACCCATGACATGGACAGACTGATATTCTGCAAAAAAAAGGTACAGGCAGTGGACTGCTGAGGACTGGGGTAAAGTTATTTTCTTTGATGAATCCCCTTTTCAATTGTTTGGGACATCAGGAAAACGCCTCATTCGGAGAAGACAAGGTGAGCGCTACCACCAGTCTTGTCTCATGCCAACTGTTAAAGGGAATCTGTCACCCCAAAAATGCCATATCAAGTAAAGATATGGCTGAATAGAGCGTCCCATAACTAAGCTAACGGTGGGTATCATATATCAAGATACCCCCGTTTTCATAGCAAAATACCTTTTTAAAGTTGGTGATTGAACGTGTCAATCACTGGAGTCAGGTCAGGAGGGCGGCGGTTTTCATGTCCTCCCCCGCCCCCGCTCCTCGTCATCTGTTGCGTATCGCCGTCTGTGAATACCACAGACGGCGTTAGGTTCCCGCAATTGCGCAATTCAAAATTCTGCCCGGCGCATGCGCAGTATGCTTTGCCCAGCAGTGGACAAAGCATAAAATGACTACAGCGCATGCGCTAGTCTTTCCTTGCCCCGGAAATTACTTCTTGCCTTGGACGACTCCCGGGGCAAGGAAAGACTAGCGCATGCGCTGTAGTCATTTTATGCTTTGCCCACTGCTGGGCAAAGCATACTGCGCATGCGCCGGGCAGAATTTTGAATTGCGCATTTGTGGGAACCTAACGCCGTCTGTGGTATTCACAGACGGCGATACGCAACAGATGACGAGGAGCGGGGGCGGGGGAGGACATGAAAACCGCTGCCCTCCTGACCTGACTGCAGTGATTGACACGTTCAATCACCAACTTTGAAAAAGTTTTTTGCTATGAAAACGGGGGTATCATGATATATGATACCCACCGTTAGCTTAGTTATGGGACGCTCTATTCAGCCATATCTTTACTTGATATGGCATTTTTGGGGTGACAGATTCCCTTTAAGCATCCTTAAACCATTCATGTGTGGGGTTACTTCTCAGCCAAGGGAATCGGCTCTCTCACAGTCTTGCCTAAAAACACAGCCATGAATAAAGAATGGTACCAGAATGTCCTCCAAGAGCAACTTCTCCCAACTCTCCAAGAGCAGTTTGGCGATCAACAATGCCTTTTCCAGCATGATGGAGCACCTTGCCATAAAGCAAAGGTGATAACTAAATGGCTCAGGGAACAAAACATAGAGATTTTGGGTCCATGGCCTGGAACCTCCCCAGATCTTAATCCCATTGAGAACTTGTGGTCAATCATCAAGAGACGGGTGGACAAACAAAAACCTAAAAATTCTGACAAAATGAAAGCATTGATTGTGCAAGAATGGACTGCTATCAGTCAGGATTTGGTCCAGAAGTTGATTGAGAGCATGCCAGGGAGAATTGCAGAGGTCCTGAAGAAGAAGGGTCAACACTGCAAATATTGACTTGCTGCATTAACTCATTCTGACTGTCAATATAAGGTTTTGTTACTCATATGTTTGCAATTATTATATTTCTGTCTGTGATAAAAACATCTGTCAAACACACATAAATACCAGAGGGCAGCAGATCATGTGAAAATATAATATTTGTGTCATTCTCAAAACTTTTGGCCATGACTGTATAATAGGTCAGCGTAAAGTAGGGAGAGATATACTCCAGCAGGGATAGTTTGAAGGAGCCGGTCACTAGCTCCATAGTAGCACCGAAAAAAGACACACAGCTAAGTCAGAGTACAGGGAGGGAGAGATTAAAGTGTTCTTCCAGTGTCTGTCTTAAAACAGCTCTTGATAGAGGCAAAGCATTATTTTTCCAGCAGAGTACTAGCATTTAGTGCTGCCTTTTTTTTAAAGCACTAGTCTATTTTCCTGCTGTTTTTGTGGTCAGAGTCTGGCTTTTGCTGTCCACAGTAGCCCACTTAAAAAGGCGTTAAGTGCCCTATGCAAAGCAGTACTAAAAACATTTTCTTTCTGCCTTCTACCAAGCATGCACCAGGCCATTTTCCCAACTATTTTGGCTGTGACAGCTAGCTTGGCTTGTGACATCAACATCTGAAAATCTGTGAGTAAAACCCAAAATGCCAAAAAGAGCCTGTTGTTGAGGGAAAAGGATGTGGACTTGGACGTGGTGTTGTAAGTGGTGTGCAAAAAGACACTCAATCTGTGTCAGGTCAGAAGAAGTTTGATCCATTCACTATGATCCTGTAAAAATTTCCTGGTCTGGAATGTAAACGTGTGTGGTATCCAGAAGAGCGAGGGCAGATTCTGTCTTGGATAGCAGACAAGGCCTCTACGCATTTGTCAAGCAGCAATAAATCTTCCATGACCACACAGTCTACTGTTGATACACAGAATGTTGGCCCATCCAATCTTGAATCCTTCCCACGTTATCACTCACAGGAGACATATGACTCCATGTTTGGCCACTTCAAGGATCTGTTTGCTACGTATCCTGTGGTTGGCTCTGGCCTATCACTGTGCAGCATTGAAGAGGGACGTGAGGAGGTGGCGTGTGTTGATGCTCAAGTATTTGAGGATCTACGGCCAGAAGAAAGCCACTTGGAGGAACAACATTTACTGTCTCCTGAGGTGGAGGCTGATGATGATGAGAAAAAGTTGCCATCAGGTCAGCCTACAATGTCAACCCTTCAACGGAACCCTTCAACGGATCTTGGCGATACTGAGAATGTTTTCTCGTGACATATTGTACTTCATGATAGTGGTAAAATTTCTTCAATATAACTTGCGTTTATTTATGAAAAAAACGGAAATATGACAAAAATTTTGAAAATTTTGCAATTTTCAAACTTTTAATTTTTATGCCATTAAATCAGAGAGATATGTCACAAAAAATAGTTAATAAATAACATTTCCCACATGTCTACTTTACATCAGCACAATTTTGGAACCAATTTTTTTTTTGTTAGGAAGTTATAAGTGTTAAAATTTGACCAGCAATTTCTCATTTTTCCAACAAAATTTACAAAACCATTTTTTTTTAGGGACCACCTCACATTTGAAGTGAATTTGAGGGGTTAATATGACAAAAAATACCCAAAATTGACACCATTCTAAAAACTTCACCCCTCAACGTGTTCAAAGCCACATACAAGAAGTTTATTAACCCTTTAGGTACTTCACAAGAATTGAAGCAATGTGGAAGGAAAAAATGAACATTTAACTTTTTTTCCCAAAATTTTTCTTTCGACACAATTTTTTAAAATTTTGTCAAGGGTATCAGCAGAAAATGAACCACAATATTTGTTGTACAATTTCTCCTGAGTACACCGATACCCCATGTGTGGGGGTAAACCACTATTTGGGCGCATGGCAGAGCTCGGAAGGGAAGCAGCGCCATTTGACTTTTTTGGCTGGAATTGAGATTGTCAATGTCGCATTTGGAGAGTCCCTGTGTGCCTAAACAGTGGAAACCCCCCACAAGTGACCCCATTTTGGAAACTAGACCCCCAAGGAACTTATCTAAATGTGTTGTGGGAGCTTTGAACCCCCAAGGGCTTCACAGAAGGTTATAACGTAGAGCCGTAAAATTACAAAATCATATTTTTTCCACAAAAATGATCTTTTCATCCCAATTTTTATTTTCCAAAGGATAAAAGGACCCCAAAAGTTATTGTGCAATTAGTCCTGAGTACGCTGATACCCCATATGTGGGGGTAAACCACTATTTGGGCGCATGGCAGAGTTCGGAAGGGAAGCAGCACCATTTGACTTTTTTGGCTGGAATTGAGATTGGACGCCATGTCGCATTTGGAGAGTCCCTGTGTGCCTAAACAGTGGAAACCCCCCACAAGTGACCCCATTTTTGAAACTAGACCCCCCAAGGAACTTATCTAGATGTGTGGTGAGAGCTTTGAACCCCCAAGGGCTTCACAGAAGGTTATAACGTAGAGCTGTAAAATTAAAAAATCATATCTTTTCCAGAAAAATGATTTTTCCACCCCCAATTTTTATTTTCCAAAGGGTAACAGGACCCCAAAAGTTATTGTGCAATTTTTCCTGAGTACGCTGATACCCCATATGTGGGGGTAAACCACTATTTTGACGCATGGCAGAGCTCGGAAGGGAAGGAGCGCCTTTTTCAAATGCAGACTTTGATGGAATGGTCTGCGGGTGTCATGTCACGTTTGGAGAGCCCCTGATGTGCCTAAACAGTAGAAACCCCCCACAAGTGACTCCAGTTTGTAAAATATACCCCCGAAGGAACTTATCTAGATGTGTGGTGAGCACTTTGAACCCCCAAGTGCTTCACAGACGTTTATAACGTAGAGCCGTGAAAATAAAAAAATCATATTTTTTTCCACAAAAATAATTTTTTGCACCCAAATTTTTATTTTTATAAGGGTAACACGAGAAATAGGACCCCAAAAACTATTGTGAAATTTGTCCTGAGTACGCTGATACCCCATATGTGGGGGGGAACCACTATTTTGACGCATGGCAGAGCTCGGAAGGGAAGGAGCACCATTTTTAAATGCAGACTTTGATGGAATGGTCTGCGGGTGTCATGTCGCGCTTGGAGAGCCCCTGATGTGCCTAAACAGTAGAAACCCCCCACAAGTGACCCCATTTTGCAAACTAGACCCCCCCAAGGAACTTATCTAGATGTGTGGTCAGCACTTTGAACCCCCAAGGGCTTCACAGAAGTTTATAACGTAGAGCCGTGAAAATAAAAAAATCATATTTTTTTCCACAAAAATGACCTTTTTGCCCCCAAATTTTTATTTTTATAAGGGTAACAGGAGAAATAGGACCCCAAAAAGTTGATGTGCATTTTGTCCTGAGTAAGCTGATACCCCATATGTGGGGGGGAACCACTGTGATCGCCTTACTGCGATCTTTGGGAGGCAGAATGAACAAATCCACAAAAGGTGAAGAATTGGTTTTCTTTTTTACGCCGTTCCGGTATTAGTGATTAGGCGACTTTATTCCTCGGGTCGGTGCGATTACAGCGATAACAGATTTACACCCTTTTTTCATGTTTAGCTTCTGTCGCACTCTAAAAGACGTTTTTTTTGGAAGAATTTTTTGTAAGAAATTTTTGCACCGCCGTATTTTAAGAGCTATAATTTTTCCATAATTCGGCTGACAGAGTTATCTGTGGGCTTATTTTTTTGCGGGACGAGCTGACGTTTTTATTGGTACCATATTCAGGCACATAACGTTTTTTGATCGCTTCCTATTCCGATTTTTGTGGAAGCAGAATGAACAAAAACCAGCAATTCAGGAATTGTTTTTTTTTTCCTCCGTTCCGCCTGTGGTAAAATTGATAAAGCAGCTTTATTCTTCGGGTCACTACGATTACAGCGATACCTCATTTATATATTTTTTTATGTATTGGCGTTTTTTACACAATAAAAAATTTTATAGAAAAAATAATTAATAATACAAAATTCACACTGGCGCAACCTGAATAAAGCTGAGTATTGAAGGTGCATATATATGTGTAATAGCTTGACCCATCTCAGCTCCCATACTGCGGTGACGTCACCCGCTCCCCAATCTCCCTCCCCGTCCCTCCTGCTTTCTACAAACGGCGCCTCTCGGCCGGAGGTAGCCGTATCTCTTCACCCCAGCTGCGTCGCAGCTCAGGAGTTTTCCTGCTTCTCAGGGAGGACGCTCCCTTGCAGGATCTCCTAACCCTCAAACCGGACCACCTACGTAATTGGAGCTTAGGCCGGCGTCACACTGGCGACAGAATCGGACGACTGCAATGCGATGAAAAATCGCATTGCAGTCGGACCTATGTTAATCTGTGGAGCAGCTCCCAGTATCAGATTTTTTGTGGTCCGTTTTAAACGTCCGTGTACAATCGCAGCATGCTGCGATTGTCACCGATTGTCGGTCGACAATCGCCAAAGCAAGTCTATGGGAGCGATGAAAAATCGGATTACAAACGGACCACACTGTGTGACTTGCGATGAAATCGCATCGGTGTCCTTTAGAAAAGCCGGCAATTCATCCCGGCTATACTGTAAAATCACACTGACAGCTTTAATAAAGACTAGAAAGAATAGATATATACACATAGAACACATATATATATATATATATATATATATATATATATATACACATGTCATTGTGACATGTATATATACATATATTTATAGTTCCTAGACTTCTACATATTGTTATAGCCGCTAATTTAATTGCCGGGTTTTGTGAAATCACAGAAGCCGACATGAAATGATACATTGTTTCCACACAGTTAACCATGTCATTTCCTGTATTTTGATATTTGTTTAGAACTTACAATTACATGAGTGTATTTGTGCAAAATTTCAGACATGTAGGGGTTAATTAAAGGTGTAATTTCGTTGAAAAAAAATGCGTGGGCTCCCGCTGTATTTTCTCCACCAGACAGACAAAGCAAGCGAATGGGGGCAGATAATAACAGCCTAGGGAGGGTACATTTTTTGTGCCCCCCCTGGCTACTAACATCTGCCCCCAGACACCCCAGAAAGGGCAAATCTATAATTAGATTCGCCCTTTCTGGCACTTTGCCCGTCTATTCCCATTGCCCTGTAGCGGTGGCGAATGGGTTAATAATCTCACCTTACTGTCACCTTGCAATTGAAAGGTGACCTTAAGGTAGGTTAATAATTGAGAGCTGTCAATTAGACAACTATCAATTATTAATCCTATTGAAGTAAATAAAAAACACACACACACTTTAAGAATAAATAATTTTAATGAAATAAAAACACATTTTTTTGACCATATTTTATTTTACACTTAATCCGTGCGAAGCCATTGATCTCCTAAAATAAAGAAAAAAAAATAAAACAACATTATTCTTACCTATTCCGCCGATCTGTCACGTCCCACGCTGTAATCCTTCACAAAGGGTTAACTAGCTTTGAGCCAAGCAGTGCAAGTAATCCTGCATGCTCAGCTCAAAGCTCATGAATGAATAAGTTCCTCTCCTGGCGACAGGAGAGGATGTGTTTCATGAATGAAGCTTAATTGATTGTGTCCACTTTCCCTTTAGGTCAGGTCACTAAAGTTAAATTGCCAATAAATCAATTAAGCTCCATTCATGAATCTATTCCTCTCCTTTCGCTGGGAGAGGAACTTATTCATTCAGGGGAATACAGGTCTGAGACAGCATTATTAGCTCTCTGCGACCTGTAACCTGTTAACCCTTTCTGATGGATTACACCGTGGGACCTGACTGTGCATCGGATTGGTAAGAATAATTTTGCTTTATTATTTTATTTTTATTACAGGAAATGGTTTTAGCAGGAAAATAAAATATGGTCAAAAACTGTGTGATTATTTAATTAAACTTCTTTTTTATAAAGTGTGTGTGTTTGATTTTTCTTTCATACAATAGGATTAATAATTGATAGTTGTCTAATTGACAGCTCTCAATTATTAACCTACCTTAAGGTCACCTTTCAATTGCAAGGTGACAGTAAGGTGAGATTATTAACCCATTCGCCACCGCTACAGGGCAATGGGAATAGACGGGCAAAGTGCCAGAAAGGGCGAATCTAATTATAGATTTGCCCTTTCTGGGGTGTCTGGGGGCAGATGTTAGTAGCCAGGGGGGGCACAAAAAATGTACCCTCCCTAGGCTGTTATTATCTGCCCCACTCGCTTGCTTTGTCTGTCTGGTGGAGAAAATACAGCGTGAGCCCACGCATTTTTTTTCAACGAAATTACACCTTTAATTAACCCCTACATGTCTGAAATTTTGCACAAATACACTCATGTAATTGTAAGTTCTAAACAAATATCAAAATACAGGAAATGACATGGTTAACTGTGTGGAAACAATGTATCATTTCATGTCGGCTTCTGTGATTTCACAAAACCCGGCAATTGAATTAGCGGCTATAACAGTATGTAGAAGTCTAGGAACTATAAATATATGTATATATACATGTCACAATGACATATATTATATATATATATATATATATATATATATATATATGTGCTCTATGTGTATATATCTATTCTTTTTTTTGTGATTGAAATACTATTCTTTTAGATCCATTATATGTCAGTTTTGCAAGCCTGCGAGAAAATCTCGCAAGTCGGATGAAAATCGGATGTTACAAGGTACACACACATGCGATTAAATCGCATCTTTGACGGAAAATCGGATGCCAGAAGGATGTGTGATGTTTGCATTTTGATCCGACAATCGACCGTCTAAAACGGACCGATTTTTTGTGGTTGTGTGTGACTCCAGCCTTATGCACAAGTCCCGTCGAGTTCTCACATCTGAACGCCAGTCACAGCACATAGGAGCCAAGTAAGTCACCATCTTCTTCATAAGGCTCACAATTTTAGTAGCTTACACTCGTGCCACTATATAAGTGGGATTTAGATCTAATTATCTTTTTCTGCTCCCCGTTGGAAGCGCAGGGGTTATTGTTTGTCATTTATCTAGAAAAATAATTATTTTTGCATCAGTTTATTCTACGAGCTGTAACTTTTTTATTTTTTCGCTGATGATGCTGTATAGCGGCTTGTTTTTTGCGGGACAAGATGACGTTTTCAGCGGTACCATGATTATTTATATCTGACTTTTTGATCGCATGTTATTGCACTTTTTCCAAGCGGTATGATGATACCGCTTGGAAAAAGTATAATTTACTACTTTTTTGTGTTTTTTTTTTACGGCTTTCACTGAAGGGGTTAACTAGGGTTACGCTTTTATAGATGGGATTTTTATGGACGCGGCGATACCAAACGTGTATTTTTTTTGTTTTTTGTTTTTTTTATTACATAAAAATGTGTATTCTTTAGGGGATTTTTTTTTAAATTATTTTTTAATATTTTTTTTACATTTTTTTTTAAAAAATGGTTTTTTTTTAACTTGTCCCTTCATGGGACTTTCACTTTTTTACTTTTTATTGCAGTTACAATGCATTGCAATGCTCCAGCATTGCAATGCATTGTACCTATGGTGAAAGCTGCTGTAAGATTCTTTGTCTCTGTTGACATGTTCCTTGAAACTCAGTTTTCCGTCGGCCATTTTGCTTTCTGTCTTTCTGCAGCTCTTGCCCTCAGTTAATATGGAGTTTCCAGTTTTCATGTTCCCGCCCTGATTCTTCCCTCTTGCTTCTTAAGCAGCCTCAGCTGAACAATCAGTGCTCCTGAATCAAGCCTCAGTCAGTCTGTGACCAGACTCCTGGAAACCTTGGACTTGTACTCCAGCTATTCCCTACTGAGGAACCTTGGAACACTTTTGGACTCTGGAAACCTGCTGTTTGGTGAATCCATGTTTGCAGAGGAATTACGGTACAGAGAAGAGATCCTGAACCTGCTTTGGAGATTTACTGTAGTGCTTGAAGTTACTCTGGCCTGCTGTGTCTCCTGTCGCTGTTCCTGCAAACTGTGTGAACTTTTCAGCATGCTTGTATGAAGTAATACAAGTCATTTCATTTCAACCTATGTCTCCTGTGTTTTCCTCGCACCCAAGCACAAGACGCTATAGGAACTGTACACTATACATGACAAGATTCAGGAGCCAATGTTTAGTGTCTGCTGGGTCTGGGAAAGCCGTGTCTGCTGTGACTGTGGATATCAGATGTCCGTTTAATACCTTATGTGATGACAGTGGTTGTGACTTCTCACAACCATTCCAGGTGAGCGCATTCCCTTAAAATTTTACTCTGGAGTGTTACCACAGGTAAACACTATTGTTTTTTTTTTTTTTTTTCCTTTCCTCTTCTCCTTCCAGCACCTCTGCCTTAAAAGATCTGGAAGATGGAGGCCCGCATAAAGGAACTCACTAATCCTGCAAGCCTACAGGACCTCACTAATCATAATTTGCAAGTGTTTGGACAGACTACCCAGGAATTGCGAGCCAGGATTGAGGCTCTAGAGGAACGAGCCCAGGCTCCTGCCATAACCCCAAGTTCTGGGATCCCCAAATTACCTCCTTTTCGTTTTGGCGGTGAACGTGAGAAATTCAGGGGATTTATTAATCAATGCAATTTATTTTTCTCTGCACATGCTTCACAATTTCCCACTGAACGATCCAAAGTGCTTACTATAATCATGTTGCTTACCAATAAGGCTTTGATGTGGGCAAACCCTCTGATTGAGACTGAGGATGATTGTTTGAATCACCTTGATGCTTTTATTTCAGCCATGGGGCAGGTGTTTGATGACCCCAATCGAGGTGCAACAGCTGAAGCAGCCATGTTAACTTTGCGCCAAGGTAAGCGTTCAGTAGCCGAATATGCCCTGGATTTCAGGAGATGGGCTCTTGATACCACTTGGGACACTTCCGCTAAAAAATCTATTTTTCGGAAAGGGTTGTCTCCACTGATTAAGGATGAACTTGCTCGTGCCGACCCTCCCACTGCGTTAGGTGACTTTATTAACTATTGTATCCGTATTGATGCTCGTCTGACTGAACGCAGACAAGAGAGATGGTTCAAAAATAATCGCACTAACCTTTTACTACCTCCCTCCTCAGCTAAGGAACCTTTGAGTAGGATCACAAGGGAACCAGAACCTGAACCCATGCAGGTGGACTCTTTACAAAGACGGGTTAGTGATGCACGCAAAGAACATCGTATAAAGGAAAATCTATGTTTCTACTGTGGTAAGTCAGGGCACTTCATTATAAACTGCCCCAGCCGTTCTCATAAGACTACTGCAGCAGTCATTCACTGTGAGTGTTGCGAGAGGAGCTCTGTCATGTCCGAGCCTCAGGCTCCGGAGAGATCTGCTGCAAGAGATCTTGATTTCACGGACTTAAACTCTGTTAGTTCTGGGGACGATGACGGTATAAACGCTACAATTTTTCAAGTTTCCTCAGCGGTGTCCCAGCTGAGTTGTAAAAGAAACAATTCTCATTGCTTCCTTTCCATCAAACTCTGGGTTGACTCAGTCTGGGTGTCTAGCTCTGCTATGATCGACTCAGGAGCAAGTGGAAATTTTATGGATATCTCCTTTGCTCTGAAACAGGGGATACGTTCAGTGAAGAAGGCTACTCCAGTACAGATGGAGACTGTGGATGGCTCTCTACTGACTTCTGGACCAGTGGATCAAGAAACAGAGCCTTTGAGGGTCCTTATGGGTAAAGATCATCAGGAGAAAATGTCTTTTTTGCTTATCTCTTCTCCCCACTTTCCCATCATTCTAGGGCTACCATGGCTGCAGGCGCAGAATCCTACGATTAACTGGGAGACCAAGGAATTACACTTTCCAGAGAAACAGATGAGTCAAGGAGTTTCAGCTTGCTCTGTTCCTAAAGGAACCATGTCAGTCCCTGAACTACTAGCTGTATACCAGGACTATGTGGATTTATGTGACAAGAAGAACGCTGATCAGCTTCCTCCTCACCGTCCATATGATTGTCCAATTGAATTATTGCCCGGAGCCGAGATACCTTTTGGTAAGATCTACCACCTAGCGGGGCCCGAGCTAAAAGCTTTGAAGGATTATATAGACGAAAATTTAGCCAAGGGCTTCATACGCCCCTCTTCATCTCCTGCAGGTGCACCCATCTTCTTTGTGAAGAAGAAAGATGAATCTCTGAGACCCTGCATAGACTATAGGGAACTCAATAAGGTTACTATTAGAAACCGTTATCCATTGTCTTTAATACCTGAGTTGTTGGAGAGAGTGCGGCATGCCAAAATTTTCTCTAAACTGGATCTCCGTGGGGCCTATAACTTGGTCCGTATTAGACCTGGGGATGAATGGAAGACTGCTTTCAGGTCACGCTATGGACACTTTGAATATCTAGTTATGCCTTTTGGTCTGAGTACCGCCCCAGCCACTTTCCAACACTTCGTGAATGATATCTTCAGGGATCTCCTAGACACATTTGTGGTGATTTATCTGGATGATATTCTAATTTTTTCTAACTCTACAGAGGAACATCATGGACATGTGAGAATGGTCTTAGAACGCCTAAGACAAAACCATCTCTACATCAAACTTGAAAAATGTGAATTCCATAGGACCGAAATTCAATTTCTGGGGTATGTACTATCTACGCAAGGGATTAGTATGGATGGAAGCAAGACCCAAGCCATCAAGGATTGGCCAATTCCTAGAAATGTGAAGGAGGTGCAGCGTTTCATCGGGTTTGCCAACTTCTATAGACGTTTCATTAAGAATTTTTCTGAGGTAGTGTCACCTATCACCCAACTTACCCGGAAACAGTCTAGGTTCTCCTGGACCCTGCAAGCTCAGGAAGCATTTTCCTGTTTAAAGGATAAATTTACCACCGCACCTATCTTAGTACATCCCAACCCCGAGCTTGCCTTCATAATAGAGGTGGATGCTTCAGACTGTGCCGTTGGAGCTATACTCTCTCAGAGAACAGGTGAGAAGAATGTCTTGCATCCCTGTGCCTTCTTTTCCCAGCAGTTGTCTTCGGCTGAGAGGAACTACGATGTGGGCAATAGAGAATTGTTGGCCATTATTGCCGCCTTCAAGGAATGGAGACACCTTCTTCAGGGAGCTGCACAGCAAATAGTCGTCCTGACAGACCATCGTAACCTTGAATTTATCAGGTCGGCTAAGTGCCTGACTCCTCGCCAGGCTCGCTGGAATCTTTTCCTAAACCAATTTAATTTTGTCATTTCTTATAGACCAGGATCGCGCAATGGAAAGGCTGATGCACTCTCTAGGATTCATTCAGCAGAGACACGTCCACTTACTCCTCCTAAGACTATTCTTCCTGTCTCTAGATTCCTGGCAGTGATTCATAATCAAGACCTACTTAAGGACATCAAGGAAGCATACCATGCGGATTCTTTGTTGGCTCAACCCCCAAGGGACGTAAGTCTTGTCTTTAAGAATGGTGTGTGGATTCAGGGACAACGTCTGTATATACCTGAAACAGTCAGATTGAGAGTATTGCAACTCATCCACGATTCCAAGATAGCCGGGCATAGGGGAATTCTAAAGACACAAGAATTTCTTTCTCGTTTCTTTTGGAGGCCCACTTACAGGAAAGATGTCTTAAACTATGTCACTTCATGTGAAGTCTGTGCAAGATGCAAAACACCTCGCTCCTCACCAACTGGTCTGTTGCAACCTCTTCCCACCCCGTCCCGCCTGTGGGGATCCATTTCTATGGACTTCATTGTGGAGTTACCAACCTCTCAAGGGAAGAACACCATTCTAGTGGTGGTTGACCGTCTAACAAAGGCAGCTCATTTTATCCCTTGTGTCGGCTTACCCACTGCAAAACAGACATCAGACTTGATGATTAAGCATGTGTTTCGCTTACATGGAGTACCGGATGAGGTCATTTCGGATCGAGGGGTGCAATTCACTTCAAGGTTTTGGCAAAATTTCTGTGCAGCATTGGACATTAAAGTAAACCTTTCTTCTGCTTTTCATCCCCAGACTAATGGACAGACAGAACGAACCAATTAGACCCTGGAGCAGTATCTCCGCTGTTTTATCTGCCACCTACAGGATGATTGGGTGGATCTACTTCCACTGGCTGAGTTCTCTTATAACAACTCTCAGAGCGCCTCCACTAAGCAGTCTCCTTTTTACTCCAATCTAGGTTATCATCCTAACATTCTTCCTCGATTTCCCATAGATACGCCCTTGCCGGCAGTGGCTGAAAGAATCACTTCTTTACAAAAGAATATGGATCTTCTAAAGGAAAATCTAGAATTGGCTCAGGAAAGGTACAAGAAAGCAGCAGATAAATTTCGTAAACCTGCACCAGCTTACAAGGTAGGAGATTTGGTCTGGCTGTCAACCAGAAATCTTAAATTAAAGATTCCTTCGTCTAAATTGGGACATAAGTACATTGGACCTTATAAGATCAATAAGATTATAAGTGCTGTTGCTTGTCGTCTTCAACTGCCCAGAACTATGAGAATCCACCCTGTCTTTCATGTATCCCTACTAAAGGCTGCAACACCCAATACGTTTCCTGGACATTCTTCTCCTTGCCCTGACCTAGTGCTGATCGATGGTCAGGAAGAATTTATGGTGGAAAGGATTCTAGATTCCAGGTTGTACAGAAATCAGTTGCAATATTTGATTAAATGGCAGGGCTACCCAGTGGAGGACAACTCATGGGAACCAGTCAATAATGTAAATGCTCCTCGCCTGCTCCGCCAGTTTCATCAGAGGTACCCTGACAAGCCTGGTCTGAGGTCATCCGGAGGTTGTCCCTAAGGGGGGAGTAATGTAAGGTTCTTTGTCTCTGTTGACATGTTCCTTGAAACTCAGTTTTCCGTCGGCCATTTTGCTTTCTGTCTTTCTGCAGCTCTTGCCCTCAGTTAATATGGAGTTTCCAGTTTTCATGTTCCCGCCCTGATTCTTCCCTCTTGCTTCTTAAGCAGCCTCAGCTGAACAATCAGTGCTCCTGAATCAAGCCTCAGTCAGTCTGTGACCTGACTCCTGGAAGCCTTGGACTTGTACTCCAGATATTCCCTACTGAGGAACCTTGGAACACTTTTGGACTCTGGAAGCCTGCTGTTTGGTGAATCCATGTTTGCAGAGGAATTACGGTACAGAGAAGAGATCCTGAACCTGCTTTGGAGATTTACTGTAGTGCTTGAAGTTACTCTGGCCTGCTGTGTCTCCTGTCGCTGTTCCTGCAAACTGTGTGAACTTTTCAGCATGCTTGTATGAAGTAATACAAGTCATTTCATTTCAACCTATGTCTCCTGTGTTTTCCTCGCACCCAAGCACAAGACGCTATAGGAACTGTACACTATACATGACAGCTGCTGTGAGTATGATCACAGCAGCTTTCCGTAGCTAGATGACCCGGAGGTTGTAATGACAACCCCTGGGTCATCAAGACAGAGATCGGGCCCTGCAAATACATTGCAGGACGCCGATCTGAGGCAGAGGGAGCTCCCGACCCTCTGCCTCTCCCCTGAGCGCTCAATCGCAGCAGTCAGGGGGTTAACAGCCAGGGGCGGCGGGGGCGCCGCTCCTGGCTGTCAGTGCAGGAAGCTTGGCCACTGCAGCGCCGGCTCCTGCACTGATCACGCTGGAGATGCTGAAATTTCAGCATCTCCTGCACGATCGCTGCTGTGTTTGGTCAGTCAGATTGACTGACCAATCACAGCGCTGTGGGTGCGGAGACCGACGGCAAAGGTCCCCGCACCGCTTGCCATGCCTGTCAGCTGTCTGTGACAGCTGTCGGCACTGAACTACCACTGCGTGTTTACACTCAGTGGTAGTTCAAAGGGATGACGTGCACAGTCCGTCAAGGTGCCAAAACTGACACCTTGCCATGACGGACTGTGCACGTCAATGGACATTAAGGGGTTAAATATTGCCTTTATGACACATGCCAACAGCAGATGCAAAAAAATTACTGTAGTGACATTTGCGCACTTTAGCAAGCTTTGCGCGAGTCACATAACTGCTAGATAAATATACGCTATTTATTTAACCAATAGCACAGCAGTTTTTTTAAATATTGCCTTTATGACACATGCCAACAGCAGACGCAAGAAAATTACTGGTAAATAGCGACGTTGGCGTATCTCATCAGGCTTTACACCAGTCCACATCTGCTAGCTAAATATACCCTACTTATTTAACCAATAGCAGAGCAGACTCAGGAAAATTACTGGTAAATAGTGGCGTTTGCGTATGTGAGCATGCTTTGCACCAGTCACACAACTGCTAGATAAATATGCGCTATTTATTTAACCAAAAGCAGAATAATATTTTTTATGTCGTCTTTATGACACATGCCGACAGCAGACTCAGGAACATTACTGTTAAATAGTGACGTTTACATATTTCAGCAGCCTTTGCGCCAGTTGTACAAGTTCAAGATATATACAGTATATATATATATATATACACATACTATTTATGTAATCAGTAGCACACTATTTATATTTAAATATCGCCTTTATGACACACGTCAATGGCAGACACAGGAAAATTACTTGAAAATAGTGACGTTTGCGTATTTCAGCATGCTTTGCACCAGTCTTACAACTGCTAGACAAATATTTGATATTTATTTAACCAATAGCAGAGTAATTTTTACATCACCTTTATGACACAAGCCAACAGCAGACTCAGGAGAATTACTGGTAAGAAGGGAGGTTTACGCATGTGAGCAGGCTTTGCGCCAGTCAAACAACTGCTAGAAAAATATATGCTATTTATTTAACCAATAGCAGAGTAATTATTTTTTTTTATCGCCTTGATGACACACACCAACAGCAGACTCAAGAAAATTAATGTTACTGTTGGCAGAACGCACTAAATAAAATATGATAAAGAAGTGCGTTCACAAACCGGGGTCCACCATTCAGAGGTGTAAAACTGCAACTAATGTGAACAATGGCGGTGCTACACTGCGAGCGTTCACAAAGACCACACTGGGTTAACTGCACACATTGTGAAAGGAACGCAAAGGTACTGCGCTCTGGTGATCCACAGAGCGGTAGAATGCTACAGAGCACCTAAGGCTAAAGGGTATGCCACACTAAACAATATCGCTAACGGGATCGCTAAAAAAAGTCACTATTTAGCGATCCCGTTAGCGATGTTGTTTAGTGCGGCAGCTTCCAGCGACGAGCTTCCTGCTGTGATCTCGCTCGTCGCTGGAATCGTTCCGGACCCTATTTTCTCGTCGGCGCTCCCGCTGGGTAAGTATCTAATCGCTGTGTGGCACCTTTTCTTAGCGATTTAGCGGTACTTTTGTACCGCTAAAGTCGTTAAGAAGATCGCTAACGGCGATAGCGTCGTTAACTATATCGCTAAATGCGGCAGCATTTAGCGATATAGAAACAATCCCCCTAGCGATCGCATTAGTATGCGTCTTTATTGTGATCGCTAGCGGGATTGTTTAGTGTGGCAGTACCTTAAGCACACTGTGTAAACGTCACACAGTGTGCACAGAACATAAAGAACCTGCCCTGTCACTCCACAGAGCGGTACAAAGGAACGTGTCTAAGCACATGGATAAACTTTGCTCTAAGTACTGCACGTGCTAACAGGTGCATGCCACAGCATGTGGCCTGGCTGTGCCCTGTTAACTAAGAGAAGCGTGCAGCAGCACGTGGCCTGACTGTGCCCTGAGTACTAACTGATGCATGCCATGGTGTGTGGCCATACTATGCCCTGTGTAGAGGATAACCTGCCTAACCATGAACAACTAACGCATCCACTCACAGCACACTCTCACAGACACAGGCCATTAAGGCCGAGCCGAAGACCCAAGCACACACGATGAAATACGAATGTGATCATAGCTCACCGACAGGTGCCTCAGAGATCCTTTTATAGACTAGGCCAGTCAGAAAGGACCTTCCTCGCTGGCCAAGGTCACCGTGGGACCTGAGCAGCAGACAACCGACCACCAATGGGAGGTTGCCACCTCACGAGCAAGCTCAGAAAGGCGAATCCTGGACTCAGGAGTGACTGCTCGCCGCTGAGTATTGCCAGTTACTATAGCTGAACCTGGAGAGGCAGCAGTAATCAAGCTCACAGCCCGAGTCTGAGCAAGACGCTGAGACCGACATCCTTGCCGAGCAGCCTTCACTGCGGTCGAGACTGAATGGGAGACCGCAGGAGAAGAGAAGGCTTGGGATCCATCCTGTGCAGAGGGAGAATCCCATCACCTAATATTACCCCCTCACCTTGCGAGCCTCAACACGCTCATAGGCCGCTACAAGCTGTGGGGCACGAATGTGCTCAACCGGCTACCAGTTCCTATCCTCTGGCCCATGACCCTTCGAGTCCACTAAATAAAATTTTTTGCCACATACCACCTTGGAACTGACAATTGCGTTCACCTCAAAGTCGTCCGAGGACGTATCCGACGTCTTGGCAGATGACTCAGAAAACCGGGACATGTGAACGGGTTTCAAGAGGGACACGTGGAAAGTGTCAGTGATATTAAGGCGTGGCGGAAGGGACAGGCGATACACCACAGTATTAACCTGCTCCAGGACTTTAAAAGGACCTAGATAACGGGGAGAAAACTTAGTGGACTCTATTCGCAGCTTGATATTATGAGCTGAGAGCCACACCATGTCGCCAGCAGCAAAGACAGGGGGGGACGGCAATGTGCATCGGCAGAAACACTCATTCTCTTCTTAGAGGTCTTGATGGCATCCTGTGTATTGTCCCAAATGTCACGAGCTTCCACAGCCCAGTCTACCACCCTAGAGTTGGAAGACAAGATGGGCATTGGGACGGGAAGACGTGGATGCTGACCGTAATTGAGGAGGAATGGAGTCTGCCCTGTAGAATCGGCGACCACGTTGTTAAGAGCAAACTCTGATTGGCCCTCTCCACAAACCCGTTTGTCTCAGGATGGTATGCTGAAGAGAGATTAAGCTCAATACTGATCAGATGACAGAGCTCTCTCCAGAACCGAGAAGCGAACTGAGGACCCCGGTCACTGACTATCTTGTCCGGCATTCCGTGAAGATGGAAGACGTGCTTCGCTAAGAGCGCGGCCAAATCCCGTGCCAACGATACACGCTGAAGAGGAACTAAGTGTACCACCTTGGAGAAATGGTTGGTGACTATCAAGATGACTGTATTGTTACGGGACTCGGGCAAACCCACAGCAAAGTCCATCCTGACCATCTCCAAGAGCCTATCTGCCAACGATTCTTGGCGTTAGAGACACATGCCTCAAAATAGTCCATAATGTCACGCGCCATTCGCGGCCACTAATATGACCTCACCAGTAGCTCAGATGTCCTTTTGATCCTGAAATGTCCACCCACCCTAGACGAGTGAGCCCAAGAGAGAACCTCCGGCTAGGGATTTGGAGGTACCAGAGTCTTGCCTAGAAGCACCGACTCAAGCGAAACTGGGGTGTTTGCAGACTCTCCGACGGGACGATAAGCCGAGGCTCGTCCCACTCCTCAGATGACACAACAGTATGGGATAGAGCATCGGCGCAGAGATTCTTCTCCACCGAGAGAAAACGGAGGGTGAAATTAAATCAGTAGAAGAATAAGGACCATTTGGCCTGGTGAGAATTCAACAGCTGGGCAGTCTGCAGGTACAGGAGATTTTTGTGGCTGGTGAAGACTTGGAAGGGGAACTGTGGCCTTTCTTGGAGATGTCTCCACTCCAAGAAAGCCAGCTTCATGGCCAGTAACTCCCGGCCCAATGGAATAGTTTCTCTCCATCGGTGTGAAGGTCTTTGAAAAGAAAAAACACAGAAGTTTACGACCTTGTGCATCCTTACGGTATAGGACTACTCCACAACCGACGGAGAAGGCTTAGACCTCCAATATGCATGGCTTATTCTCATCAGTACGGTGTAAAACAGAAGCCCTACTGAAATGAGACTTTACAGAGGTAAAGGCCTTGGAGACCTCCTCCGACCACAACTTGGGATTAGCTCGGTTTTTGGTCAGGGCTACCAGAGGAGATACTAGAGTAAAGAAGTGCGGGATGAACTGGCGATAGTAATTAATGATCCCCATGAAGCGTTGCATAACTTTCAGAGAATGGGGCACTTGCCAGTTCATTACAGACTCCAGTTTGGCAGGATCCATGGCCAAGCCCTTGGCCGAGATGATATAGCCAAGGAAAGGCAAAAACTCCTGCTCAAACAAACTACTCTAACTTAGGGAACAGGGAATTTGCGCGTAGGAGTTCAAAGACTTTACAGGCATCCTTTCGATGGGAGTCAATATCTGGGGAATAAATAAGTATGTCATCCAGATAGACGACTACCGAGTTGGATAACATCTCCCGAAAGATGATGTTAACAAAGTCTTGGAAGACGGCAGGAGCGTTACACAGGCTGAATGGCATCACCAAATACTCGTAGTGGCCATCCCGTGTGTTAAACGCGGTCTTCCATTCATCTCCCTCACAAAGTCATATCAAATTATACATGCCACGCAGATCTAATTTCGTAAATACTCTCGCTCCTCATAGCCTATTAAAGAGCTCCGAGATGAGAGGCAGAGGTGTTGTGAATGGACTTGAGATGAGTTCTGAGCAGAGGCTCCCTCTGGTGGTTACAAGCAGTACTGGACTGTCCAGTGAAGATTGTGAGGATTGGGAATCAGGTGTTACTGACTGGTCTTATATAAGGGAGTCACCTTCCCATCAGGGTTGCCGGTGATCAATTGTTCTGGTCTCAATCCTTGATTCCTGTTTCCTTTGTAGCCTGCTGTGTCGTGTCTGCATCTCCTGCTAACAGATAAGACATTTTCTTCTTTTTGCTTTTGTGCTTGATTTTTGCATTTTGTCCTGCACTTCTGTGGGGGCCTTCAGGGTCCCCTCCGGGGGCTTTTGCCCTCTCAGTTTTGTTCAGCCACTGATGTTTGTACATTTGCTTTTTCCAGTTTTTTCAGTGGCTGCTGTTTTGATTTTGTTACACCAGAGAACTAATTTAGGTGGTAGAGGTCGTGTGATCTCAGGTGTTTTTGAAATTAGTAAAGTTGGTGCTTTTCAGGGTTTTTTGGGATTGCAGTAAGTGCCCTTCCTATCCTTTTCTATTTAGATAGTTTGGGCCCCAACGTTTGCTCATACTATTTTCTGTCTGTGTCAGTATTACTTCTTGTCTAACCGCCATTACATGTTTGGGGGCTTTCTATGTTCTTTGGGGATCTGCTCCGGGGCAGATAGCTTTCCTCTTTCTATCTTTAGGTATAGTTAGTTTCTCAGGCTGTGACGAGGCGTCTAGGACCAACGTAGGAACGCTCCACGGCTGCCTCTAGTTGTGGTGGTTAGTCAGGGTACTGCAATCTCATAGATTCCAACTGCTCTGGTGTATTGCCTTTTTTACCTGCACTCCTCAGCTACCAAATCATAACAGTATCACCGGCCTAAACTGAAAACTATATGGTACTCACAGAAGGGAAAAATATTTTGAAAGAAAAAAAAAAAGGTTGTCAGAGTTGTCAGAGATATTTTTCTGTTTGTTGCATTTTTTTTCCCTCTGTATCTCTGGGTGCTGGGGAGGATTTTTTCTCTCAATGGAGTTTGCACAGTTGTCTGGCCGTGTGGATCAGCTTGCCACTGAGGTTCAGAGTATTGCTACCTATCTTGCTAGGTTGCCTGTTGTAGAACCTAGGATTCCCATGCCAGATTTGTTTTTGGGGGATCGAGCCAAGTTTCTGAATTTCAAAAATAATTGTAAATTGTTTTTTGCCTTAAAATCTAAGTCCTCAGGGAACGCAGCGCAGCAGGTTCAAATTGTCATCTCTCTCCTGCGCGGCGATCCTCAGGATTGGGCTTTTTCCCTGACACCTGGGGATCCTGTTTTGAGTGATGTTGATACATTTTTTCAGGCCTTGGGGTTATTGTACGATGAGCCTAATGTCACTGATCAAGCTGAAAAAGCCTTGTTGGCATTAAATCAGGGGATTGATGACGCTGAGTTATACTGTCAGAGATTCCGTAGGTGGGCAGTCCTGACCAAATGGAATGACGACGCTTTGGCAGCCCTTTTTCGGAAGGGTCTGTCAGATAATGTAAAGGATGTTATGGTGGGATTCCCTGTTCCCTCTGGTCTCAATGATTCTATGTCATTAGCGATTCAAATTGACAGACGTTTGCGTGAGCGGAGAAGTATGCGTGGAATAGTGTTGCCTTGTGAACCTGCTTCTGAACCCATGCAGTGTGATAGAGTGGTTTCTGGGGCACAGCGTCATGAGTTTCGAAAGCGCAATGGGTTATGTTTCTACTGTGGTGATGCCTCTCATGCTATTTCAGTCTGCCCTAAGCGGGGAAGACATTTTGCACGCTCAGTTGTCTTGGGTAGTGTTCAGACTAAGTTTTTATTAACTGTTACTCTGATATGCTCTCTGTCCTCATTTTCTGCTCAGGCTTTCGTTGATTCGGGAGCAGCTATTAACCTGATGGATTTTGATTTCGCTAAACGTTGTGGGTTTCCCTTGATACCCCTACAGAAGTCTATTCCTGTTATGTTTCGGTAGCTGAGGAGTGCAGGTAAAAAAGGAAATACACCAGAGCAGTTGGAATCTATGGGATTGCAGTACCCTGACTAACCACACCAACTAGAGGCAGCCGTGGAGCGTTCCTACGATGGTCCTAGACGCCTCGTCACAGCCTGAGAAACTAACTACACCTAAAGATAGAAATAGGAAAGCTATCTGCCCCGGAGCAGAACCCCAAAGATAATAGAAAGCCCCCAAACATGTAATGGCGGTTAGACAAGAGGAAATACTGACACAGAAAGAAAATAGTATGAGCAAACGCTGGGGCCCAAACTATCTAAATAGAAAAGGACAGGAAGGGTACTTACTGCAATCCCAGAAAACCCTGAAAAAACCAACTCTACTAATTTCAAAATCACCTGAGATCACACGACCTCTACCACCTAAATTAGTTCTTTGGTGTAACAAAAACAGCAGCGACTGAAAAAACTGGAAAAAGCAAAAGTACAAAACACAGTGGCTGGACTAAACTGAGAGGGCAGAAGCCCCCGGAGGGGACCCAGAAGGCCCCCACAGAAGTGCAGGACCAAATGCAAAAATATAGCAAAAACACAAAATAAGAAATTGTCTTATCTGATAGCAGGAGATGCAGACACGACACAGCAGGCTACAAGGGAAACTGGAAAGAAGGATTCAGACCAGAACAATTGATCACCGGCAACCCTGATGGGAAAATGATTCCCTTAAATAAGACCAATCAGTAACACCTGATTCCCAATCCTCACTAGTACCGCTTGTAACCACCAGAGGGAGCCTCTGCTCAGAACTCATCTCAAACCCATTCACAACAGTACCCCCCCCTTGAGGAGGGGTCACCGAACCCTCATTTGAGCAACCAGGTCGGTCAGGATGAGTTCTATGATACGCACGGATAAGTCTCCTAGCATGGATGTCCGAAGCAAACACCCAAGAATTATCTTCCTGACCATAACCTCTCCATTTAACCAAATACTGGAGTCTTCGTCTAGAAAAACGAGAATCCAATATTTTCTCAACCACATACTCCAGATTGCCCTCAACCAAAACAGGGTCAGGAGGCACAGCAGCAGGAACCACTGGCTCAACAAACCTCTTCAACAAGGACTTGTGGAACACGTTATGGATCTTAAATGTCCCTGGAAGAAGCAAACGAAAAGAAACAGGATTAATAATCTCCATGATCTTATAAGGTCCAATGAACCTAGGCTTAAATTTAGGAGATGCTACTCTCATAGGAATATTCTTTGAGGACAACCAGACCAAGTCCCCCACTTTAAACCGAGGACCACCAGTCCTATGCCGGTTAGCAAACCGCTGGGCCTTCTCCTGAGAGAGGGACAACCTCTCCACTACCTGGTCCCAAATCTGCTGCATACGCTCAACAACAGAGTCAACACCTGGACAGACAGAAGCCTCCGTCTGTCCTGAAGAAAATCGAGGGTGAAACCCAGAATTACAGAAAAACGGAGACATCAAAGTGGCAGAGCTAGCCCTATTATTAAGAGCAAACTCAGCCAAAGGCAAAAAAGAGACCCAGTCATCCTGATCAGCAGACACAAAGCATCTTAGATAAGTCTCCAATGTCTGGTTTGTTCTCTCAGTTTGACCATTGGTCTGAGGATGAAATGCCGAGGAGAAAGACAATTGAACACCCAGTTTAGAACAAAAAGTCCTCCAAAATCTGGAAACAAACTGGACTCCTCTGTCAGACACAATGTTCTCAGGAATGCCGTGTAAACGAACCACGTGCTGAAGGAACAACGGCACCAATTCAGAGGAGGAAGGCAACTTAGGTAATGGCACAAGATGTATCATTTTGGAAAACCTATCACAAATTACCCAGATGGTGGTCATTCTCTGAGAAACAGGAAGATCGGAAATGAAATCCATAGAGATATGGGTCCATGGTCTCTTGGGCACAGGCAATGGCATCAACAAACCACTAGAGCGAGAGCAAGGCTTGGAGCGAGAGCAAGTCCCGCAGGACTGCACAAATTCCCTGACATCGCGAGACAAGGTAGGCCACCAAAAGGACCGACTAACCAAGTCTCTGGTACCAAAAATTCCGGGATGCCCAGCCAATGCGGAACAATGAATCTCAGACATCACACTCTTTTTCCATTGGTCTGGGACAAACAATTTTCCAACAGGGCAGCGCTCGGGCCTATCCTCCTGACACCCCTCCAGAGCAAGTCTCAAATTGGGCGAGATGGCGGAAAGAACTACACCCTCCTTCAAAATAACAGAGGGATCAGATAGCTCAGGAGAGTCCGCAAGGAAACTCCTCGAGAGGGCATCCGCCTTAACATTCTTAGTGCCAGGAAGAAAGGAAACCACAAAATTAAAACGTGTGAAAAACAAGGCCCACCTGGCCTGTCTAGGATTGAGTCGCTTGGCAGATTCCAGATAGACCAGATTCTTATGGTCCGTAAGGACCACCACCTGATGTTTGGCTCCCTCCAGCCAATGTCTCCACTCTTCAAAAGCCCACTTCATGGCCAATAACTCCCGATTACCCACGTCATAATTACGTTCAGTAGGAGAAAATTTTCGAGAGAAAAAGGCACAAGGGTTACTTTTAGAGGTCTCTGGATCTTTTTGGGACAAAACGGCACCTGCCCCAATTTCAGAGGCATCAACCTCCACCTGAAATGGCAGAGAAACATCAGGCTGCCGTAGAACAGGAGCAGAAGTGAATCTCTGCTTAAGTTCCTGAAACGCAAAGACTGCCTCAGGAGGCCAATTCACCACATCAGAACCCTTTCTGGTCAAATCAGTTAATGGTTTAACAATAACAGAGAAATTACCAATAAATTTACGATAAAAATTGGCAAAACCCAAAAATCTCTGAAGAGCCTTTAATGAAGTAGGTTGGACCCAATCACAGATGGCCTGAACCTTGACCGGGTCCATTTCAATAACAGATGGGGACAAAATGAATCCCAGAAATGAGATCTTCTGTACGCCAAAAAGACACTTTGATCCCTTCACATACAGAGCATTCTCTCTCAAAATCTGGAATACAGTTCGAACATGTTTCACATGAGAGTCCCAGTCATTAGAAAAAAATCAAGATATCATCCAAATAAACAATCAGAAACTTGTCCACAAAATCCCTGAAAATGTCATTCATGAAGGACTGGAAGACGGAAGGAGCATTAGTGAGCCCAAAGGGCATCACAAGGTACTCAAAATGCCCTTCAGGGGTGTTAAATGCCGTCTTCCATTCATCCCCGTGCTTAATGCGAATAAGGTTATACGCCCCCCTGAGGTCAAGCTTGGTAAACCAAGTAGCGTTTTTCACCCTGGAAAACAGGTCAGAAATCAAGGGTAACGGGTATTGATATTTCACAGTAATATTGTTCAAGAGACGATAATCAATACACGGCCTTAATGAACCATCTTTTTTGGCCACAAAGAAAAAACCGGCACCTAAGGGTGAAGAGGATGGTCTGATATGACCCTTCTCCAATGATTCCTTGATATAAGACCGCATAGCGTCATGTTCAGGTACAGACAAGTTAAAAAGGCGACCCTTAGGGAATTTACTACCTGGCACTAATTCAATAGCGCAGTCATAGCTCCTATGGGGAGGTAAGGATGCAGATTTACTTTCGCTAAACACATCAGAAAAATCAAACAAAAAGTCAGGAACATCCTCAGCCTGGGGGGAGGCAGAAAAAACAGGAGTGTTGGTATTAACACATTGGCAGCCCCAACTGGTTACAGACACAGATTTCCAATCCAAAACAGGATTATGAGACTGTAACCAAGGGAAACCCAGCATGATAATGTCATGCAGATTATATAGAACCAAAAATTTGCAGCACTCCTGGTGATCAGGTTCAACCCTCATTATCACCTGAGTAGAAAACTGGGGTTTATTCTCAGCCAAAGGGGTAGAATCGATCCCCAGTAGGGGAATAGACTTCTGTAGGGGTATCAAGGGAAATCCACAACGTTTAGCAAAATCATAATCCATCAGGTTAATAGCTGCTCCAGAATCAACGAAAGCCTGAGCAGAAAATGAGGACAGAGAGCATATCAGAGTGACAGTTAATAAAAACTTAGTCTGAACACTACCCAAGACAACTGAGCGTGCAAAACGTCTTCCCCGCTTAGGGCAGACTGAAATAGCATGAGAGGCATCACCACAGTAGAAACATAACCCATTGCGCTTTCGAAACTCATGACGCTGTGCCCCAGACACCACTCCATCACACTGCATGGGCTCAGCAGCTGGCTCACAAGGCAACACCACTCCACGCATACTTCTCCGCTCACGCAAACGTCTGTCAATTTGAATCGCTAATGACATAGAATCATTGAGACCAGAGGGGACAGGGAATCCCACCATAACATCCTTTACATTATCCGACAGACCCTTCCGAAAAAGAGCTGCCAAAGCGTCGTCATTCCATTTGGTCAGGACTGCCCACCTACGGAATCTCTGACAGTATAACTCAGCGTCATCAAGCCCCTGATTTAATGCCAACAAGGCTTTTTCAGCTTGATCAGTGACATTAGGCTCATCGTACAATAACCCCAAAGCCTGAAAAAATGCATCAACATCACTCAAAACAGGATCCCCAGGTGTCAGGGAAAAAGCCCAATCCTGAGGATCGCCGCGCAGGAGAGAGATGACAATTTGAACCTGCTGCGCTGCGTTTCCTGAGGACTTAGATTTTAAGGCAAAAAACAATTTACAGTTATTTTTGAAATTCTGAAACTTAGCTCGATCCCCTAAAAACAAATCTGGCATGGGGATCCTAGGTTCCACAACAGGCAACCCAGCAAGATATGCAGCAATACTCTGAACCTCAGTGGCAAGCTGATCCACACGGCCAGACAACTGTGCAAACTCCATTGGGAGAAAAGATCCTCCTCAGCACCCAGAGATACAGAGGAAAAAAAAAAATGCAACAAACAGAAAAATATCTCTGACAACTTTTCTTCCTTCAAAATATTTTTTCCCTTCTGTGAGTACCATACAATTTTTATGGCCGGTGATACTGTTATGTTTCGGTAGCTGAGGAGTGCAGGTAAAAAAGGAAATACACCAGAGCAGTTGGAATCTATGGGATTGCAGTACCCTGACTAACCACACCAACTAGAGGCAGCCGTGGAGCGTTCCTACGATGGTCCTAGACGCCTCGTCACAGCCTGAGAAACTAACTACACCTAAAGATAGAAATAGGAAAGCTATCTGCCCCGGAGCAGAACCCCAAAGATAATAGAAAGCCCCCAAACATGTAATGGCGGTTAGACAAGAGGAAATACTGACACAGAAAGAAAATAGTATGAGCAAACGCTGGGGCCCAAACTATCTAAATAGAAAAGGACAGGAAGGGTACTTACTGCAATCCCAGAAAACCCTGAAAAAACCAACTCTACTAATTTCAAAATCACCTGAGATCACACGACCTCTACCACCTAAATTAGTTCTCTGGTGTAACAAAAACAGCAGCGACTGAAAAAACTGGAAAAAGCAAAAGTACAAAACACAGTGGCTGGACTAAACTGAGAGGGCAGAAGCCCCCGGAGGGGACCCAGAAGGCCCCCACAGAAGTGCAGGACCAAATGCAAAAATATAGCAAAAACACAAAATAAGAAATTGTCTTATCTGATAGCAGGAGATGCAGACACGACACAGCAGGCTACAAGGGAAACTGGAAAGAAGGATTCAGACCAGAACAATTGATCACCGGCAACCCTGATGGGAAAATGATTCCCTTAAATAAGACCAATCAGTAACACCTGATTCCCAATCCTCACTAGTACCGCTTGTAACCACCAGAGGGAGCCTCTGCTCAGAACTCATCTCAAACCCATTCACAACAATTCCCCTACTGGGGATCGATTCTACCCCTTTGGCTGAGAATAAACCTCAGTTCTCTACTCAGGTGATAATGAGGGTTGAACCTGATCATCAGGAGAGCTGCAAATTTTTGGTTCTGTATAATCTGCATGACATTATCGTGCTGGGTTTCCCTTGGTTACAGTCTCATAATCCTGTTTTGGATTGGAAATCTGTGTCTGTAACCAGTTGGGCTGCCAATGTGTTAATACCAACACTCCTGTTTTTTATGCCTCCCCCCAGGCTCAGGATGTTCCTGACTTTTTGATTGATTTTTCTGATGTGTTTAGCGAAAGAAAATCTGCATCCTTGCCTCCCCACAGGAGCTATGACTGCGCTATTGAATTAGTGCCTGGTAGTAAATTCCCTAAAGGTCGCCTTTTTAACTTGTCTGTACCTGAACATGATGCTATGCGGTCTTATATCAAGGAGTCTTTGGAGAAAGGTCATATCAGACCATCCTCTTCACCCTTAGGTGCCGGTTTTTTCTTTGTGGCCAAAAATGATGGTTCATTAAGGCCGTGTATTGATTATCGTCTTTTGAACAATATTACTGTGAAATATCAATACCCGTTACCCTTGATTTCTGACCTGTTTTCCAGGGTGAAAAACGCTACTTGGTTTACCAAGCTTGACCTCAGGGGGGCATATAACCTTATTCGCATTAAGCTCGGGGATGAATGGAAGATGGCATTTAACACCCCTTAGGGGCATTTTGAGTACCTTGTGATGCCCTTTGGGCTCACTAATGCTCCTTCTGTCTTCCAGTCCTTCATGAATGACATTTTCAGGGATTTTGTGGATAAATTTCTGATTGTTTATTTGGATGATATCTTGATTTTTTCCAATGACTGGGACTCTCATGTGAAACATGTTCGAATTGTATTCCAGATTTTGAGAGAGAATGCTCTGTATGTGAAGGGATCAAAGTGTCTTTTTGGCGTACAGAAGATCTCATTTTTGGGATTTATTTTGTCCCCATCTGTTATTGAAATGGACCCGGTCAAGGTTCAGGCCATCTGTGATTGGGTCCAACCTACTTCATTAAAGGCTCTTCAAAGATTTTTGGGTTTTGCCAATTTTATCGTAAATTTATTGGTAATTTCTCGGTTATTGTTAAACCATTAACTGATTTGACCAAAAAGGGTTCTGATGTGGTGAATTGGCCTCCTGAGGCAGTCTCTGCATTTCAGGAACTTAAGCAGAGATTCACTTCTGCTCCTGTTCTACGGCAGCCTGATGTTTCTCTGCCATTTCAGGTGGAGGTTGATGCCTCTGAAATTGGGGCAGGTGCCGTTTTGTCCCAAAGAGATCCAGAGACCTCTAAAAGTAACCCTTGTGCCTTTTTCTCTCGAAAATTTTCTCCTACTGAACGTAATTATGACGTGGGTAATCGGAGTTATTGGCCATGAAGTGGGCTTTTGAAGAGTGGAGACATTGGCTGGAGGGAGCCAAACATCAGGTGGTGGTCCTTACTGACCATAAGAATCTGGTTTATCTGGAATCTGCAAAGCGACTTAATCCTAGACAGGCCAGGTGGGCCTTGTTTTTCACACGTTTTAATTTTGTGGTTTCCTTTCTCCCTGGCACTAAGAATGTTAAGGCGGATGCCCTTTCAAGGAGTTTCCTTGCGGACTCTCCTGAGTTATCTGATCCTTCTGTTATTTTGAAAGAAGGTGTAGTTCTTTCCGCCATCTCGCCCAATTTGAGACTGGCTCTGGAGGGGTGTCAGGAGGATAGGCCCGAGCGCTGCCCTGTTGGGAAATTGTTTGTCCCGGACCACTGGAAAAAGAGTGTGATGTCTGAGATTCATTGTTCCGCGTTGGCCGGTCATCCCGGAATTTTTGGTACCAGAGACTTGGTTAGTCGGTCCTTTTGGTGGCCTACCTTGTCTCGTGATGTCAGGGAATTTGTGCAGTCCTGCGGGACTTGCTCTCGCTCCAAGCCTTGCTCTCGCTCTAGTGGTTTGTTGATGCCATTGCCTGTGCCCAAGAGACCATGGACCCATATCTCTATGGATTTCATTTCCGACCTCCCTGTTTCTCAGAGAATGACCGTCATCTGGGTGATTTGTGATAGGTTTTCGAAGATGATACATCTTGTGCCATTACCTAAGTTGCCTTCCTCCTCTGAATTGGTACCTTTGTTCCTTCAGCACGTGGTTCATTTACACGGCATTCCTGAGAACATTGTGTCTGACAGAGGAGTCCAGTTTGTTTCCAGATTTTGGAGGACCTTTTGTTCTAAACTTGGTGTTCAATTGTCTTTCTCCTCGGCGTTTCATCCTCAGACCAATGGTCAAACTGAGAGAACAAACCAGACATTGGAGACTTATCTAAGATGCTTTGTGTCTGCTGATCAGGATGACTGGGTCTCTTTTTTGCCTTTGGCTGAGTTTGCTCTTAATAATAGGGCTAGCTCTGCCACTTTGATGTCTCCATTTTTCTGTAATTCTGGGTTTCACCTCGATTTTCTTCAGGACAGACGGAGGCTTCTGTCTGTCCAGGTGTTGACTCTGTTGTGGAGCGTATGCAACAGATTTGGGACCAGGTAGTGCAGAGGTTGTCCCTCTCTCAGGAGAGGGCCCAGCGGTTTGCTAACCGGCATAGGACTGATGGTCCTCAGTTTAAAGTGGGGGACTTGGTCTGGTTGTCCTCAAAGAATATTCCTATGAGAGTGGCATCTCCTAAATTTAAGCCTAGGTTCATTGGACCTTATAAGATCATGGAGATTCTTAATCCTGTTTCTTTTCGTTTGCTTCTTCCAGGAACATTTAAGATCCATAATGTGTTCCACAAGTCCTTGTTGAAGAGGTTTGTTCAGCCAGTGTTTCCTACTGCTTTGCCTCCTGACCCTGTTCTGGTTGAGGGCAATATGGAGTTTGTGGTTGAGAAAATTTTGAATTCTCGTTTTTCTAGACGGAAACTCCAGTATTTGGTTAAGTGGAGAGGTTATGGTCAGGAAGACAATTCTTGGGTGTTTGCTTCGGACATCCATGCTAGGAGACTCATCCGTGCGTATCATAGAACTCATCCTGACAAACCTGGTTGCTCAAGTGAGGGTTCGGTGACCCCTCCTCAAGGGGGGGGGTACTGTTGTGAATGGACTTGAGATGAGTTCTGAGCAGAGGCTCCGTCTGGTGGTTACAAGCGGTACTGGACTGTCCAGTGAAGATTGTGAGGATTGGGAATCAGGTGTTACTGACTGGTCTTATATAAGGGAGTCACCTTCCCATCAGGGTTGCCGGTGATCAATTGTTCTGGTCTCAATCCTTGATTCCTGTTTCGTTTGTAGCCTGCTGTGTCATGTCTGCATCTCCTGCTAACAGATAAGACATTTTCTTCTTTTTGCTTTTGTGCTTGATTTTTGCATTTTGTCCTGCACTTCTGTGGGGGCCTTCAGGGTCCCCTCCGGGGGCTTTTGCCCTCTCAGTTTTGTTCAGCCACTGATGTTTGTACATTTGCTTTTTCCAGTTTTTTCAGTGGCTGCTGTTTTGATTTTGTTACACCAGAGAACTAATTTAGGTGGTAGAGGTCGTGTGATCTCAGGTGTTTTTGAAATTAGTAAAGTTGGTGCTTTTCAGGGTTTTTTGGGATTGCAGTAAGTACCCTTCCTATCCTTTTCTATTTAGATAGTTTGGGCCCCAACGTTTGCTCATACTATTTTCTGTCTGTGTCAGTATTTCTTCTTGTCTAACCGCCATTACATGTTTGGGGGCTTTCTATGTTCTTTGGGGATCTGCTCCGGGGTAGATAGCTTTCCTCTTTCTATCTTTAGGTATAGTTAGTTTCTCAGGCTGTGACGAGGCGTCTAGGACCAACGTAGGAAAGCTCCACGGCTGCCTCTAGTTGTGGTGGTTAGTCAGGGTACTGCAATCTCATAGATTCCAACTGCTCTGGTGTATTGCCTTTTTTACCTGCACTCCTCAGCTACCAAATCATAACACAGAGGGTATTTATTTTTGATAGTAATGGCATTCAGACCCCTGTAATCTATGCATGAATGCAGTTCTCCGTTCTTCTTCTGAACAAAGAAGAACCCAGCCCCAGCGGGAGACACTGACTTCCTTTTAAACCCCTTGCCAGATTCTCTTTAATATATTGTGACATAGCCTCAGTCTCCGGGAGAGATAGAGGATAAACACATCCCCGGGGAGGCTCAGCACCTGTCAAGAGATCTATGGTACAGTCATAAGGTCAATGAGGTGGAATAGTCTCCGCTGCCTTTTTGGAGAACACATCCTTGTACTGCCAATAATGTTTAGGGAGAGTGGTTAGATCTGCGGTAATGTCAGTTATGGCAACCTGAACCTGAGCCCTCAGACATCTTCCTTTACATGACCCACTCCAAGCTAATATGCTCCCAGTAGACCAGTCAAAATGAGGGGAATGATGACGCAACTTGGGTATCCCTAATAATGCCTCGTCAATACCCTCAGGAATGACCAGCAACAAAATTATCTCCTGATTTTCTGGAGACATAGCCAGAGTGAGTGAAATGGTCTGATGCGTAATTTGTGAGGGCAATGCGGACCCATTTACCACCCAGATGGTAACTGGCTTGGTATCACCAAGGGTATTGTGTGCCGTTGGGTGAAGGCAGAGGACAGAAAATTGCCCTCAGCCCCGAAGTACACACAAACTTCCGACGAGTGGGTGGTCGAGTGAAAAGAAAGTGTCGCCCTAAAGGTCAACTTGGAGGAAAACGCCGCCGTGTCTAGTGAGCCTCCTCCTATAGCCACTAGACGCCATAGTTTCCCTGCCATTGGGGACACTTGTTGGCATAATGCCCAGGCTGCCTACAAACACTGCAGATCGGTGGTGTACGAGCGAACCTAGACTTGGGTTCCGCTTGAGAAACCTCTATGGCCTCCTGTGGTTCAAAACCCTGGGCCTGAGATTCCAGAGGCATGGCAAAATTGGGAGCCATCCTAAACCACTGGCTCCACTGGGCTCGCTCCAACCTTCGCTTGGAATGTCAAAGGTCAATGCGGGTGGAGACAGAAATTAATTCTTCCAGTGTGGCCAGAATCTCTCTAGTGGCCAGGTCATCCTTTACATGATCAGCCAGTCCCCTCCAATAGGCAGGGATGAGGACTTTATCCGGCCACTCCAGCTCTGAAGCTAGACTCCGGAAACGGATGGCAAAATGGCTGACCATGGAGGAGACCTGGGTTAAAGACAAAAGTTGGAGCGCGGTATTGTGGGTGACCTGAGGCCCTACAAAGATCTCCTTCAGAGCACTCAGAAAACATGAGATGCTCTGCACCTCCAGATCATTGCACTCCCACAGCGGCGTAGCCCACTCCAGCGCTCTGTCCTTCAACAGAGAGATCAGGAATCCCACCTTAGCCCGTTCAGATGGGAAATATGACGCTATTGGGGTGACATCCACAGCTATGGTTGTGAGCTCAAGAGCAGACAACCTGACCTCCTGCTGCTGGAGGATAGCTGCTGGATGTACCCTGGAGCTTTGATAATGTTAGGGTTGGCGGAACGCACTAAATAAAATATTATAAAGACAGAGGTGTATCTAGGCTTTCTGGCTACCGGGGCAAGAATTCGATTCGGCGCCCCCCCACGCACACATGCGATTGGCACACTTAGTCATGTACCCACAAGCTGCTCTCCCTAATGTTCCTAATGTTCAGTAAAAAACTGAGAGAAGCAGGAAGAGAAGCTCATTGTAACAGGGCCATAAGTATGAAAATAGCATATGAGTGAAGTGTCCATGTGACGACTACTGGAACCTACAGAGCTGAATCCTGACTGCAGCTTCTGAATTCTCACAACTAATGCACTGCACACTTTTAGGATTCTCCCTTGCCGGTGGACAGTCATGTCAACACAAGTATGTGATTTATATAGTTCGGGCCACATTCCGACTAGACGTGCTCGGCCTCGCTCCGTTCATTGTCATTGAGTGAGGCCACACATGTCTAGTCAGCATGTGACTGCATGTATGTAAATTACCAGCACTAGAGAATCCTAAGAGCGTACAGTGAGCACTGTGAGAATTCTGAAGTCTGCAGTCACATAGAATGACTGCAGACTCAGCACAAAACTGGAGAACTCCTTTAATGCTCCTAGCATAAATAAAAACAAGTGAATTAGTCAGTTTCACATATAATATTTATACCCAGGTACCGTATAGATCAGTGCTCCCCATCTCCGGTCCTCAAGGCCCACCAACAGGTCATGTTTTCAGGATTTCCCTTGTATTGTACAGGTGATGCAATTATCACCTGGGCAATACTAAGGAAATCCTGAAAACATGACCTGTTGGTGGGCCTTGAGGACTGAAGTTGGGGAACCCTGGTATAGATTACGTCGTCTCTGGGCTGTTCTGCTTCTTTTCTTCATCTTGTCCAGACCCCATAATGAGTTTTCTCATCCACAGCAGTCTGCAGACTTCCATCTTCTCCAGTCTTCTGCAGCAAATCTCCACACAACGCCCTTAAAGACAGAATAGTCATTATAATGCTCCTAAATAAAAATATCTGCAATATACTGTCGCCTCACACTATTCCCCTCCTTCCTCATAGTGTCTCCTCTCACATCCTCCCTGTTCACCATACTGTCTCTTCATATATTTACCCCCTCACTCTCTATTCTGTCTGCTCACACATACTCCTCACTCCCCATACTGTGTCCACATACATTCACCCATTCGCTCCCCATACTATCTGCACCCATCCCCCCACTCACCATACTGTGTCTGCACCCACCCCCCATACTGTTTCCTCATACATACTCTTCAGTGTCCTCAAATCCCCCCCACACATAATGTATCCCCCTATCCACACTCCAAATCCCCACACATAATGTAACCTCCATCCCCACTCACAATTCCCCCACACATAATGTATCCCCATCCCCACTCCAATTCCCCTCACACATAATGTATCCCCATCCCCACTCCAAATTCCCCCACACATAATGTATCCCCCATCCCCACTCCAAATCCCCCCACACATAAAGTATCCCCATCCCCATTCCAAATCCCCCCACACATAAAGTATCTCCCATCCCCACTCCAAATCCCCCCACACATAAAGTATCCCCCATCCCCACTCCAAATCCCCACACACAAAGTATCCACCCATCCCCACTCCAAATCCCTCCACACATAAAGTATCCCCCCATCCCCACTCCAAATCCCCCCACAAAAAAGTACTCCCCCAATCCCCACTCCAAATCCCCCCACAAAAAAGTACTCCCCCATCCCACTTCAAATCCCCCCGCAAAAAAGTACTCCCCCAACCCCACTCCAAATCCCCCCACAAAAAGTACTCCCCCATCCGTACTCTAAATTCCCCCCCATACACACACACATTATGTCCCCGTTTATCTTCGGTGGTATCTTCAGCTCCATAGTGGAGCACACTCACCACCAGTCTTCACCCTTCTGGGCGCCGACGACGAGTGACGTCAGCAGCGTGATCACATGACCTGATCACGCTGCTGGCATCGCTCTGACCCGGCGGTCAGAGCTTCAATTGTACTGGCATCTGTATAGATGCCAGTAAAAATGAATTGATCCCTGGGAGCCAGCACGCAGCAGCTTCTCTGCGCTGGCTGTCAGCTTGACAGCCGGCACAAGGGAACCGCCGACTCCCAGGCTGGGGGCGGCAGAATCAGCCGTGGGGGAGACACTGCGGACCGCCACATTAGGCAGCCCGACTGTGCCCCCCTGCCGGCTGCGCCCAGGGCACACTCCCCGACTGCCCCCCTGGATACGCCTCACACAGAGCACACTGGGTTAACTGCACACAGTGTGAACGGAACGCAAAGGCACTGTGCTCTGTTGCTTCACAGAGCGGTACAATGCTACAGAGCACCTAAGGCTAAGCACACTAAGGCTAAACGTCACACAGTGTGCACAGAACATAAAGAACCTGCCCTGTTACTCCACAGTGCAGTAAGAAGGAACGTGTCTAAGCATGTGGAAAAACTTTGCTCTAAGTACTGCACGTGCTAACAGGTGCGTGCCACAGTGTGTGTTGCCTGGCTGTGCCCTGTGAACTAAGAGAAGTGTGCACCAGCATGTGGACTGACTGTGCCCCAGCATGTGGACTGACTGTGCCCCAGCGTGTGGCCTGGCTGTGCCCTGTGAACTAAGATAAGTGTGCACCAGCATGTGGACTGACTGTGCCCCAGCATGTGAACTGACTGTGCCCTGAGTACCAACTGATGTATGCCATGGCGCGTGGCCAGACTGTGCCTTGTAACCTGCCTCACTAGGGTCAACTAACGCATCCACTCACAGCACTCACTCACAGACACAGACCATTAAGGCAGAGCCGAAACCCCAAGCACACACGACGCAATACGAATGTGATCCTAGCTCGTCTCAGAGATTCTTTTATAGACTAGGCCAGTCAGAAAGGAACTTCCTCGCTCTCCAATCCGGACACGCCGCAGGACCTGAGCATCTGACGACTAACCACTAGTGTTGAGCGATACGATACTGCAAATATCGGGTATCGGCCGATATTAGCTGTATCGGGCTTTCGATTCCGAGTACCGATATTTTCGTCATATCAGATACCGGAATCGGATTTGTCACTGTCACTGTGAGTGTCCGTCGGTCGGGTCTGTCAGGAGTCAGCGGCACTTACCTGGCAGAAAATCTCCGGCGGTCACGTCCTGGACTGCTTGATGGCCGCCATTATCTTCTCCCTGGCGGTCACATGCAGTTTTTCGCGATAACTGCAGTGACTGCAGGGTAATCCCGGCCGTAAACCAGTCCGATGACGTCACCGCCGGGGAAGCAGGTAATCAGCTGTGCTGCGCCGGGATGACAGGCTCTGCCTGTCATTCTGATGTAGCAGAGCTGGATCGTCGTGGGACACTCGTTACTATGGACTGCGTCGGACAGGTGGTATACTGCTGTTTTTTTTTTTTCATTTTTTTACAGGAGATCGATGGCATCGCAGGATGAGACTGTAATAAAAGTAATGAAAACTGTGTTGTTTTTTTATTAAATTAAAAAACTTTTTTATGAACATTCACCCGTCCGGGTACATCAACAATTTAACTATTTACATACAGGGACTATGTCCGGGTTATTTATAATTCTTTGGCAGGGGTGTTCCAGGTACCACCTGGTACTCTTCTGATGCTTGCCAAACATCCGAGACACCAAGGACCACCAGGACCTGATGACGTCGTGTGGCCTGTACAGTCAAGTCGTGACCCGCTATCTGTGTCTGTGTGGCCACTCTTTCATCTCCCTCCGGGTCTGGAGCCCTATGTCCCGGACTGAACGAACCCCAGGGGGCCTAACAGGCGCCGGGTACGGGCCAGCTATCATTATCATGTCCATAGCTGGGGCTGCTGAGGAGACCACTGAGGGAGGCTGGGGAGATTTACGGCGTGGGGTGGGCACTTGTGCAGAGGCCTGGATGTGGGAGGCTGAAGGCTCCGAGGGTCTCACAGGTTCCTGACACTCTGGGGAGTAGGGGGTCGCACCTGGTAAATTTAGGGCGTACCATCCATTGTAACCCCAGTGTCGGGTGTAAGTCACCAAGTCTCCTGGCAACAGGTCCCTCCCCGGGTGTCCTTCTGGGAGGTGAGCCTCCACGTCCCGCCGGGTCACAAACACTTCTAAATAAAGTCCAGGCTCCTGGATGAAGCCCCAACCACCTTTTAACTTACAGTTCCGTACTGCACCCTTACGCCGCGGCTCCCACAGGGTTCCTTTATCTTTTCTCATCCGGTCCTTATCTGCACGGTCCTTCTCCAGGTTACGTTGCCGAAGCTTTTGGGATTCTCGCTGCTCCCTTTGTCGCTCTGCTTCCCGCTCCCGACATCTCCACTCTTCCTCCTGACGCCGGTTGTAATTCTCCTCCACCAGCATCTCCATGTCTCCACCATCAAACTGCAGCTTACGATGTCCGGTTTGCGGCAGCTCTCCTGGCGCCCGACAGTCCTGGCGGCGCTCACCTGCGGAGGAAGCAGCCGGCTCTGGAACAGATGACAGTCGGGGCTCCGGTACAGACAGGTAGACCTCTGCTGCCTGCGCGGCCTCCTCCATGAGGACGGGTGTCGCTTCTTCTGTCTCAGCGACGGGGGCAGACAGCGGGATCTGGGGTGCTGCCGGTGCAGCGTTTTTTGCAGGAACGGGTGCCTCCACTGCGACAACGTCAACCGGATCACATTGCAAGGGCTGGGATGCCCGCACGGACTCCTCTACTAGAACGGGTGCCTCACCTTCCGGTACATACACTTCAGGTAAGAGGGATTGGCGCCGCTCCAAGTTTAGTTTTAGGGCACGCCAGCTGGCTTCCATCCTGGCGACCTCCTCCCGGTGCCGGGCCAGGCCTCTTAGGGTATCCTCCGCTTCTTGCAGCGTAGGAGGGTTTCCAGGCCGGGTGCCCAACGGTGGTTCCGTGGCGATCGGGTCGCTTCCGTGGGGGGAGAGCTCTGACTGCTCCATCCCTTCACACTTCTGCTCGTGTCCATTAGCCATCTCTGCCAAGTCACATGTGTCATTAGCATCTGGAGAGGGCCCCTCTTTTGTAGTGAGGCGGGACCTTCGTGTTAGTTTCCGCACACTGAGGAGGATGAGGAGGCGGAACTGAAGAGCTGTGGGGCACGATCTTACATTGCAGTAACATTTAGAGTGGTCGGCCATCGTTTTCGCGCCACTGAGTGAGTGTACACCCACGAAGAGCACGCCCTTCTTCTTCACCAGTGCCTCGTCGTGACGCAGATATGGCGGAAAAATGGCAAATACATTCTCTGATGATTTTAGCAATTCTCAAGCACAAAACCAGTTCAATTCAGGCACACAGGACTCGCTTATAGCGAGCTACAGAATCCTGTTCGTGACGCCCAAGTTGAGTCGCACAGAGCCAGAGGTTTTGAGGGTACTCGGCACCGGCCCGTCGACTTCTATGGGGTATGTCACGGCTTTACCCGGCAATTGAATCAGAGTCTATTTTACTATGTAGAAGTGTATAAACTATAAATATATGTATATATATATGTCACAATGACATGTTATATATATATATATATATGTATTCTATGTGTGTATATTTTGTGTTTACAATGAAAGAAAGGGTTTTTTTTGTTGCGATATTTTGTTCCCATAGACTTACATGGGACTTCCGGTATCGGAATCAGATATCGACGATATTTAGTGATATCGGCGATACCATTCCGATCCGATATTTTTAGATATCGAGCAGTATCGCTCAACACTACTAACCACCAATGGGAGGTCGCCACCTCATGAGCATGCTCAGTAGAGTGAATCCTTGACTTAGCCTCAGGAGTGGCTGCTCGCCGCTGAGTATTGCTGGTTACTATAGCTGAACCTGGAGAGGCAGCAGTAACCAAGCGCACAGCCCAAGTCTGAGCAACACGCTGAGACCGACGAGAGAGAGAGAGATATTTTGACCTTCCAGTCATGCGTAGATGAAGAAAACGGAGTCCAGTGGCCGGATCAGTCCTTTGCCTGATTCGGCACCCATAGACTTCTATTGTATCAACAAGCCTGAACCGCCAGATCCAGCAAAAAACTGATGGAATGGAAGGACATGCGGTGCGATCTGGCGCTAATGCATGTCAATGAGAAAAAAACTGATCGGGCGGTAAAAAAAAAAACGGATCCGTTTTTCAAAAAAAGCCGGATCGCGCCCGACGGCGAAAACCGGTTGTGTGAAAGTAGCCTTAACACCCTGCCTTTACCTCTCCCTTTTATTAAATCTCTCCCTATGCTTTCTTAACCTAACAGAGAACTAATCTTCACACTCAGTAGCTCTTAAAATAGCTTTCTAGACTTAGAGACTCTCCTTATACGATGCTTTCACTCTCCCTACGCTCACAGTACGCTCTTACTGCACTGTCTACGCATGTAATGTGAGCAAGATGGCGCCCGAAGGGCTCAAACATCCCGCTATTACGCCATCCAATCACAGTAATGCCACCCCAAAGATGGCAACGGCATTACTGTGATTGGCAAGCAAGACCAGCATGTTCATTGGCTGCAAATATAGCATGCTGGGCAGGTCACTCGAACATAACGAGGCGAATAGCTAACGACTCGCCGACTAAAGAATAGCACGAACCGTGTACTATTCGTGCGAGGAACAAATAGTGCCGAATGTATTCGGCCATCACTAATCATTATAATGCTTTTTTACTCAAGATTTTAAGGGAAAACTACCAAATTCATAGATAAAGAGTATGAGCGCAAAGTGATTTAAAACTAAAAGATGAAAACTTAAAAAAAAAACTTTTGCTATTGTCTGAATTGTAATTATTTTTTTTACAGATAAAATGACTTTTAACTGTTTTCTATATAAAGGGATCAGATTTGCTACTGACATGAACTCAGAAGAGTCTATTGCTTATGCAGAAAAAGAATTTAATGTATTGGATGATGACATTTACAATGTAACCTTTCCTAAATCAGGTAATTAGCATATTTTAATATTTGCATTTTAATGTAAATTAATTATTTGCATAATTAACTTCAGAATCTTTCAATAATCAATGTTTTTCTAAAGTCAGGCCCAGAAAGGTCCACCACCATGTAAATCTCTGTATATATTTCCAGAGTCAGACACAGACTCTCACAGGCTCAGTCTGGATTACACCAGAATATAAATAGCAGAAAAAGGGTAATGTATCAGAAGACACCAGGTGTATACAGTGTAGGGGTAATTGTAAATCTCCGTATATATTTCCAGAGTAACACACACGCTCACAGGCTCAGTATGGATTAGACCAGAATATAAAAAGCAGAAAAAGGGTACTGTATCAGAAGCTACAGCTGTATACAGTGTAGGGATAATTTTAAATCTCCGTATATATTCTGTCCTCACTGAATGAGACAGACGTCATTGCAGTTATACAGACAGCTAACCCGCTATACCGGGGTCCAATAAGGAGATTGTGATTGAATCTGTGCTTTTATTGAACTTGATATATTGGCGCGGTGAAACTATAATACAAACATATATACATATAATCAGTACACAGGCATAGTGGAAACACATATACATAGTACACTGTGAATAAACATTGCAGACTAATACCTAACCAGGGGCAGGACTGATTAGACAGGGCTAATATAGGACAGGAATTAACCCCTTACTGCCATCGGACGTACTATCCCGTCCATGGTACCTGGGCCCGTATGACCGGGGACGGGATAGTACGTCATAGGCGATCAGCTGCGCTCCTGAGGGGAGCGCAGTTAATCGCCGCCGGGTTTCAGCTGATTATCACAGCTGACACCCATGACTGTGTGTCAGGAGCGGTCACGGACCGCTCCCGGCACATTAACCCCTAGCACACCGCGATCAAACATGATCGCGGTGTACTGGGGGCACAGGGGAGGATCGCGCAGGGTGGGGGCTCCCTGCGCGCCCCCCTGAGACCCTCAGAGCAGCGCGATGTGATCGCGCTGTTCTGAGGGCTTCCTCCCTCCCAGGACCCGGATCCAAGATGGCGCCGGGGTCCTGGAGGGAGGCGGCTACCTCAGTGCCTGCCGAGAGCAGGCACTGAGAAGCCTGCATCTATGCCTGTGCGATCGCTGGTGTGACAGAGTGCTGTGCACACTGTCACACCAGCGATCTGATAAAATACTGTGATGTCCCACCCTGGGACAAAGTAAAAAAGTTAAAAAAGTAAAAATAAACATGTGTAAAAAAAAAATCCAAAATAAATAAAAAAAAAAAAAATATTCCCCAATAAATTCACTTCTTCCTGTAAATAAAAAAAAAAAACAATAAAAGTACACATATTTGGTATCGCCGCGTCTGTAACGACCCCCCTATAAAATTGTCCCACTAGTTAACCCCTTTAGTGAACCCCTTAAAAAAAAAAAAAAAAAACGAAGCAAAAAATCAATGCTTTATCATCATACCGCCGAACAAAAAGTGGAATAACACGCGATCAAAAAGACCGATATAAAAAAACATGGTACCGCTGAAAACGTCATCTTGTCCCGCAAAAAACGAGCCATCATAAAGCATCATCAGCGAAAAAATAAAAAAGTTATAGCTCACAGAATAAAGCGATGCAAAAATAATTATTTTTTATATAAAATTGTTTTTATTCTATAAAAGCGCCAAAACATGAAAAAATGATATAAATGAGGTATCGCCATAATCGTACTGACCCGAAGAATAAAACTGCTTTATCAATTTTACCACACGCGGAACGGTATAAACGCCTCCCCCAAAAGAAATTCATGAATTGCTGATTTTTGTTCATTCTAACCTCCAAAAAATCGAAATAAAAAGCGATCAAAAACGTCACATGCTCAAAAATGGTACCAATAAAAACGTCAACTCGTCCCGCAAAAAATAAGACCTCACATGACTCTGTGGGCCAAAATATGCAAAAATTATAGCTCTCAAAATGTGATGATGCAAAAACTATTTTTGCAATAAAAAGCGTCTTTTAGCGTGACAGCTGCCAATCATAAAAACCCGCTATAAATAGTAAATCAAACCCCCCTTTATCAACCCCTTAGTAAGGGAAAAATAATAAAATTAAAAAAAAGATTTATTTCCATTTTCCCGTTAGGGTTAGGGTTGCGGCTAAAGTTAGGGTTAGGGTTGGCGCTAAAGTTAGGATTAGGGTTAGGGTTGGGATTAGGGGTGTGTTAGGGTTAGGTTTGTGGTTAGGGTTGGGACTAGGGTTAGGGGTGTGTTGGGGTTAGGGTTGGAGTTAGAAATGGGGGGTTTCAGCTGTTTAGGCACATCAGGGGCTCTCCAAATGTGACATGGCGTCTGATCTCAATTCCAGCCAATTCTGCGTTGAAAAAGTCAAACGGTGCTCCTTCACTTCTGAGCTCTGCCATGCGTCCAAACAGTAGTTTATCCCCACATATGGGGTATCAGCGTACTCTGGACCACAAGAGTTATTGTGCAATTTGTCCTATTTCTTCTGCTACCCTTGGGAAAATAAAAAACTGGGGGCGAAAATATCATTTTTGTACAAAAAAAAATATTTTTTTGTTTTTACGGCTGTACATTATAAACTTCTGTGAAGCACTTGGGGCTTCATAGCGCTCACCACACATCTAGATAAGTTCCTTGTGGGGTCTATTTTCCAAAATGGGGTCACTTGTTGGGGATTTCCACTGCTTAGGCGCATCAGGGGCTCTCCAAATGCGACATGACGCCCCCAGACCATTCCATCAAAGTCTGCAATCCAAAACGTCACTACTTCCCTTCCGAGCCCCAATGTGTACCCATACAGTAGTTTTCTCCCACATATTGGATATCAGCGTACTCAGGACAAATTGGACAACAACTTTTGGGGTCCAATTTCTCCTGTTACCCTTGTAAAAATAAATATTGGGGCAAAAAAATCATTTTTGCAAAAAAAAAAAGGATTTTTTATTTTTACGGCTGTGCGTTATAAACTTCTGTGAAGCACTTCGGGGTTCAAAGTGCTCACCACACATCTAGACAAGTTCCTTGTGGGGTCTATTTTCCAAAATGGGGTCACTTGTGGGGGGTTTCCACTGTTTAGGCGCATCAGGGGCTCTCCAAATGCGACATGACGCCCCCAGACCATTTCATCAAAGTCTGCAATCCAAAACGTCACTACTTCCCTTCCGAGCCCTGACGTGCGCCCATAGTAGTTTTCTCCCACATATTGGGTATCAGCGTACTCAGGACAAATTGGACAACAACTTTTGGGTTCCAATTTCTTCTGTTACCCTTGTGAAAATAAAATATTGGGGACGAAAAAATCATTTTTGTAAAAAAAAAAAAAGATTTTTTACTTTACGGCTGTACGTTATAAACTTTAGTGAAACACCTGGGGGTTAAAAGTTCTCACCACACATCTAGATAAGTTCCTTGAGGGGTCTAGTTTCCAAAATGGCGTCATTTATGGGGGTTTCCACTGTTTAGGCAGATCAGGAGCTCTCCAAACACGACATGGCGTCCAGCCAATTCTGCGTTGAAAAAGTCAGACGGCGCTCCTTCCCTTCCAAACTCTGCCATGCACCAAAACAGTGGTTTACCCCCACATATGGGGTATCAGCGCACTCAGGACAAATTGCACAATAACTTTTGGAGTCTTGTTACCCTTGGAAAAATAAAAATTGGGGTGAAAAGATCATTTTTGTGGAAAAAAATATGATTTTTAAATTTTACAGCTCTAAGTTATAAACTTGTGTGAAGCACTTGGGGGTTCAAATTGTTCACCAAAGATCTAGAAAAGTTCCTTAGGGGGTCTAGTTTCCAAAATGGGGTCATTTGTGGGGGGTTTCCACTGTTTAGGCACATCAGGGGCTCTCCAAATGCAACATGGCATCCAATCTCAATTCCAGCCAATTTTGGTTGGAAAAAGTCAAATGGTGCTCCTTCCATTCCGAGCTCTGCCGTGCGCCCAAACAGTGGTTCCCACCCACATATGGGGTATCAGCGTACTCAGGACAAATTGGACAACAACTTATGTGGTCCAATTTCTCCTGTTACCCTTGAGAAAATAAAAAATTAGTGACTAAAAATAATTTTTGTGGGAAAAAAATAGGATTTTTTATTTTCATGCCCGGGCATTATAGACTTGTGTGAAGCACTTGGGGGTTCAAAGTGCTCACCAAAGATCTAGATAAGTTCCTTAGGGGGTATAGTTTCCAAAATGGGGTCACTTGTGGGGGGTTTCCACTGTTTAGGCTCATCTGGGGCACTGCAAACGGAACATGACCCCCATCAACGTCTGCATTCCAAAACATTACTACTTCCTTTCCAAGCCCTGCCGTGCACCCAAACAGTTCCCCCCCCACATATGGGTATCAGCGTACTCAGGACAAATTGGACAACAACTTTTGGGGTCCAATTTCCTTGGGAAAATTCAAAAATTTGGGACTAAAAAATCATTTTTGTGGAAAATTGTTTTTTTTTTTTTTCACACCCAGGCATTATAAGCTTTTGTGAAACACTTGGAGTTAAAAGTGCTCACAACAGATCTAGAGAAGTACCTTAGGGGGTCTAGTTTCCAAAATGGTGCCACTTGTGGGGGTTTCCACTGTTTAGGCGCATCAGGGGCTCTCCAAACACGACATGGCGTCCAATCTCAATTCCAGCCAATTTTAGTTTGAAAAAGTCAAACGGCGCTCCTTCCCTTACGAGCTCTGCCGTGTGCCCAAACAGTGGTTTTCCCCCACATATTGTGTATTGGCGTACTCAGGAGAAATTGCATAACAACCTTATCTGTCCATTTTCTCCTTTTACCCTTGTGAAAATAAAAAAAAAGTTTGTAAAAGATAATTTTTGTGGCTAAAAAGTTAAATATTCATTTTTTCCTTCCACGTTGCTTTAGTTCCTGTGAAGCACCTGAAGGGTTAATAATCTTCTTGAATGTGGTTTTGAGTACCTTGAGGGGTGCAGTTTTTAGAATGGTGTCACTTTTGGGTATTTTCTGCCATATAGACCCCTCAAAGTGAATTCAAATGAGAGGTGGTCCCTAAAAAAAATGGCTTTGTAAATTTTGTTGTAAAAATGAGAAATCGCTGGTCAACTTTTAACCCTTATAACTTCCTAACAAAAAAAAATGTTGGTTCCAAAATTGTGCTGATGTAAAGTAGACATGTGGGAAATGTTATTTCTTAACTATTTTATGTGACATATTTCTCTGTTTTAAGGGAATAAAAATTCAAAGTTTGAAAATTGCAAAATTTTAAAAATTTTCGCCATATTTTCATTTTTTTAAAAATAAACGCAAGTTATATCGAAGAAATTTTACTTCTAACGTGAAGTACAATATGTCACGAGAAAACAATCTCAGAATCGCGAAGATCCGTTGAAGCGTTCCAGAGTTATAACCTCATAAAGAGACAGTGGTCAGAATTGTAAAAATTGGCCCGGTCATTAGTGCAACCACCTTGGGGTGAAGGTATGAGAGACATAAGTACATACCGGCGATGCTATCGCAAGAGGAGAAGAAAAGATGAGCTGCTTCCTGGATGCAGGCTGAAGGAAAATGGAGGGAAATGGAGGGGAAAGCTCCCAGAATACATTGCTAAGCTACCATCATGCATTTCTTAAGCTACCATCATGCATTGCAAAGGGAGGGCAAAGGATTTTGCTGAAAGTGAAAGAAAACATTATAACTGCGAATTTGACACTGGTCACTAGAGGGAGCCAAACACTAGATTGTTAAACTCCTACATAAACAGTAGAAAAAACAACAATTAGATGTCGGAGGCAGAACACTCCCCGTCTGGCATCAACGGATGTCATTGTCCCTTTCTTCCGAAGGCAACAATAAGAACAGTTCAGGTACTGGTCTGAAGAATGTCTTAGGTTCATTCCCTTTGGCTATCCTTTACATTTTTCTGTGTCACAACTCTGGTGGTCCTGAATGATTGAGCTACATGAGTCAGGCAGGTAAGTGACTTACAACTTGAAAATTTGTCAAATCTGTGAGATCCAAGCTGGATAGCAGAGGTCGTTGTATGAAGTGTAGACACCTGAGGGCGGATTTCAGCATCTGAGTCCTTTCCTACTAGTTCAAAGGTGTCTGGGAAACGTTCCTCAGTGTACAGTAATTTTGGTCCTGAGAGCCATGTTGTGCTTCCTAGTCTACTTGCGTCAACTGCTCTAGTTGCATGATCTGCAGGATTTTGGTCCGTGGGTATGTAATGCCACTGTTTTGGATGTACTGATCTCCTAATTCGTAGCACTCTGTTGTTGACATAAACATAGAATCACCTAGTCTCATTGTGGATATATCCAAGGACTACTTTGCTGTCTGAGTAGAACTTGGCCTGTGTCAAGTCGATATCCATCTCGGATGCGATGAACTCAGCCAATTCAACGGCTAAGACTGTAGCACAAAGCTCTAACCTGGGTATAGTGATGGCAGTCTCATTTGAAGGCATGGCTTTGAGACAGTTGTCAACATAAAAGTATGAATTGTCTGACATCTGGTCCATATTCTGTTTCTCCTTCTTGAGCCGAACTTTTGAGTCCATAGATGGCGACTGCAAGTGAAGGACTGTTGCCAAAGATGTGCACTCTCATGCTATACTCAGTGACTTCTTTAGCAGGATCATTGTCTCTGTACCAGAAGAATCTTAGGAAGTTCCTGTGTCTCTCTCTCACAAGGAAACAATGGAACATTTGCTGGATGTCAGCGATGAAGGCGATGGAATCCTTACAGAAACGCATAAGTACTCCCAGCAGTTTGTTATTGAGGTCTGGTCCTGTCAGTAGAACATCATTCAGGGAGATATCATCAAACTTATCACTGGAGTCAAACACCACTCTAATTTGGCCTGGTTTCTTAGGGTGGTATACGCCAAACATGGGTAGGAACCAACATTCTTCAGAGTCTTTGAGAGTGGGAGCTAGCTCTGCATGACAATTCTCAAAGATCTTTGACATGAAGGAGAGAAAAAGTGATCTTTCATCTATGGCTTCCTTTGCAGATTATGTTTGAGAGAAGAGAAACGCTTTAATGCCTGATTTCTGTTGTTCGGTAGATGTGGTCTGTGGGTTCTGAAGGGAAGAGGTGCGACCCATCTGTTGGTCTCATCTTTAACAAGTCCCTTGTCCATTACCTCTAAGAACAACTTGTCCTCTACTGACATTGCCACTTGGTTGTCTTGCTTAGTTCTGTGGAAGATGGTGCTCCCTAACTGATCCTCATAGCTTCCTGACACTATACTGCTGTCATGAGTAAAGTTTATTAGATGATTGGGCAGTTGGATGCTGTGTGGTAGCTCTCTGACATGGAATTCATTGTTACAAGGTTGAAACAGAGATGGGCGTCCTTTCTCCAATGTATTTGTCAGCATGCTTGTCACAGAAGATGGTGCGTGCATGCGTCCCAAGCATACGTTTCCTTTTATGACCCATCCTAGGTCTAGCCTTTGGGCATAGGGAGCATTGTGGAGTCCATTGATATGATGTCTCACTTTATGAACCTGCAGGATGTCTCTCCCCAACAGCAGAATTATCTGGGCCTGATGGTCGAGTTCCGGTATGAGGTGTGCTATGCGTTTTAAGTGAGCGTGATGGATTGCCACATCTGGCGTAGGTATTTCAGATCTGTTGTCTGGGATCTGATTACACTCACTGATCGTAGGTAGTGGTAGGCAGAATTGTCCGTCTAAGGACTCAATTTGGTAGTCAGTAGCTTTCCTACCTGCTGTTGTCACAGTACCGGCACACGTCTTAAATGAGTAGGGGTGCTTGGCCCTTTGATGTTGAATAGGTCAAAGAATGTTGATTTAGCTAGGGATCGATTACATTGATCATCCAAGATAGCATACAGTCTTACAGCTTTGTCTCTATGACCTTTTGTGTACACTCTGAGGAGGCATATTTTTGAACATGATCTACTGTCTATTGTCCCTTTACAGACTTCAGTACATTGTGAAGTGATCTCTGGCGTAGCTGTATCAGTGTTCCTTTCCTCCCCGCCATGCTCACTGTCAGCTGGCGTATTTTGTGTGCTCCATGGAGCTGGCTCAGGGTGTAGGGCAGTGTTGTGATCTGTGGTGCCACATTCTGTGCATTTTACACTGACCTTGCAATCCTTGGTGAGATGAGTTGTCGATGAGCAGCACTTGTAGCAGAAACCGTTCTCTTTCAGGAAGCTTCTGCGATCTGGCATAGATTTTCCTCTGAAGGCTCTGCATTTCAGAAGAGGATGAGGCTTCTGATGGAGCAGGCACTGCTTGTCAGGGTCCTGCACTTTTGTCTCTGATTGGGAGCAGCCAGCAGACCTGTAATTAGAACCTGGAGAAGAAACATAAGTCTTGTGCACTGCCACAGACGTTCTGCGTGGGTTTGCAGCTGGTGACGGTGTGGGCATATGACAATGCAAACTCAAAGCTGGGATTGTTTCTGATTCTCGCTTGTTGGTGTACAAAGTCTACAAAAATGGAGAAGGGAGGAAATGGAACACTGTGTTTGTATTCGTACGTGGAACCATGTGTAAGCCACCTATCCTGCAGATTGTAGGGCAACTTTTGGACTATAGGGTTAACACCTCTTGCTGTGTCAAGGTATGCAAGTCCTTATAGGTCATCTTCACATTTGGCAACTTGGACTTCCTTTAGCAAGTCACTTAATTCTCTAAGTTTCTGGAGCTCTTTGTTAGATATTTTAGGAAAGTTATTAATTCTTTTGAACAAGGCTCTTTCTATTACCTCTGCTGAGCCGTAACACTCATCCAGCCTCTTCCAGATTTCTTTGAGGCCAGTCTCAGGGCAGTTTATAGTATTGTCTCTGATCCTTACTGCATGTTTTACTGACTCTTCCCCCAGGTATTTGACTAAGAGGTCTATCTCTTCCCTGTGTTGTAGCCCCAAGTCTCTAGTGACATTTTGGAAGGACGCTTTCCAAGCTCTGTAACCTTCAGCTTGGTCAGTGAATTTCATGAGTCCCTTGGCAACCAGATCATGTCGTGAAGAACTTAGCAAATTCTGTTGTGAACCAGTTGTCAGCAGAGTATACTTGTGATGGGTCACCCTGATAGTGATGTGAGGTGCGTTCGTACCTGTTAGTATCCTCTGGGTGGCACCAGCCGGTGTCGTGATGCTTCAGTCTGACGTGCGGTGTGTCAGCAAGGTGATTCACGTTGGTTACCTGGTGGGGGGTAAGGTAGTCATTAGCAGTGTTATTTTGCTCCACGTTTTCATGTTTGTATCTGTCTTGGAGCTGAGCATCTTAATGACTCTCGCTCGCTTCACTGGAGACATCATGTTCTTGTTCCGATGCCGGTTCAGGGTTATAGTTTAGATCAGGAAGTTCATTAATGTACTGAGATGTGCGTTGTGGTGAATCTTGCAGTGGAAACTCCAGACTTGACGTACGGCTTCGGCTATGCAGCTCAGGGTTTTGCGCTGCTTCTAGAGATTCTGCCTCGGCGAGTGCTGCAGCAGCTTCTCTTTTTGCTGCTAGGCTCTCTAAGGCGGCATCTATGCGTGCCTTCTCTAACTGTGACCTTCGCTCTTGATCAGCTCTCTCGGCATCTATGCGTGCCTTCTCTAACTGTGACCTTCGCTCTTGATCGGCTCTCTCGGCATCCGTGCGTGCTTTCTCGGCATCCACGCGTGCTTTCTCTAACTACGTCCTGCTCTCTAGTTCAGCCTTCTCTAACTTAAATTGTATCTCTTCTTCAGCAAAGCTTGCTCGCATTTCGGCGGCTACAGCATTTGCGCGGGCAATTGCGACCGCGCTGCTGATGGATGTTGTCTTTGAGGAGACGGAAGTATGAGATTTTGTCCTGTGTTATTTGTAGGAAATGGTGTCTTGGGGGAATGCTTTGCTGTGAAGAGATTGCTGTAGCTGTATTAAGTCTCTGTATAGCCGTTGACTTGAATCTCACTAGGTAGATGGGAGTAGTTTCACTAATTCCTGCAAGCTGGATGGCTGACTTTTCACTGAATTCCCACTAACTAGATCTTAGGGTTCGAGTTCCCGCTGCTGCACAAGGGGAGTCTCGAACCAGTCCCGCTGCGGTCCCCCATCCATCTCCGGCCACAGTGGAGCCTGCTCAGCAAAGACTTCAGTCCCAGCGTCTCGCCCAGTTTAACACTGTGCAGAGGCTTGTTGCGGTCTTCCTGGTTCCTCTATTATAACCAATGCTGGAGCAGGCAGTTCAGGAACTAAGTCCCTGCTTTCTCCATCTGAGCATGCCCAGGGCAAGATCTCCCATTGGAGATCAGGGGTCACTACAGCAGCGACTCCCATTGGTCCGCCAGGAAGGTCCTGAAACTACATGTGTTCTGGAATGGTTTCGCATTGGTCCTTTTCTGGTAGGTCCTGCAGTCGCTACTATAAAAGGGTGGCATGGCTGGGCCGCCATGCGCTAGTATCAAATTCGTTACGTGCTTGCACCAGTGTGGTCATGTATGCATGTGGTTAGGTCTGGCTGAAATAATCCCCTAGAATACCGGCACCTCCGGTGAGGAGATTGTATGCACGTGTTCAGGGCTTAGCTGAAAACGCCATTAGAATACCGGCTACTCCGGTGAGGAGATTATTGCTTGTGTTCTGACTGCATGATCACGGACTGCTATCCGCAATGCAGTTAACCGTGTACCTGGACCCAGTAGGGTTACACAGCGACTTTGTGATGCAACAGGGTTCGCTTTAAAATGCTAGTCAGCGCCCTAGTGTTTTACTTTGCGGCTCACTGAAGTTAAGTGAGTTCGCACTTTTCGCCATATAGCGCTGTGGCATTCCCGCTAGCGGCTCTGGGTATTAACAGAGTTCGCACTAACTGCCACAGCGCGCTACGGTGTTTATTTTAGCGACTCTGCGGGATAACAGAGTTCGCTACTCACGTCATTTTACTAGCAGCAGGCTCTGCCTGCACGGTGGACCCCGGGCTGCGAATGTACCTCGCCTAAATATCTATTAAGTGCGTTCCGCAGGCCCTTAACACTGGATGGCCGCCGTTTCACTGTTCTGTCCTCACTGAATGAGACAGACGTCATTGCAGTTATACAGACAGCTAAACCGCTATACCGGGGTCCAATAAGGAGATTGTGATTGAATCTGTGCTTTTATTGAACTTGATATATTGGCGCGGTGAAACTATAATACAATGATATATACATATAATCAGTACACGGGCATAGTAGAATTACATATACTACTACTAATAATAATAATCTTTATTTATATAGCGGCAACATATTCCGCAGCGCTTTACAGTTTAACAGTTTCAAAACACAAGTCATAAGTAACAACGTTAACAATACAATAATTAAAGCAAAATCAGCCGCCCCTGCTGGTGAAAGCTTACAATCTACAATGAGGTGGGGGAGATACAAAGTACAGGTGTGTATATACAATGGTGCATTTAGTACACTGTGAATAAATATTGCAGACTAATACCTAACCAGGGGCAGGACTGATTAGACAGGGCTAATACAGGACAGGAATTAACTAGAGAGACATAAGTACATACCAGCGATGCTATCGCAAGAGGAGAAGAAAAGATGAGCTGCTTCCTGGATGCAGGCTGAAAGAAAATGGAGTAAAATGGAGGGAAAGCTCCCAGAATACATTGCTAAGCTACCATCATGCATTGCTTAAGCTACCATCATGCATTGCAAAGGGAGGGAAAAGAATTTTGGTGAAAGTGAAAGAAAACATTATAACTGCGAATCTGACACTGGTCACTAGAGGGAGCCAAACACTAGATTGTTAAACTCCTACATAAACAGTAGAAAAACAACAATTAGATGTCAGAGACATAACAGTATATATTTCCTGAGTAACATACAGACGCTCACAGGCTCAGTATGGATTAGACCAGAATACAAAAAGCATAAATGGGTAATGTATCCGAAGACACCAGGCGTATACAGTGTAGGGGTAATTGTTAATTTTCCGTATAGATTTCTGGAGTAACACACAGACGCTCACAGGCTCAGTATGGATAAGAACAGAATATAAAAAGCAGAAAAAGGGTACTGTATCACAAGCGTACAGCTGTATACAGTCTAGGGGTAATTGTAAATCTCCATATATATTTCCGGAGTCACACACAGATAGTCAGCATGTATTTGTCCGTGATACCAGCCGGTACACGGTAGTGTGTGAGGAGCGTACAGCTCTATACGGTGTTGGGAAAAAATAAAAGCTCGGTAACTGTGCAGAAAAAAAAAGAATAAAAGTATCAGTGCTGTGTAAAAAGCAGTCTGCACAGCAGTGTACACACAGCAATACAGCTATCAGGCAGCCTAATAACCAGCACTGCTGCACACAAGAAAATCCTCCCCTGTCACTGCACACTAAGACCTCTTTCACACATCAGGTTTTCGGCGTCAGGCGCTATGCGGCGTCGCGCCGGAGCGCCGAATCCGGGTTTTTTTTTATGTAAAACCGGATGAGACAGATCCGGTTTTCGGCCGGATTCGTCGAGCGGATCCGGCCAAAAACCGGATCCATCTCATCCGATTTATCCGGTTTTTTATCTGTTTTTCGAAGGATTAGAATGGATCCGGTTTTTTGAAAACGCCCCTTTTGGTCTTCCAAACGTGATTGGCTACTGAAAACCTATATATACACTGTTCCTACAGCTCATCTGGTTGCATAGGAGCAAGTGCCGGTTGGAGAGAAGAGCAAGTGGCTGGTGAAGATGGACGTTGTGATAGGAAACATTATGAAGAATTTGGTGGATTTCACAGTGGAGGTGAATCGTCTGAAAGCGATTGTTCTGGAGAAGGAGAGAAAGATACAGCAGAGCATCATGCGTCAGCGCCGACGCCGTTTCTGGAACCACCCCATCACAGCCCAGAGAATGACGCGTGGGTTTTTTTCTACACTATACATGGAGCTACGAGGAAACCCTCAGAAATTTTTTGCATATGTTCGCATGAAAATGGAGAACTTTGATTTCTTTGTGGAGTGTATTGGAAACCTCATAAGAAGATGGGACTCGTATTGCTGCTTCTCCATTTCACCGGCGGAGCGTCTCATGGTGACTCTTCGGTAAGCCATATTTATTGGATCTGCTTGCTTCAGAGCACACTGGATTGTTGTTGCTGGTAGTTAGTATCTGACTCAGCTTTAACAATTGGAGATACTATAAAAATATTTTTTTTTATAGTATCTCCAATTGTTATAGCTGATTTCTGGTATGTAATGCTGTGATTTGAAACTCATTTTTTTTTTCACAGATTCCTGGCAACTGGAGAATCTCTTTCCTCACTCGATTTCCAGTACAGACTTGGGATTGCCACCATCTCTGGAATTGTCAAGCACACATGCCGTGCATTGTGGGACTGTCTAGTTGCGGAATTTCTACCAGAGCCCACAACAGAGAGTTGGATTGCAATTGCAGAAAAGTTTGAACACATATGTCAGTTTCCTAATTGTCTGGGCACTGTGGATGGGAAACATATCCGGATTGTCAAGCCAGCAGGATCTGGATCCGAATATTTTAATTACAAAAAATATTTTTCAATTGTCCTCATGGCCATCGCTGACGCGGAGTACAAATTTATTGCTGTAGATATTGGTGCCTATGGCCGCTCCAATGAATCTCAAGTGTTCAAACTGTCAGCAATGGGCCGTTACCTGTATGGAAACACCTTCCAGTTCCCACCCCCTAGACCTCTGTCTAAAACATCTGGCCCACCGATGCCTTTTGTTTGTGTAGGGGATGAAGCCTTCCAGCTGTCAGAACACCTGCTAAAACCGTACTCCAGCAGAGGATTGACACACACAAAAAGAATTTTCAATTACCGCCTCAAAAGAGCCAGAAGAATGGTGGAGTGCGCTTTTGGGATTCTGACAGCCAAATGGCATGTCCTATTGACCGCTATCAACGTAAAAACTGAAACTGTGGATGAGGTAATCAAAGCTTGTGTTGTTCTACACAATTTTGTTATCAGCAAGGAACAGATTTCCATTGAGGAACACCCTGAAGAAACCACCTTGCATGATTACCAGAACGTTACCAATAGAAGTTCTGTGACTGTTTCCCGAATGAGGAACAAATTTGCCGAATACTTTATGTCCCCTGAAGGAAGACTAGACTGGCAGGATGACAGAGTTTAATAAACTGCTCTGTGACCTTTGTACTTTGTGTACCCACAGTATACCTTTGCCAACCAAAGTGGTGTACCTTGTTGTGTCTTATGTACAGTATTTTACCTTTTGGCCACAGTTGTGTCCCTGGTTGTGTATTATCCAAAGTATTTCACCTTTTAACCAAAGTTCTGTACCTTGTTGGGGATTACCTAACAATGTACAGAACTTTGGCTAAAAGGTGAAATACTTTGGCTAATACACAACCAGGGACACAACTTTGGCCAAAAGGTAAAATTATTTTACCTTTTACCCAAAGTTATGTACCTGGTTTTGTATACCCAATATGAGTCGCACTTAGTACCAGGGCAATGGGGTACTCGGCACCGAGCCCATGAAAGTCTATGGGGTTTGTCACTGGCAGCAGGACTCGGTCCGTGGCCCTGGGCGCTCATACAATTAGGGAATATTTACAGGGGATTATTAGGATAGGTAGTTCGTGACGCCACCTGCGGTTTCTGGTAAATTGTACCAGCGCTGCTCTAAGGACTTTCACAGGGGATGTTATGGGGCAGCTTGGTAGTAAGTCTCCCACAGGTGAGACGGGTCCCTGGAAGTCTATGGTGACGATGATGCAGGGTGTAGATAATAATTCAGTCGCACACAATACAGCTTCTTTTCATACCTTTTACTGGTAGATGGTTCAAGCAGATCCCGGGGAGCTGGTCGGGGTGGAGAGTGCACATTCGGGTAACAGCTGAGCAGGTTAGAGGCCTCCTTTACTCCATATACATGTGAGTCCAACTTGCCTGAAGCGAAGTTAACTCTGAATCTCCAGCTTTCTCAATAGCTGTACTGCCCGGCCAATATTGTGGTGGAGCCTTCTATGTGGTGAGAACAGAGTCCTTACTTTTGCATGGGCCCCGCTCAAAGTCCCTGTTCCACCTGACTCCGATTACGTACTGACACTTAGGGCTGCTCTCTGCGACCTGTAGTCCAGATGCCTCCGGTTTTTTGTTACTAAGCTTGAAACTGTAGCAACGCTTCGGACCCCGGTGTCCGGCAATTTAGTGCAGGCAATCCAATACCTGTAGCACTTCTCTAACTTCTCCACTGTGCCCTTCGCCCTGCTCTCGCTCTTAGCATAAACACTTGTAGCTTCGATGGTAATGTCAGCTTTCTCCAGAGCTCGCTGAGCAGCTCTCAGTATCCTCCTTGCTTCAGCTTCTGCTGAGGTACTGATTAAGGGTAGCTCTGACTAGGCTAGGATGATCCACTTCACCCGTACTAGCCTCCACTTCTTTGTCAGGTGAGCTACGCTAACTCTGCGAGGATTCAATCCTTCTCCTCTCCTTCCAAGTCCAGACTCCACTGGCACTGAACTGCACTGTCCGAAGACAGGAAACAGACTGAACTCTGATTGCTAAGTGTCACTTCCTCTTGTACCCCTGATGGGTGTGTCTAAAAGTGTGAGTGAAGTGCATAGATATCAAGCTTTTGCTGTTACCTTCCTGTGCACTCTCCTGGACTTTTATGTGTGCCTGCGTAGCTGGGCTACACATCCCCCCTTGGTAAAACACAGCACTCCCGGGCTGTAAAAGACAAAAAGAACATTTTGTTTTGCATTAACAACAACATTATAACTCTTCCCATCCGGGAGGTACGACTTCTTTAACGTTACAATTTGTACAATGAAGAATACAAAAGTATCAAGATATCAAACATTCTCATATATACAAGATACTTGTGGAGGACCCGCACCAAAAACCTCCCACGTGGGTCCTGGGTGGGCTGCAGGACTTCTGACTGCAGACCTCACTCTAGGCCCACCATACGGGTTTTTCTTCAGAGGTAGATAGTAGTAGTGGTTTCATGTAAAACCAAGATAATGCACCGTAGTGCAAACTATTTACAAAGCAAGTTCTTGGGCCGGCACAGTCCACAGCCTCTCAGTCCATTAGGGAAAAAGACACATAAATATATATATATTTCAAACTTTATACATTTGGTCAGTGACAATAAACCCGGTCTGGGTCTTGCTAGACTAGTGTACTAGAACTATTCCTGATAGCGAATAGGTAGTTTTCCCTTAGTGATACGTTCTGACCAACGTGGGGTAGCGTCAGGTATAGTAGTCTCTAACCTTTCTGTTCTGCGTAACGGCAAACTATAGACACGACTCCACCTCTCTAAGGACCTGGCAAGCATGCTAGTGACTGGAGGAGGCGGTACTGCTTCACCAGCTTCACCAGAGGACTCCACTTCTTGTGGTGCTGCTTCTTGCGGGTCCGCTGCTTCGGGTTCTGATGGTTGAGGGTCTGCCGGAACAGGTCCTTCTGGAACTGGCTCAACTGGCACAATTGGTATGACCGGTTGTAGAGACTCCTCTTGCGGTTGATAAAACTGCAGCACAGGAATAATTACAGCATCTCCCAATCTGGGCCAATCCGCAGGTAAATCTCCCAAATCCGTGTGTATGACCGCTTCAGCACTCTCTCCTTGATGAACAACAGGGTTTTCTTCACGGAGCTTTAATGGGCCAGGACACAACTTCAATTGATCTCTAGACACAGTTGCCGTCGTTTTTCCTCCATCCTTGCTGATGGTACAGACCTTGCTGTTATCGAAATTGGAATTTTGCACGACATAGGGCTCCTGTTCCCACTGATCATCCAACTTGTGTGTTCTTCTTTTCCTTTTGAGCACCATTTCTCCAGGCATTAAAGGCTTAGCGGGAGCCTTTTTTGTTATAGTTCATCTCTTGCTTTTCTCTTACTTTGTTGAGACTGTTTTCCACGCAGGCTTGTACTCTCTTGTACTGTTCTTGTCGAGTGGTGTCCCAATCTTCAGCACTGTCATCAGCCTCTGGTTCTACCACACTGAGTTCTAAGTCCATTGGCAGCCTTCCCGGTCTTGCTCTCATAAGGTAGGCTGGAGTGCAGTTGGTGGAACTTACTGGAATATGATTGTACAAGTCAACCAGGTCAGGTAACAAGTCTGGCCACCGATTTCTTTCTTCCAGTGGTACAGTTTTCAGTAAGTCGAGGACAATGTGATTCATTTTTTCACAAAGGCCGTTGGTCTGAGGGTGGTATGGTGTTGTTCTGATCTTTTTACATCCATACAATTGACAGAATTCCTGAAACAGTTCAGCTTCGAATGCAGGACCTCGATCAGTCAGCACCTGCTCCGGATATCCGTGTGGTCTGCAGAAACTTGCTTGGAAGGTTCTGGCTGCTGTCTCTGCTGTCAGATCTTTAACAGGGGCGACCACCAGAAACCTGGAATAGTGATCCACCATGGTCAGGGCATATGTGTACCCTGACCTGCTCGGGGACAACTTGACGTGATCCAATGCCACGATCTCCAAGGGACGAGTTGTCCGGATAGGCTGCAAGGGTGCCTTCTGGCTACTGTAGTCTTTTCGCCTGAGGCCACAGGGTCCACAGTTCCGGCACCACTTCTCGATGGAGCTGCGCATCCCTACCCAGTAGAACCGGCACCTCAACAGGGTCTCCAGCTTTCTCCAGCCAAAGTGTCCTGCTTGATCGTGGTAGGCTTCCAGCACCATTTGGATGTCTGCTCTCGGGACCACTATTTGCCAAACCATCTCATGGGTCCTTGGGTCGACGTATCTCCTGCACAATTTCTCACGGTAAATGAATAACCGGCTTCTCTCATTCCACAGGAGCTTTGCTGGCATGGATGCATCTTTCTCCAAGGAGGAACCTTCCTGTTTTATCAGCTCCTTGACACGGCTGACCACGGGATCGCTGTCCTGAGTCTCTTTCCAGCTGTGATGAGGTAAAGGGTTCAACATCTCACCACACCGCTTCCTGTAGACCCGTTGCTCTTGGACCATCCCATTTCGGTGGAACGCAGGTAGCTCGATTTCTTCCAGATCATCTGATTCTTCCTCCGTGTCGGATTCATGCGGCATTCTGGACAAGGCGTCCGCGTTGGCATTTTTACGGCCCGCTCTGTACTTGATGGTAAACTGATAATTTGACAACCGAGCCATCCAACGTTGCTCCATGGCTCCCAGCTTGGCTGTTTCCAGATGCGTCAAGGGGTTATTGTCTGTAAACGCAGTGAACTTGTTGGAGGCAAGGTAATGTTTAAATCTTTCGGTAATGGCCCAGACCAGCGCCAGGAACTCCAGTTTGAAGCTGCTATAGTTTTCCGGGTTCCTCTCAGTTGGCCTGAGTTTTCTGCTGGCATACGCGATGACTTTTTCTTGGCCGTTCTGCTTCTGACTGAGGACAGCTCCTAATCCCCCGTTACTGGCATCTGTGTATAGCAGGAACGGTTGGCTGTAATCTGGGTAGGCTAAGATTTCATCGCCTGTCAGTATCTCTTTCATCTCTTTGAATGCCTCAGCTTGTACTTTTCCCCAATTAAATGGAGGGTTTCTGCTCTTGAGAGGTTGTCCGACCAGGAGGTCCTGTAAAGGCGCCGCCTTCTTAGTGTAATCTTTCACGAACCTCCTGTAGTAACCTGTTAATCCCAGGAACTGACGCACCTCCTTTAGATTCTTCGGCTCCGGCCATTTCTGGATGGCTGTGACCTTCTCGGGATCCGGCGCTACTCCTTCGGAACTGACAATATGTCCCAAGTACTGTACCTTCCGTTTGAGCAGATGGCATTTAGAGGGCTTCAGTTTCATCCCATACTTGGACAGTGACTCGAATACCTCTGCCAGGTGCTTCAGATGATCTTCATATGTCTTGGAGTAGACAATCACGTCGTCCAGATACAGCAACACGGTTTCGAAGTTGAGATGTCCCAGACAGCTCTCCATCACTCTCTGGAATGTCCCGGGGGCACTGCTGAGGCCAAACGGCATTCTGTCAAACTCGCAGAGTCCCATTGGGGTGGTGAAAGCAGTTTTCTCCCGATCCTCCTCAGCCACAGCTACTTGCCAGTACCCACTAGTAAGGTCGAGGGTAGAAAAGTAGTTAGCCGTTTTCAGAGCAGCTAAGGATTCCTCTATGCGTGGTAATGGGTAAGCATCTTTATGTGTTATACGATTTACTTGCCTATAATCTACACACATTCGCATGCTACCATCCTTCTTCTTAACTAGCACTAGAGGTGCCGCCCAGGGGCTACAACTATCCCTTATCACCCCGGCTTTCTTCATGTCATGCAGCATTTCCTTAGCTTTCTGATAGTGGGCTGGAGGTATAGGCCTGTACCGCTCTTTGATGGGAGGATGACTGCCTGTAGGGATATGATGCTGTACTCCCTTAATTGTCCCAAAGTCAAGTAGGGTGTTTGCTAAATACTTGTGCGTACTCTTGTACCACCCGTAGTACCCCCTGTTTCTGGTGGACGGAAGTGGTGTCGGTCCCAATATGAAGCTGCTGACACCAGTCCGCTACCGGGGTTGCCGGATCATTATCCTCCGCTGGTTGGCGGGAGGCTAAGGACTCGGTTGTGAGGATAGAATTGTTATCTACGGCATGTAGTTTAGCAACTGTAGCATAACGCGGCAAATTTACTTCATCGTCCCCCCAGTTGAGAAGCCGTACTGGTACTCTCCCATTTATTACTTCCACTACCCCTCTAGCAATCATGAGTGTAGGTCTGTGTTCGGAGCGATGGGGTTCTACCACTGCTTGGTAGTTCTGTCCTCTCAGACCCATGGCTGCTCTACACCATATTAACATTTCCTCATTGGGGGTATTACAATGGGTTCGAGTCTGTGACCCGTACATTACCGATTTCACCATCTGTAAGCTTCGCTTGCTGCTGGCACATCAGGGCCCGGATCTCCCTCTGGATCACTCCCTTCTGCTTTGGCCTGGCAATTTCAGCGAGCTGTTGGAGCAAAAACACAACTTCTCCCAGACAGTTACTGATAATGTTAGTACCTAGTATCACATTTAAGGCATTCTCCTCATTTACAGTCTTTACCACTAAAAGTCCCTGATCCTTCAGCTCCACCCTGCCCACTTTTACGTCCACGTTTTTGGCTCCAATTACTTCAACAGGGAGACCATTGGTGGCGTACACTGTCAAGTCAGGGCTCGGGGGCTGGAGACTGTCCATGGACCAAAATTTTTTGTAAAGGACGTCAGGTATGATGGTCACCTGAGATCCAGTGTCCAGCAGTGCAGGGATTGCAATCCCGTCCAGAATCATGGACAGGTAGGGCCGTCCACCCACGAACCTGCGGTTCCAGTCCAAGGGGCCTGATGAGTCTACTCCTGGGTGTTGGCCCTCTGACCCAGGATCGGCTCATTTAAAGGACATTGCTGAGCCATATGACCTTTTTGATTGCAGCGGTAGCAGACGATCTCCCGCCGAGGATGATGTTGATCAGGAGTCGCTCCTTGGGGTGGCGTGGTCCTCCTCCGATGAGGCGACGTCCTCCATTTCCTCCGGTTCATCCAAGGGACATCCTCCGGACAGTCGGCTAGTAGGATCTTCCCTCCTTCCTCTTTCCGCAGTTGCAGGGCCTCCATTACAGTGGCCAAATTCTTAGTCAGCTGGCGCACTTCTGAGCGCAGACATTCCAACTCACTAGGGGGCGCCACCTGCGTTTTAGCTTCTGCCACCTGCGGGGAAAAGGTGGGTACTGCCGGTTTAAGAGTGGCTTCCCCCGGGTGATACTGATTTGCCACCTCAGGCTTTTCCAGGGGTCGCAGTCCTTTGATTGCCATGTCCTTTAGAGCATCAAAAGTGGCATCTGGATGATCTAAGGACCACCAGTTTACAGTCCTGCCTTCTCCTGGAGACCTCAGTCCCCGCACAAATTGCTCCTTCAACATTTGGCTCTCATCAATGGGACTTGCAGGGTTAGCCTGTTTAAGAGCTCGCAGGGCCCCCTGTAGTCGGCAGGCGTAGTCCCTTATACTGTCACCCGGTCCCTGGAAGCACTGATAAAATGCCATCCGGAGATCCGTTTCTGTGCGGTCCTCAAAGATGGCCTGTAGCTTTAAGAGAATCGCAGGTACCGACTCCTGGTCTGCAGTGGGCCAAGTCTCTACTTCTCTCTCAGCCGCACCAGCTAACTGTCCTATTACCACAGCAGCTTTTTGCTTCTCAGTCATGGAGTACATATCTAATGTGCTACATATTTTCCTTTTAAACCCTGGCAGGGTGTCTGGCTCGCCGCTGTACTGGGGAAGCCACTTCGCTCCAGGCATGTATGGGAGCGTTAGGGGCATAAGCGGGACCACCGGACCAGGTGAGGGGCCTGCACCTCCATCCTGCACTACAACGCCAAGCGGTAGGTTATTGGGGCCACCGGCGGGGGCCGCTCCGTCTGCTGGTTGCTGCGACATATTGATGCCCCCTTGGTTAATCTGAGCCTACCTCTTTCACAGGCTGCAGCGGTGGAGACAGGACCTTTGTCGCTGGCGCTCTGATGATGCCGCTCTATTTTGCGATGCAGTTTGCGATGTGGATTGCAATGCAGATTGTGATGCAGTTTGCTATGCGGATTGTGATGCAGATTGCGATGCAGTTTGCGATGCGGCTTGCGATGCAGATTGTGATGCAGTCTGCGATGCGGTTTGCTATGCAGATTGCTATGCAGTTCGCGATGCGGCTTGCAATGCAGATTGGGGTGCAGGTTGGGGGCGTGTCCAAGCAACAGCGCGCTTTTTCAGGTACGCCCCCCTTCTTCACCAGCGCCTGAGGGCGCGAACATGGCGGTAAAATGGCGGAATTTGGCGCCAAATACAGCAAACAGTCTTTTTCACCAAACAGTTCAACATAGGCACACAGGACTCACAATTGCAAGTTTCGCATCCTGTTCGTGACGCCAAAGATTGAGTCGCACTTAGTACCAGGGCAATGGGGTACTCGCACCGAGCCCATGAAAGTCTATGGGGTTTGTCACTGGCAGCAGGACTCGGTCCGTGGCCCTGGGCGCTCATACAATTAGGGAATATTTACAGGGGATTATTAGGATAGGTAGTTCGTGACGCCACCTGCGGTTTCTGGTAAATTGTACCAGCGCTGCTCTAAGGACTTTCACAGGGATGTTATGGGGCAGCTTGGTAGTAAGTCTCCCACAGGTGAGACGGGTCCCTGGAAGTCTATGGTGACGATGATGCAGGGTGTAGATAATAATTCAGTCGCACACAATACAGCTTCTTTTCATACCTTTTACTGGTAGATGGTTCAAGCAGATCCGGGGAGCTGGTCGGGGTGGAGAGTGCACATTCGGGTAACAGCTGAGCAGGTTAGAGGCCTCCTTTACTCCATATACATGTGAGTCCAACTTGCCTGAAGCGAAGTTAACTCTGAATCTCCAGCTTTCTCAATAGCTGTACTGCCCGCCAATATTGTGGTGGAGCCTTCTATGTGGTGAGAACAGAGTCCTTACTTTTGCATGGGCCCCGCTCAAAGTCCCTGTTCCACCTGACTCCGATTACGTACTGACACTTAGGGCTGCTCTCTGCGACCTGTAGTCCAGATGCCTCCGGTTTTCTTGTTACTAAGCTTGAAACTGTAGCAACGCTTCGGACCCCGGTGTCCGGCAATTTAGTGCAGGCAATCCAATACCTGTAGCACTTCTCTAACTTCTCCACTGTGCCCTTCGCCCTGCCTCTCGCTCTTAGCATAAACACTTGTAGCTTCGATGGTAATGTCAGCTTTCTCCAGAGCTCGCTGAGCAGCATCTCAGTATCCTCCTTGCTTCAGCTTCTGCTGAGGTACTGATTAAGGGTAGCTCTGACTAGGCTAGGATGATCCACTTCACCCGTACTAGCCTCCACTTCTTTGTCAGGTGAGCTACGCTAACTCTGCGAGAATTCAATCCTTCTCCTCTCCTTCCAAGTCCAGACTCCACTGGCACTGAACTGCACTGTCCGAAGACAGGAAACAGACTGAACTCTGATTGCTAAGTGTCACTTCCTCTTGTACCCCTGATGGGTGTGTCTAAAAGTGTGAGTGAAGTGCATAGATATCAAGCTTTTGCTGTTACCTTCCTGTGCACTCTCCTGGACTTTTATGTGTGCCTGCGTAGCTGGGCTACACAAATACATTTTACCTTTATTGTAGAAATAAATGACAGACAACAATTTTAATCAAACAATTTTACATTTATTGTATTGAAATGTTTAATAACATATATAACTTTTTTCAATGTGAAATCTTTATTAACTTTTTTCAATGTGAAATAATTTTATTTTTTTTCATAATAAAGAACATTTTAGAAATAAATAACATCTACAAATTTGTGTAGTGTGGGGTGGAGATACTACTGGAGGGGCTGTGGGACCCTTCGACAGTTTGAGTGAGGAGAACGGACTGGAATGGTGGTGGGGAAGGTGTTATGTTTCGGTAGCTGAGGAGAGCAGGCAAAAACGGCAATACACCAGGAAGGTTGGAATCTATTGGATTGCAGTACCCTGACTAACCACCACAACTAAAGGCAGCCGTGGAGCGTTCCTACGTTGGTCCTAGACGCCTCGTCACAGCCTGAGAGGATAACTACACCTAAAGATAGAAAGAGGAAAGCTATCTGCCCCGGAGCAGATCCCCAAAGAACATAGCATAGGAAGCCCCCAAACATGTAATGGCGGTTAGACAAGAGGAAATACAGACACAGACAGAAAATAGTATGAGCAAACGCTGGGGCCCAATTTGCCTAGACAGAAAAGGATAGAAAGGATACTCACTGCAATAAAAAAAAACCCTAAAAAATGCCAACGCTACTGATTGCAAAAACACCTGAGATCACACGACCTCTTCCACCTAAATCAGTTCTCTGGTGTAACAAAACTAAGCCGCAGCCACTGAAAAAACTGGAAAAGGCAAATGAACAAACAACAATGGCTCCAGAGGAACTGAGAGGAGCCCAAGCCCCCCGGGGGGAACCTGGCTAACCTCACAGAAATGCAGAGAAATGTGCAAATGGTAAGCACAAAAACAAAAACAGAAAATATCTTATCTGAAAGCAGAAGAAGAGGCAAGACTCAGCAAGCTTCCAAGTGAACCAGGTACCACAGTTGAGACAAGAACAATTGATCACCGGCAACCATGATGGGAGGGAACCTCCCTTATATCAAGCCAGCCTGTGAATCCTGATTGCCAATCCTCATTGAATGGTTCAGTACTGTTTGTAACCACCAGAGGGAGCTTCTGCTCAGAATTAATTTCCAAAACATTCACAACAGTACCCCCCTTGAGGTGGGGTCACCGAACCCACATTTGTGCAACCAGGTCGGTCAGGATGAGCTTGGTGATACACACGGATCAGTCTCCTAGCATGGATGTCCGGAGCAAACACCCAAGAATTGTCCTCCTGACCATAACCTCTCCACTTAACCAAATACTGGAGTTTCCGTCTAGAAAAACGAGAATCCAATATTTTCTCAACCACATACTCCAGATTGCCCTCAACCAAAACAGGGTCAGGAGGCACAGCCATAGGAATCACTGGCTCAACAAACCTCTTCAATAAGGACTTGTGGAACACGTTATGGATCTTAAATGTCCCTGGAAGAAGTAGACGAAAGGAAACAGGATTAAGAATCTCCATGATCTTATAAGGTCCAATGAACCTAGGTTTAAACTTAGGAGATGCAACTCTCATAGGGATAATTCTTGAGGACAACCAGACCAAGTCCCCCACTTTAAACCGAGGACCATCAGTCCTATGCCGGTTGGCAATCCGCTGGGCCCTCTCCTGAGAGAGGGACAACCTCTCCACTACCTGGTCCCAAATCTGCTGCATACGCTCCACAGCAGAGTCAACACCCGGACAGACAGAAGCCTCCGTCTGTCCCGAAGAAAATCGAGGGTGAAACCCAAAATTGCAGAAAAATGGAGACATCAAAGTGTTAGAGCTAGCCCTATTATTAAGAGCAAACTCAGCCAAAGGCAAAAAAGAGACCCAGTCATCTTGATCAGCAGAAACAAAGCATCTCAGATAAGTCTCCAATGTCTGGTTTGTTCTCTCAGTTTGTCCATTGGTCTGAGGATGAAAAGCAGAGGAGAAAGTGTTGTGAATGGACTTGAATTGAGTTCTGAGCAGAGGCTCCCTCTGGTGGTTACAAGCGGTACTGGACTGTCCAGTGAAGATTGTGAGGATTGGGAATCAGGTGTTACTGACTGGTCTTATTTAAGGGAGTCGCCTTCCCATCAGGGTTGCCGGTGATCAATTGTTCTGGTCTTAATCCTTGATTCCTGTTTCCTTTGTAGCCTGCTGTGTTGTGTCTGCATCTCCTGCTAACAGATAAGACATTTTCTTCTTTTTGTTTTTGTGCTTTATTTTTGCATTTTGTCCTGCACTTCTGTGGGGGCCTTCAGGGTCCCCTCCGGGGGCTTTTGCCCTCTCAGTTTAGTTCAGCCACTGATGTTTTGTACATTTGCTTTTTCCAGTTTTTTCAGTGGCTGCTGTTTTGATTTTGTTACACCAGAGAACTAATTTAGGTGGTAGAGGTCGTGTGATCTCAGGTGTTTTTGAAATTAGTAAAGTTGGTGCTTTTCAGGGTTTTTTGGGATTGCAGTAAGTGCCCTTCCTATCCTTTTCTATTTAGATAGTTTGGGCCCCAACGTTTGCTCATACTATTTTCTGTCTGTGTCAGTATTTCTTCTTGTCTAACCGCCATTACATGTTTGGGGGCTTTCTATGTTCCTTGGGGATCTGCTCCGGGGCAGATAGCTTTCCTCTTTCTATCTTTAGGTATAGTTAGTTTCTCAGGCTGTGACGAGGCGTCTAGGACCAACGTAGGAACGCTCCACGGCTGCCTCTAGTTGTGGTGGTTAGTCAGGGTACTGTAATCTCATAGATTCCAACTGCTCTGGTGTATTGCCTTTTTTACCTGCACTCCTCAGCTACCAAATCATAACAGTATCACCGGCCAAAACTGAAATTTATATGGTACTCACAGAAGGGAAAAATATTGTGAAAGAAGAAAAAAGGTTGTCAGAGCTCCAAGTTTAGTTTTAGGGCACGCCAGCTGGCTTCCTCCTCCCGGTGCCGGGCCAGGCCTCTTAGGGTATCCTCCGCTTCTTGCAGCGTAGGAGGGTTTCCAGGCCGGGTGCCCAACGGTGGTTCCGTGGCGATCGGGTCGCTTCCGTGGGGGGAGAGCTCTGACTGCTCCATCCCTTCACACTTCTGCTCATGTCCATTAGCCATCTCTGCCAAGTCACATGTGTCATTAGCATCTGGAGAGGGCCCCTCTTTTGTAGTGAGGCGGGACCTTCGTGTTAGTTTCCGCACACTGAGGAGGATGAGGAGGCGGAACTGAAGAGCTGTGGGGCACGATCTTACATTGCAGTACCATTTAGAGTGGTCGGCCATCGTTTTCACGCCACTGAGTGAGTGTACACCCACGAAGAGCACGCCCTTCTTCTTCACCAGTGCCTCGTCGTGACGCAGATATGGCGGAAAAATGGCAAATACATTCTCTGATGATTTTAGCAATTTTCAAGCACAAAACCAGTTCAATTCAGGCACACAGGACTCGCTTATAGCGAGCTACAGAATCCTGTTCTTGACGCCCAAGTTGAGTCGCACAGAGCCAGAGGTTTTGGGGTACTCGGCACCGAGCCCATCGACTTCTATGGGGTATGTCACGGCTTTACCCGGCAATTGAATCAGAGTCTATTTTACTATGTAGAAGTGTATAAACTATAAATATATGTATATATATATATGTCACAATGACATGTATATATATATATATTATGTATTCTATGTGTGTATATTTTGTGTTTACAACGAAAGAAAAGGTTTTTTTGTTGGCGATTTTTCGTTCCCATAGACTTACATTGGACTTCCGGTATCGGAATCGGATATCGACGATATTTAGTGATATCGGCGATACCATTTCGATACGATATTTTTAGATATCGAGCAGTATCGCTCAACACTAGTGGTGATGCCTCTCATGCTATTTCTGTCTACCCTAAGCGGGGAAGACGTTTTGCACGCTCAGTTGTCTTGGGTAGTGTTCAGACTAAGTTTTTATTAACTGTTACTCTGATATGCTCTCTGTCCTCATTTTCTGCTCAGGCTTTCGTTGATTCGGGAGCAGCTATTAACCTGATGGATTTTGATTTTGCTAAACGTTGTGGGTTTCCCTTGATACCCCTACAGAAGTCTATTCCCCTACTGGGGATCGATTCTACCCCTTTGGCTGAGAATAAACCTCAGTTCTCTACTCAGGTGATAATGAGGGTTGAACCTGATCATCAGGAGAGCTGCAAATTTTTGGTTCTGTATAATCTGCATGACATTATCGTGCTGGGTTTCCCTTGGTTACAGTCTCATAATCCTGTTTTGGATTGGAAATCTGTGTCTGTAACCAGTTGGGGCTGCCAATGTGTTAATACCAACACTCCTGTTTTTTCTGCCTCCCCCAGGCTCAGGATGTTCCTGACTTTTTGATTGATTTTTCTGATGTGTTTAGCGAAAGTAAATCTGCATCTTTGCCTCCCCATAGGAGCTATGACTGCGCTATTGAATTAGTGCCTGGTAGTAAATTCCCAAAAGGTCGCCTTTATAACTTGTCTGTACCTGAACATGACGCTATGCGGTCTTATATCAAGGAGTCATTGGAGAAGGGTCATATCAGACCATCCTCTTCACCCTTAGGTGCCGGTTTTTTCTTTGTGGCCAAAAAGGATGGTTCATTAAGGCCGTGTATTGATTATCGTCTTTTGAACAATATTACTGTGAAATATCAATATCCGTTACCCTTGATTTCTGACCTGTTTTCCAGGGTGAAAAACGCTACTTGGTTTACCAAGCTTGACCTCAGGGGGGCATATAACCTTATTCGCATTAAGCACGGGGATGAATGGAAGACGCCATTTAACACCCCTGAGGGGCATTTTGAGTACCTTGTGATTCCCTTTGGGCTCACTAATGCTCCTTCTGTCTTCCAGTCCTTCATGAATGACATTTTCAGGGATTTTGTGGATAAATTTCTGATTGTTTATTTGGATGATATCTTGATTTTTTCTAATGACTGGGACTCTCATGTGAAACATGTTCGAACTGTATTCCAGATTTTGAGAGAGAATGCTCTGTATGTGAAGGGATCAAAGTGTCTTTTTGGCGTACAGAGGATCTCATTTTTGGGATTCATTTTGTCCCC
>JARQOD010000004.1:569574465-569624322 GCA_033576555.1 Oophaga sylvatica
ATTAGCTTCACCATCCCACTCATCTGCGTTCTGAAAAGCTCTCTGCTCACAATGAAAGAGGAGGCACTGCAGGTGGAGCATGAGGACATGGATAAAGGAACCATACAGGGTGATTACACACAGCCCAGCCTCATGTCATCCCAACGTGGATTGGTTGACAATGAGGAGGAGGAAGAACAGGAGCTACTTTCATGGCTATAGACGGGACTACAACCACAACTGTTATACCGTCTGTTCAGCGTGGATGGCCGAGGAAAGGGAAAAAGAGGAATAGGAAGAAGAGGAGGACACCTTGGTCAGTCATCCTGTGGTGAGGACACGGAAGGCTTGGTTGTTACCAGTCTGGCACACATGGCTGACTTTATGTTGCGCTGCCTTTCCCGTGACACTCGTATTCTCAAAATATTGGGCACCAGTCATTACCGGCTAGTGACACTTTTAGACCCACGCTACAAGGAGAGCTTTCAATCTCTTGTTCCAGAGGCAGAAATTTGTACCAAAATGGTGCAGAACCATAGGGCCATTGTTGAAGAATTATTAAAACAATTCCCATCTCAAAACGCTGTCGGCAGAGATAACAGTTCATTGGCCAACCAAGCAGGACAGGCTAGACAGAGAGAAGTCCACTCCAGCAGAGGCAGGGGAACACTGGCAAAGTTCTGGGACAGTTTTCTAAGACCCTCCCATCGCCCATGCACTGAGGCATGGGGTAATCTGACAAGGAATGTAATCTTCTCTAAGATGCTGAGGGAGTACCTTGCTGACCATACCATCGTCCTCCATGATTCCGCTGTGCCTTTTTTTGATTCCTCCTGCCAAGCAGGACACGTGGCATGAGCTGGCTCTCTATGCCTTGGAGGTCCAGTCCTGCCCTGCCGCTAGATTTTGTCTGAGTGGGTTTTTAGTGCTGCTGGTGGCATTATCGCAGATAAGCGCATTCGCCTTTTTACGGAAAATGCAGAGAGGCTGACTCTTATAAAAATGAAAAAGGGATGGATTGGGCATGACTTCTCGACACCACCAAATGGTGACTGCGAAGCCTAAACTCCAATGTAGTGGTTTTTTGGGAGGTGTATTCCTATGCATCGTTTCACAACCAAAAATGGATATATGCTTCCTTATTTTGGCTAGTTGGTGTCATCCCCCTCCTTCTTCTCATCCTCAACGTCCACCACCACTTGAGCACCAGGGTGAGCATATTCAGTCATGCTCCGGCCACTCTATGTTTTGGCAAAGGTGTTATGATGCCCGTCACCAAAATACAAAAATTATGTACATCCCAAGGTGAAATGTTTGACATCCCATACACTTAATGTGTGGGCATTCCAAGTCTATGAACCTGCTCCTTTACATTGGGCATATTTTTTAATCAGGTCTTCCTCAATGTCTCATCATCCTCTGCCACTAGATCACCAGGGTTAACGTGTTCCGTGCTGCTACAGCCAGTATCGAATTCTTAACAAGGGTGGGTGGTTATACTGGGCGTAAAATACTTTTTCTGAAAAAGGTTGTGGTGTACCCCACAGGAGAAAATGTTTACCATTCAATTAGTGTATGGGCATTACAAGTCTAGGAGACCTGCTCCTTTGTAATGGGACACTTTTTTTTTAAGAGACCCCGCTCCATGTTTCTCCCAAGGGGGCATTGGGGTTATTGGGGTGCATATCACTTGGTAGCAGGTCAGGCCTTGCTGTCAATGCATACGAAAAGAGTATGGGAGTACAAAATGAATAATGGGAAGTGGATTTTCCTGTGCCCATCCAGTATGTGGGTTCTAAGGCTTATTGGGGTGCATATGACTTGGTAGCAGGGCAGGCCTTGCATTCAATGCAACATTTTATCAGGAAGCCCTCCTGGACATCTCGTGAAAGGGGTATTGGGGTGCGTCTTATTTCTTGGTAGCCCATCCACTCACTGTATAGGCTATAACAGTTTCGGAGAGCCACTGTTTAATAATGGCCCTTTAAGAAGATTAATGCTGCCTGATGCCCCTGTAAAAATAGGCTCTGTGACTTTCAGAGTCCCTCCTTCATAAATGAAAAACTATATGTCTGCTTATGTGTCACACACCACATTGCCAGCTAGGGTTGTTAAATGTTACAATGACATTTCCCAGTGAATGCATTTGTATTGGTTGAAAGCAATGTTAAAGCTGTAAAACGCCTCAAAAACGCGAACGTGGCCCAAGTTGTGGAGGAACATTTTTGTTTTGGGTTAATTATTTTGACTTAGATAAAAGTCATTAACCTGGAAAGGATGTATCATAACATAATTCCCAGCAAAATCCAATTTGGATTAGTCTTTGTAGGTTTTTGGGTGCATTGGTAAAAATGGCATGAAACTCTGACAACATTGTTTACAGATGTGAACTAAGAGTCAGGAATGCTTCCAGGGGCAATCCCCATGATGTCCCCGTGTCATTTGAGCAGTTTTTCCATCATTTTCAGACATTTTTAGACCTTAAAAGTACCCCCAGAGGGATCGCGGTAATTATACTCGGGTCTCCCATAGACTTATATTGGGCTCGTTGTTCTGTCCGAGTACCCGAGTATTCCAATCTGCTCAACCCGAGCAACGAGCACCCGAGCATTTTAGTGCTGGCCCATCACTAGTACTGATGAAAGTTGTGGTGATCTATTACTGTACTGACAGTGGTTGTGGGGATGTATTACTGTAAGGATGGTTCTTCTGGTGATGTATTACTGCACCAATGGTGGTTCTGGTGAGGTATTATTATACTGACGTTGGTTCTGGTGACAAAGTCGTGTAGATGTTGCAATCTTTAGTTTATCAGATGTGACATTAAAATATTATAGAGTCAGTGTGCTGGACTAAAAATAATGCTGTCTGATTGTCAGATGGACAAGTAATTGACTAAAGCTCCCATAAACTATAGACAGCTGTATGATCATTTGGCGGCAGCTAGCTCGCCCACAGCTTCCATATACAGTAGGGATCATTCTGCTCATTCTGCTAAACACACCTGTGTTCCCTACGAGAGCCGCTGCTACTAGTGTTGAGCGATACTTTCCGATATTGCAAAATATCGGATCGGATTGGATCGGTCCGATACTCAAAAAGTATCGGATATCGCCGATTCCGATACCGGAAATCAATGTAAGTCAATGGGACAAAAATATCGGAATTAAAAAAAACCCTTTCTTTCCTTGTAGGTTAATGTACATGAAGGAAACAACTAAGAATAATGTAGAATGTATTGGGGGAGGTGGAGGAGACATTAAAGGCATAGAGGTGTAACCCAATCAAATAGTATAGCAGGAATAAAAATTTGTTTTAAGACGTTCGGAGTTACGAAGAAATTGACTATGTTGTTAACCTTTTTTCTATTTTGGCACATATGTATGTTTCACTACTTCCATGCTCTTCACCTTCTTTTTTACTTCTCCCACACTTTCTCCTTCATGATCCTCAGCAGCAGCATCTTTTTCATCAACTTCTTCTTCATCTTATTTATCTTCTTCTTCAACTTCTTCCTATTATTCTTTTTTTTAACATTATTCATATTCTTCTTCTTCAACTATTATTCTTCTTCTACTTCTTCATCTTCCTATTCATCTTCTTTGTGACAGGCATTCCTGTAGTTGTAATCTCTAAAAGTTTGAAGATTACAACTTCCGTTCAAGCTGTCACAAAAGATTTACAACAGTATTTGTCGGTTCAGTTTAGGCCTGCAGCAGCAGGCATTTTCCAGGGGCACCACGAGGAGGAACGGACTCACCTCCATACACTGCTTAGTCTTCTTCTGCTTATGATTTAGAGCATATCTTTTGCCCTGATTTTTGGTCTTATGCTTAATGTTCTTCTGCTTTTTGTTCTTCTGCTTCTTTGTCTTCTGTCTCTTGTTCTGTATCTTGTTGGTTGTCTTCATGTTCTTTGTCCTCTTGGTCATCTTCTTCTGGGTAATCTTTTTATTCTTTTTTGGGGTGGTATTCAGGCTCGTCGTCTTCATGGTCGTCGTCCTTGGGGTCGTCGTCTTCTTCGGGGTGGTCTTCAGGGTCGTCGTCGTCTTCAGGGTCCTCGTCTTCGGGGTCGTCGTCTTCTTCGGGGTGGTCTTCAGGGTCGTCGTCTTCAGGGTCGTCGTCATCAGTGTCGTCGTCAGGGAGATCCAGAGTGATTACCAAAAAAAAATTCAAAAATCTTCAACTTTGAAATGTAGCTGAAGGTACAAGAAGGCTGAGTAACTGCCGAGAACCAGCTGACTGTCCTGGAACCCGGATGGGTAGTAGAAGGTACAAGAGCCAATGGCACTACAGAGGACCAGCTGACGGTACTGGTACACGGTTACTAAGCAGGAGGTACCTATGCTACAAAGCACTACCAAGGACCAGCAGACGTTGCTGGAACTCGGATACCGAGATGGAGGCACCTAGGCCAAAGGCACTGCCGAGAACCAGCTGACGGTAGTGGAACCCAGATGGGTATCAGAAGGTACCAATGAAAAATAAAGTTGCAAGGCCGCGAGCCGGCCGCAGTTACCGAATCCGACAGTCCTACAGGGGGGTGCTTGTCCTATTGGCACTATGGAAACAGCCTTTAGTTACATATCCCGCAGCCCACATAGGAAGCACCTAAACTGCAGGTACCATAGAGTCGGCTAACCCCACCGCACACACGACAGGACAACTTATTGGAGGCAAAGTGACGTTGACACTGCCCAGAAACAGCTGGCATGCTGTAACCAGGCTGGGCAGGAGGGAGTACCCGTGCCAAAGACACTGCCAAGAACCAGCTGACGGTACTGGAACCCTGACGGGTAGCTGAAGGTACCCATGAAAAATAAAGTTGAAAGGCCGCGAGCCGGCCGCAGTTACCGAATCCCACAGTACTACAGGGGGTGCTTGTCCAATTGGCACTACGGAAACAGCCTTTAGTTACATATCCCGCAACCCACATAGGAAGCACCTAAACTGCAGGCACCATAGAGTCTGCTAACCCCACCGCCACACGACAGGACAACTTATTGGAGGCAAAGTGACGTTGACACTGCCTGGAAACAGCTGGCGTGCTGTAACCAGGCTGGGCAGGAGGGAGTACCCGTGCCAAAGACACTGCCAAGAACCAGCTGACGGTACTGGAACCCTGACGGGTAGCTGAAGGTACCCATGAAAAATAAAGTTGAAAGGCTGCGAGCCGGCCGCAGTTACCGAATCCCACAGTAATACAGGGGGTGCTTGTCCAATTGGCACTATGGAAACAGCCTTTAGTTACATATCCCGCAGCCCACATAGGAACCACCTAAACTGCAGGCACCATAGAGTCGACAAACCCGACCGCCATACGACAGGACAACTTATTGGAGGCAAAGTGACGTTGACACTGCCCGGAAACAGCTGGCGTGCTGTAACCAGGCTGGGCAGGAGGGAGTACCCGTGCCAAAGACACTGCCGAGAACCAGCTGACGGTACTGGAACCCTGACGGGTAGCTGAAGGTACCCATGAAAAATAAAGTTGAAAGGCCGCGAGCCGTCCGCAGTTACCGAATCCCACAGTCCTACATTGGGTGCTTGTCCTATTGGCACTACGGAAACAGCCTTTAGTTACATATCCCGCAGCCCACATAGGAAGCACCTAAACTGCAGGCACCATAGAGTCGGCTAACCCGGCTGCCACACGACAGGACAACTTATTGGAGGCAAAGTAACGTTGACACTGCCCGGAAACAGCTGTCGTGCTGTAACCAGGCTGGGCAGGAGGGAGTACCCGTGCCAAAGACAATTCCGAGCAGCAACTGGCGGTGCTGAAGGCCAGGGATGAGAGTAGAAACAGAGTGGAGGAAGAGGACAAATTGGACCGAGTTGAAAATCTGAACTTGGTAGAGTGTGGACAGAGCAGGAAAGATTGCCAGCTACACAGCAGGGGATCAGCTGACATTACTGAACCCCAATAACACAGGAGCAAGTGTTGACTGTGCAGACCGCACTTCCGAGCAGCAACTGGCGGTGTTGGAGCCCAGGGATGAGAGTAGAAACAGAGTGGAGGCAGAGGACTAATTGGACCAAGTTGAAAATCTGAACTTGGTAGAGTGTGGACAGAGCAGGAAAGATTGCCAGCTACACAGCAGGGGATCAGCTGACATTACTGAACCCCAATAACACAGGTGCAAGTGCTGACTGTGCAGAAGGCACTTACGAGCAGCAACTGGCGCTATTGGAGCCCAGGTTCAGTCAGGGTGTAGGCTGAGGCCTAGTATGAGCGACATTCTAATCTGGTGTAACTTGAAATTGGGGCAGCAGGACTTCATGCCGGACACACAGGAGGGGAACAGCTGGCATTACTGAACCCCAGTAACACAGGAGCAAGTGTTGACTGTGCATACAGCACTTCCGAGCAGCAACTGGCGGTGTTGGAGCCCAGGTTCAGTCAGGGTGTAGGCTGAGGCCTAGTATGAGCGACATTCTAATCTGGTGTAACTTGAAATTGGGGCAGCAGGACTTCATGCCGGACACACAGCAGGGGAACAGCTGGCATTACTGAACCCCAGTAACACAGGAGCAAGTGTTGACTGTGCATACAGCACTTCCGAGCAGCAACTGGCGGTGTTGGAGCCCAGGTTCAGTCAGGGTGTAGGCTGAGGCCTAGTATGAGCGACATTCTAATCTGGTGTAACTTGAAATTGGAGGCAGCAGGACTTCATGCCGGACACACAGGAGGGGAACAGCTGGCATTACTGAACCCCAGTAACACAGGAGCAAGTGTTGACTGTGCATACAGCCCTTCCGAGCAGCAACTGGTGGTGTTGGAGCCCAGGTTCAGTCAGGGTGTAGGCTGAGGCCTAGTATGAGCAACATTCTAATCTGGTGTAACTTGAAATTGGAGGCATCAGGACTTCTTGCCGGACACACAGCAGGGGAACAGCTGGCATTACTGAACCCCAGTAACACAGGAGCAAGTGTTGACTGTGCATACAGCCTTCCGAGCAGCAACTGGTGGTGTTGGAGCCCAGGTTCAGTCAGGGTGTAGGCTGAGGCCTAGTATGAGCAACATTCTAATCTGGTGTAACTTGAAATTGGAGGCAGCAGGACTTCTTGCCAGACACACAGCAGGGGAACAGCTGGCATTACTGAACCCCAGTAACACAGGAGCAAGTGTTGACTGTGCATACAGCACTTCCGAGCAGCAACTGGCGGTGTTGGAGCCCAGGGCCAAGGAGGGTGTAGAAATCCCATATAGAGTAGTTGCCTTGTTACGTGGCACTTCAAAATGGAAATACTCCAAACAAGGGAAAGATAAGCTTTACACCATAAAATGATGAATTGAATTAAAAAATATAGAAATAAAGACATTAAAAATATAAACGCATATATGCACATGGCGACAAGAAATGCAACCAAAAACACAAAAATAAATTGTATAGTGGTTGAAATGAATGCATACAAGTACATTTCATAAATAATCCATTAATGCTGCCTAAGTAACGGTATGTACACCTGTAATATAGTGTAGACAATGGATGTACGACTTATCATCATCATCATATTTATATAAGGCCTAGGTCCCATGCACACTGATTCATCAGAGTGGGTGTTACTGAGGAAAAAAATTGTTAATATGAGTAGGCAATACCTTTTCAAGGGGAATTTCTAATTTTAATTTAATTCTAATCTAACACAATTTTTTTCTGGGTCCTCTTAAGGATATCCTTTATTCTTATTTTTATTCATTATTTTTTCTACTTCCCTATGGTAAGCGCAAGGTGTCCCTGGGGCATAATTTACTTTGCGCATTAATGCGCATGCGCGCGCACTCTGCTTTTTCCGTGGCTTTGTCCGGATATTCAGTAGCGGTCTCCAAGATCCCACGAGCCGGTCACGTGACACCTATTGCGACAAGCGTTAAAGGAGCTCCCTCACAAACACGTGTGCACTGCTCTTCCGGGACGCACCGCGCACTCATCTTCCTGAGGTTACAGGTAACCAATATTGTGTTAGACGAGCGGACTGTGTTTAGTATATGTAATTTGGAGATTCTCTTTCCGGATCTCAACGGGATCCTATCCTCTACCGGTTATCTCTGTCGCTGTGTATTTATAAATGTATCTAGCATTCAGACGGCCGGTCACTCTGAGCGTTATCCACACGATTTATATGTGTTGTTATCTGAGACATTTGTAATGTGCTCTGTCTCTTAAGCGTTTTGTGGTGTCCACATTGGATATGTCCCTGGGATCGTCTGTACAGTATAAACTTTAGTAATATAGGCTTATGCACCAATCAAATGCTTTTCTCGTTCTCTTTGAAATAGTATTAATACAAATGAAATTATGAAAAGATAATATATTTTCTGTCATGATTGCGACTGCTCCTATATATCCCATGTCTATCTTTTGTGTTTTTTTCTTGTTTTCTTTTTTGTGATACATGCCTTAATGATTCAAACGGGAATATGTTTGGATGTACAGATTATGATAATATTACGTTTTTATGTTTATTTCTTTTATTAGAAATTCCCCTTGAAAAAGGCCATACCGGCCGAAACGTTGGGGTGTATATACCTTTTTTCATTTTTTCACTTGGAGCATATATTGGTGTGTGAACCCCTGCAGTCAATAAATAAAAGCAAGATTATAAAATATTACTGATTTCTGGACTTTCTTTCCTTTTTGGGAGTGCTCGAGGTATTGCCTACTCTTATCATCATCATCATTATATGTGACAGTAAAAAATACAGTCATTGCGAAAAATGTTAGTTAACAGGCTCAGCACACATATTAAAGGTCCAGCATGTAATCCTGATAATATGGTGAAATAATCAATGATCTGATCAAGCATAACCTAGAAAAAGTGCATCGTGCATAGTGAAAATTGCTATGTATGCCTGCCAGTGCAGGTGAAACCATGCCAACGGATAGATAAGGTATATGCTATCGATCAGACTGCATAGCCACTGATGCAGAATGGCGATATAATACTCTACCTCAATAAAGGCTGCGGCACCACTCACGCTCGTTTTGCTACTAGCTTGTTGAAGAGGGGAAGTGCATGTATGCTTGCGCGTTGTTTTTGACGCTCAGACTGGCTTCCTGCTCTGATGCGTTGGGTAGGGGAGCGGCTGTGCGTCATATGACACTGACTTGCAGTCACGTTGCGCAGCGTTCGACAGCGCTAGCGTAGCGCCAACACAAAGCCGTCGTCATTACTGCTTTACTCACTAAACATGCACCTAAGAGCAAACATACACGCACATCCCCTCTTGACTAAGCTACAAGCAAAATGCGCGGGAGGTGTGCCGCAGCCTTTATTGAGGTACAGTATTATATCGCCATTGTCCAGCAGTCGCTATGCTCTCTGATACCTAGATAGCATAAACCTTTTCTATAATTTTGCATTGTTTCACCTGCACTTGCAGGTATAACTTGCTATTGTCAGTATGTACAATGCATTTTTATAGGTTATGCATGATTATTGCGCCTTATTATCAGGATTAGATGCTGGACCTTTCATATATGGGGTGTGAACTAAGAGTTGGCCTAAATCTGTGTATTTTTTACTGTCACAAATATAAGTAATGATGATGATGAGTAGTCCTACATCCATTGTCAGCACTATATTACAGGTGTAGATCCCGTTCCTTAAGCAACAATGGATTATGAAATGTACTTTTATGCATTCATTTCAACCCCTATAGACCATATGTAGTCTTTTTTGTTTGCATTTGTATTCGACATGTGCATATATGCACTTATATTTAAAAAGCATTTTGGAACATATTTGGGACGATTACTCATTTTATGGTTTGAAAGCTGCCGTTTTTCTCGTTTTGAGAATATCAATCAGGGTGTAGCCTCATCCCTATGTGGAGCAAGTTAGACATCTGATGTTATTTTGAGCATGTGGAGGTGGCAGGAATTATTGCCGGACACACAGCAGGGGAACAGCTGGCGTTCCTGAACCCCACAAACACAGGAGCGAGTGTTTTTCTCTGTGCATACAGAACTTCTGAGCAGCAACTGGCGGTGTTGAAGCCCAGGGTCAAGGAGGGTGTAGGCTGAGGCCTAGTATGAGCAAGTGTAATCTCTGATGTTACTTTTATTTGGAGGTAGCAGGAATTATTGCCGGACACACAGCAGGGGAACAGCTGGCGTTACTGAACCCCACAAACAAAGGAGCAAGTATTTTTCTCTGTGCATACAGCACTTCTGAGCAGCAACTGGCGGTGTTGAAACACAGGGTCAAGGAGGGTGTAGAAATCACATATAGAGTAGTTTCCTTGTTCCGTGGCACTTCAAAATGTATATACTCCAAACAAGAGAAAAGTAAGCTTTACTACCATAAAATGATGCATTCAATTCAAAAATATTGAAATAAAGACATTTAAAATGTAAACGCATATATGCACATGGCGACAAGAAATGCAACCCAAAAAAATAAAAAATACTATAGGGGTTGAAATGAATGCGTACAAGTACATTTCTTAAGAAATTAAAGCTGCCTAAGGAACGATATGTAAACCCGTAATATAGTGCAGACAATGGATGTAGTACTAGTCATCATCATCATTACAAGTTATATCTGACAGTTGCAAATACACTCATTGAGGAAAACTGTTACTTGACACCCCATATATTAAATGTCCATCATGGACTCATGATAATATGGCACAATAATCAATGATCAAGCATAACCGATAAAAAATGCATCGTGCATTGTGAAAATTGCTGTGGGTGCATGCAAGTGCAGGTGAAACAAAGCCAACGGATTGCAAAGGTATATGCTATCTATGTATCAGAGTGTGAATAGTCAGTGATGGCGAATGGCGATATAATACTCTACGTCAATAAAGGCTGCGGCAGCACTCATGCGCTTTTCGCTTGTAGAAAGTTGAAGAGGGCAAGTGCATGTATGCTTGCGCAACGGTTTTTCCGCCCACACTGCCTTCCTGCTCTGACGCTTCGGGTAGGGGAGCGTCTGGTCGTTATATGACGCTCACTTGCTGTGATGTTGCGCTGCGTTATTCAGCGGTAGGACCGCTCCAAAGCCGCCATCATGAATGATTTCCTGTATAAACATGCACCTATGAGCAACCAAACACGCACGTCCTCTCTTGAAGAGGCTACAAGCAAAACAAGCATGATGGGGTGCCGCTGCCTTTATTGAGGTACAGTATTATATCGCCAATGTCCATCAGTGGCTGTGCACTGTGATACCTAGATAGCATAAAGATTTTCTATCCGTTGGCGTTGTTTCACCTGCACTTGCAGGTATACATTGCTATTTTCACTATGCACGATGAACTTTTTATAGGTTATACATGATTATTGCACCTTATTATCAGGATTACATGCAGGAAATTTCATATATGGGGTGTGAACTTACAGTTATCCTCAATCTGTGTATTTTTTACTTTCACATATATAAATCATGATGATGATGACTAGTCCTACATCCATTGTCTGCACTATATTACAGGTGTACATACCGTTCCTTAGGCAGCAATAATGGATTATGAAATGTACTTGTATGCATTCATTTGAACCCCTATACCCTATGTAGGCTTTTTTGGTTGCATTTGTACTCGCCATGTGCATATACGCGCTTATATTTAAAAATTATATTTGTACATATTTGGTACTAAAATTCATCATTTTATGGTTGGAAAGCTGCCGTTTTTCAGGTTTTGAGCATATCAATCAGGGTGTCGGCTCTTCCCTATGTGGAGCAAGTTAGACATCTGATGTTGTGTGCATGTGGAGGGAGCAGGAGACTTATTGCTGGACACACAGCAGGGGAACAGCTGGCGTTACTGAACCCCCACTAACACAGGAGCTTGTGTTTTTCTCTGTGCTCACGGCACTTCTGAGCAGCAACTGGCAGTGTTAGAGCCCAGGGAGTACAGTTCAGGTGGTAGAAACATGAACACAACAGGAGACATGGATACTGTTGCCAACCAGTTATTTAATCGGAAACCAGACAGGCAAATTCAGGTGAAATCCATGCCTTGTTCATTTTCAGAAAAGTAAGCCGGTCAACGTTATCGGAGGAAAGTCACATGTGACGGTCTGTTAGTACACCACCTGCGGCACTAAAGACGCGCTCCGATAATACACTAGCAGCAGGGCAAGCCAGCACCTCCAATGCATACTGGCTAATCTCTGGCCATGTATCCAGCTTAGAGACCCAAAACTTGAAGGGGAAGAGCCATCTGGGAGTACACTGAGAGGGCAAGACATGTAGTCTGTCACCATCTGACGGAAACGTTGCCTCCTGCTGACTGGAGCCGTCTGTGATGGTGTAGACATTTGTGGCGGTGACACAAAACTTCGCCACATTTGGGCCATACTGGTCTTACCCTGTGCAGAGGCGCTGCTTCTGCTCCCTCTTGGTGCAGAGCTTCCTCCACTGCCTCAACGCACAGAGCTGCTTTGTAAAGCAGTAGCTGCAGCAGTGCTCTTGGCTGGAATGGAGAACATGATGGATTGCACCAGTATGTCTTGGTACTCCCGCATTTATGCTCCCGGTTCAACGGTGTTATGAGGCTTTGTAAGTTGTCCCGGTAGCGAGGGTCTAGGAGGGTGTACACCCAATAATCAGACGTTGTGAGAATGTGGGCGATGCGGCGGTCGTTTCTCAGGCACTGCAGCATGAAATCAACCATGTGCTGCAGACTCCCAACTGGCCAAGAAACGCTGTCCCCTGCAAAAGGCGTCATCTCTGCCTGCTCTGCATCACCCCACCCTCGCTCTACATACTGACTACGAGAGCATTGTGTACCTCCCTCTTCTGGAGCGATGTCTTCCTCCTCCATTGACTCCTCCTCATCCTCCTCACAAAGTGTCCCCTGCCTAGGCCTTTGTGAGGAACCACGTTGCGCTGACTGTCCAGAAGGTGATGGAATTTGTGACTCCTCATCCTCCACCTCTTCCAAAACCTCATCCCTTAGTGCTTGCAGTGTTTTTTGAAGCAGGCAGATAAGGGGGACAGTCATGCTGACTAGTGCATCATCTGCACTCGCCATCCGCGTTGAGTCATCAAACGCACTCAAAACGTGGCAGATATCCTTAATAGAGGCCCACTCAGTGGTGGTGAAGTGTGAACGGCGCAAATTGCGAGTTGATTGCGCCTGATGCAGCTGGTACTCCATTACTGCTGCCTGCTGCTCACACAACCGCTCCAACATATGTAACGTGGAATTCCACCTGGTGGGAAGGTCACATATGATGCGATGTTCCGGAAGGCGGAATCGGTGTTGCAGAGCTGCAATGCGCGATCTGGCCATGCTGGATCGACGCAAGTGAGCGCACTCTAGGCGGACCTTGTGCAGCACTGCATCAAGATCCGGATAGTCCCTCAAAAAACTCTGCACGACCAAGTTGAGCACATGTGCCAGACATGGTATGTGAGTGAGGGTGCCTAGGCCCAGAGCTGCCACCAGATTTCGGCCATTGTCACACACTACCAAGCCTGGCTGGAGAATCGCTGGCACAAACCACACGTCGCTCTTCTGCTTTATGGCATTCCAGAGCTCCTGCACTGGGTGGCTTCGATTCCCCATTGAAATAAATTTCAGGACGGCCTGTTGACGTTTTGCCACTGCTGTGTTCATATCGGTCGTAACAGGTAAGTCTTCACGGGTCCATGTTGAGGTAGACCGTGACGTCTCCTGCTGCGATAATTCTGAGGAACTGGAGTAGGAGGAGGAGTCAATGTGTACAGACTGGATTCCTGCAGTCCGTGGAGTTGGCAGAACACGTACAGAGCCACTCTCAAGATCCGTACCCTGCTCCACAACATTGACCCAATGGGCAGTGAGGGAAAGATATCGTCCCTGTCCATGGGTACTGGTCCACGCATCGGTGGTCAGTTGGACCTTGCTACTGACGGCGTTTAATAGCGCATTTTAATTTTTCCCTCCACATGCTTTTGCAGTGCAGGGACGGCTTGCCTGCTCAAATAAAAGCGGCTAGGCACGTTGTATTGTGGGACTGCCAATGCCATTAAGTTACAGAATGTGTCAGTCTCCACCAGCCTGAATGACAGCATTTCAAGGGACAGGAGTTTTGCAATGCCAGCATTCAGAGCCTGTGCTCGGGGATGGTTTGCCGAGTAGGGCCGCCTTTTCTCCCATGCCTGTGCACCGATGGCTGTACAGTGGCCTGGGAGTGTGAGGATGACAGGGAACTTGGTGCTGTGGGTGGAATTACACTGGGTCTCTGTACACCAGTGACAGTGTTAGAACCCTCTTGTTAGGTTTTGTTTCAGCTTGCTGGTCACATGACCTTTTTTCCCTATTTAGTCTGGCTCCACCCTTCTGGCTTTGCTGGACAGTCAGTTTTGCTTGATCTTAGGATCTCTAAGTAATTTGTTTTCTGTTTTATTTTTCCCTGCTACAATTTCTGTTAGGAGGTGTCCACCTCTTCTCCCAGTCCCTAGTTATTGTAGGGATTCCTCCCTCGCAACTATAGGTCTTCGTTCAGACTAGCTGAGGACTTTAGCGGGTCTGGTCGCAGGATCAGGTTCCCCGTTACATCGTAGGGATCCAGCTTAGTTCTATTGTAGGGACAGAATTCCCATCTTTCCTTAGTGCTTGTAGCAGATCATAACAGTAAGTCCAGCCCAAGAAAAAAAAAAAAAAAATCTCTAAGGAAAGATTTTCTGTTTCCATCATGGTGTTGGTTCAGGATTTGGCTCAACGCCTGCAGGGACTTTCTCTGGAGGAGGCTGAAATCCAGCAACACGTGAGTAGTTGTTCTGGAGCACATTTTCGTTTGCCTGATTTATTTTTTGGTGAACAACAAGATTTTTTTTCTTTTAAAAATGCTTGCTTGTTGTATTTCCGTTAGAGACCCAGATCCTCTGGTGATGAATCACAGCGCATAGGGTTCATAATGTCACTTTTGCGCAAAGAACCTCAGGACTGGGCCTTTTCTCTGCAGCCTAGTGATCCATGCTTTAGATCAGTGGATAGTTTTTTTTCTGCTTTGGGGTTATTGTATGACGATCCGGATGTGTTTCACAGCTGAGACAGAATTGAGACGTTTGAGACAGGGATCAGGTAATGTGGAAAAATATTGTACTCACTTCCGAAGGTGGTCCACTCAGGTGGGGTGGAACGATTCAGCTTTGAAAAGTTTATTTCTTGCAGGGTTAAGTGAAAGGGTTAAAGATTTGCTGATTGCTTATCCTATACCTGGTAACTTGCAAGAGGCTATGCAATTAGCCATACGGGTGGATAGGAGACTGCGTGCAAGGGTTAATGAAAGTAAATCTGCCTTGTCATCTCCAAGTTTGGAAAGGGACTGTACTGACATTGCAGAGCCGATGGAAATTGGAGCAATGATACCTTAAGGTACTGCTACACTAAACAATCCCGCTAGCGATCACGATAACGACGCATACTAATGCGATCGCTAGCGGGATTGTTTCTATATCGCTAAATGCGGCCACATTTAGCGATATAGTTAACGACGCTATCGCCGTTAGCGATCTTCTTAACGACTTTAGCGGTACAAAAGTACCGCTAAATCGCTAAGAAAAGGTGCCACACAGCGATTAGATACTTACCCAGCGGGAGCGCCGACGAGAAAATAGGGTCCGGAACGATTCCAGCGACGAGCGAGATCACAGCAGGAAGCTCGTCGCTGGAAGCTGCCGCACTGAACAACATCGCTAACAGGAACGCTAAATAGTGACGTTTTTTAGCGATCCCGTTAGCGATATTGTTTAGTGTGGCATACCCTTTACTCTCGGGAACAAGACCGTAGATTTGCGGAGGGCTTGTGTTTCTATTGTGGCAAATCTGGGCATTTTATTAAGAACTGTGCGCTTCGAATGAATAAAGAGAAAAAAAAAATGAGGTCAGTTTCGCCCGCATAGCTTGTTTAAACAATAAAGGTGTCTTCCTTTCTGCTACCACTGCTGGTGAGGAGGAATTAATGGAGTTTCGGGTATTTGTGGATTGTGGTTCAACTCTCAATGTGATTGATGGGAAATTTTTGGAAAAACTAAAATTAAAACCCAAACTTCTATCTTCTCCTATTAATGTGGTGTCTGTGGATGGTTCTCACTTGAAAAATGTTACTCACAATATCTGTGAATTTCCTCTTACTATTAATGGTGTTCATCAAGAGAATTTGGATTTGGTAGTATTGAATAATTTGCCCTCACCTGTGATTTTGGGGTTACCCTGGTTAAAATTGCACAATCCGGTACTGGATTGGTCTACCAATGAAATTAAGTCCTGGAGTCCTAATTGTTATGACAAGTGTTGTAACGGGCGTATTGCTGCTGTAGTTAAGGGGGAGTTACCTGTACCTATTCAGGATTTTTGGAAAGTTTTTTCTGATAAGGAATCGCAGGTATTGCCTCCTCATAGAGATTATGATTGTGCAATTGAATTTGTCCCTGGAGCGACTCTTCCTAAAAGTCGTTTATTTAATTTGACTATTCCTGAGAGAAAGGCTTTGGAGGAATACATACAGACAAGCTTGGCCGCCGGTCACATTAGGCCTTCCAAATCTCCTGTGGCGGTTGGATTTTTTTTTGTTAAAAAAAAGGACGGCGGCTTACGGCCTTGTCTAGACTTTCGTGAGATTAATAAGATTACTGTACGCAATCCTTACCCACTGCCATTGATTCCTGATTTGTTTAATCAGTTAGTGGGGGCCAAGTGGTTCTCGAAAATTGATCTTCGAGGGGCATACAATTTGTTGCGCATGAAGGAGGGGGTTGTTATTGCTGTTTTGGACTCTGTGTTGGAAGATGAGATTCTTAAAGCACAGGAGAATGCCCCATCTAACACGCCGCATGGGAGGTTGTTTGTGCCTGGTACCCTGAGGAGAGATTTGTTTGATGAATGTCATGACTCTCGGTTGGCAGGTCATCCTGGAATCTCTGAGACCAAGAGACTTGTGGGTCGCAGTTTTTGGTGGCCAGGATGGCAGAAGGAAGTCATTAAGTGGGTACGCCAATGCACTGTGTGTGCTAGATCTAAGTCTTCTCATACTCCTGCTGCGGGGTTGCTTTGCCCTCTGGAGGTCCCTAGTGCACCTTGGACAAATTTGGATATGGACTTTATTACTGACCTTCCCACCTCTGAGGGTTTCACTGTCATCTGGGTGGTCGTGGACCGTTTTAGCAAGATGTGTCACTTGGTTCCTTTCATCAAAACTGCCCTGCGCTAAGACTCTCGCTAAGGCCTTTGTCAAGGAAATAGTCAGACTACATGGTGTTCCTACTGACATTGTTTCTGATAGGGGACCTCAGTTTGTGGCTCGTTTTTGGCGCGCCTTTTGTGACAGGTTGGGAGTTCATTTGTCGTTTTCATCCGGATATCATCCTGAGTCTAATGGCCAGACAGAAAGGAAAAACCAGGATGTTGAGCAGTTCTTGCGTTGTTTTGTGACTGATAATCAAGAGGGGTTTCTGCCACTTGCTGAGTTTGCTCTTAACAACCATACATCCCCTTCTGCTGGTTGTTCGCCTTTTTTTGTTGTACTGGGAGACATCCGTCGTTTGGGTCATTTTCCAAGTTGGGATCGGCTGTACCTGAAGAGGAGAATTTTTCTGGTGCTTTGGAGAGAGTTTGGACTGATGTGCGTGGTAATCTTCAGGAGGCTAACAAAAGATCCAAAGTGTTTTTTGATAGAAAACGACAAGAGGTTTTGTTTGCTATTGGTGACATGGTTTGGTTGTCCTCTAAGAATCTGCGCTTGAGGATTCCGTCTAAGAAATTGGGTCCCAAGTTTGTAGGGCCCTTTAAAGTGCTTCAGGTTATTAACCAATCTGCTGTTAAGTTGGAGCTTCCCACCTCCTGGAAGATTAATCCGGTGTTTCATGTTTCTCTCTTGAAAAAAGCTGAGGTCTCAGATGGAGACGTCTCGGCCACTGTTCCCCTGGTGGTGGAGGACGGGCAATATGAGATTTCCCACATCCTAAATTCTAGACGGTATAGAGGGAGTTTACAGTACCTCGTCGCTTGGAAGGGTTATGGACCCGAGGATAACTCATGGGTGAGGGTGGATGATGTTTCTGCGTCTAGACTTGTCAGAGCGTTTCACAAGAGGTTTCCGGATAAGCCTAAGTCCTAGGGGATCCAGAGGATCCTCTTAGAAGGGAGGGTACTGTTAGAACCCTCTTGTTAGGTTTTGTTTCAGCTTGCTGGTCACATGACCTTTTTTCCCTATTTAGTCTGGCTCCGCCCTTCTGGCTTTGCTGAACTTCATTGTATTACCTACTATAAGCTAGCCGGGTGCTTAGGTGCCCTACTCAGTCAGTTTTGCTTGATCTTAGGATCTCTAAGTAATTTGTTTTCTGTTTTATTTTTCCCTGCTACAATTTCTGTTAGGAGGTGTCCACCTCTTCTCCCAGTCCCTAGTTCTTGTAGGGATTCCTCCCTCGCAACTACAGGTCTTCGTTCAGACTAGCTGAGGACTTTAGCGAGTCTGGTCGCAGGATCAGGTTCCCCTTTACATCGTAGGGATCCAGCTTAGTTCTATTGTAGAGACAGAATTCCCATCTTTCCTTAGTGCTTGTAGCAGATCATAACAACAGAGGTTCTTCCATGGCGATCCTGTGAGGAAGCCAAAACAGCGGTGTGAGCTGGAGGAAGAGGCTCCAACACGAGCTGAAGATGTAGGTGGTGCTGTAGGTTGGCCTACGTCTCCAGTGTGTCTTTGTAACTCCACCACGTGCTTGGTCCGCACATGTTTTCACATTTTAGTGGTATTAAGGTTACTGGCACTTTTACCTCTTTTGACTTTTTGATTACACAGCTTGCATCTGACATAGCAAATTTCATCTGCAACTGTGTCAAAAAAGGACCATGCACTGCAAGTCCTGGGAGCGCCCGTTTTGGCTTTTGGAAGAGAACTGCTCTGAACGGGTGCCAAAGTGGAGGCTACAGGCACCCGAGTCAGCAGCCTACCTCTCCCTCCTGTTTGGACCGTTGGGGGAATCTCTTCCTCAGAGCTGCTCCCACCACCTTCCTGTTCCTCACGCCATGATGGGTCAAGGACCTCATCATCTCCATCACCCTCTTCCAACACCTGCTGCTGTTGGGTGGTCTGGCCAGCACCATGCGCAACAGAAACTGGCACCTGAGTCTCATCATCATCAGATGCGTTCTGCGGTGTGCTGACCATTGGCACTGGCTCACCCGCCTCTTCAGATTCAGAGAGACAAAGCAGTTGCGCATCACTGCATACTCCCTCTTCTTCACATTCCAGAATGCTGCTTGGCTGGCCGCCTCTTTCCAAGCCAACAGATTCAGAGAACAGAAGTAGAGACTGAGCTGTCTCCTGTACAGAGCTCTCTGACTGCCTGGGCAATTTGGCAGGTGGTGAAGAGACAGATGGTTGCTCTTCAGTGCTCTGGTCCTGAGAGGAGGTGGAAGCAATTGAAGTCGATGCGTTAGCTGCCATCCATCCGACAACGGCTTCAATTTGTTCTTCCCGCAGCAGGGGAGTACGCCGAGCTCCTACAAAACTGCGCATAAAGGAACGCTCACGGGAAAAACTGGTGGATGCTGTGGCCGCCGCAGGCACAGAATCCTCACATCCTCTTCCTGCTGAAACTCCACGCCCACGACCACGTGGCTTACTCCCTGCCTTCTTCATCTTGGTAGATTGATAAAGATTGGCAGAAAAGTACTAAGGCCTTAGTGTGCTTATTCCTGAACAGCTGCTAACAGGTATAAGAAACGCTAAGTTTATTAAGTGTGGACTACACTTTAATATCAGCTATTGTGGCCTAGCAAGTGTCATGTGTAGTGTTTGGTGAACTTTATTAACTTTTTTGTGTTTTTCACCAAAAAAACAATGGATGGGATTGAAACAAAAGATTTACAATCGATAGTATCACTCACAAAATTTTTGTAGCTATTACAATGCAGGAAACTAGAATGCAATAGATAAGGCTACAAAAAATAGGGTAATACTAATCTGGCTGGTCCTGCAGGTCGCAAACCAGCCGAAAGGCTCCTCTATCTACTCCTATCTAGTGTTTGCAACCAATGTATTGGATACGGATGGAAGCGCGTCACACTAATAGATGAGAGTTAATTGAAATTGAATGGAGCAGCACCAATTACAAAAAAAATAAAAGGATGAGGCAGTGACACACGCTCAGCAGACTACAACCAGCAGTGGATGCAGAACTAACTTCAGCGTGAGGTGCACTCACAAAGAGACCTCCCAGACAGCCGTGAACACTGCACACAACTGTTCACTAGCTCTGAAAGTCTCCGCTATGTACTTCTATAGTGTTTGCAACCAATGTATTGGATACGGATGGAAGCACGTCACACTAATAGATGAGAGTTAATTGAAATTCAATGGAGCAGCACCAATTAGCCAAAAATGTAAGGGATGAGGCAGTGACACACGCTCAACAGACTCCAACCAGCAGTGGTTGAAGAACTAACTTGAGCGTGAGCTTCACTCACAAAGAGACCTCCCAGACTACAGTGAACACTGCACACAACTGTTCACTAGCTCTGAAAGGCTCTGCTATGTACTTCTATAGTGTTTGCAACCAATGTATTGGATACGGATGGAAGCGTGTCACACTAATAGATGAGAGTTTATTGAAATTGAATGGAGCAGCACCAATTACAAAAAAAATAAAAGGATGAGGCAGTGACACACGCTTAGCAGACTCCAACCAGCAGTGGATGAAGAACTAACTTCAGCATGATCTGCACTCACAAAGAGACCTCCCAGACAGCCGTGAACACTGCACACAACTGTTCACTAACTATGAAAGGCTCCGCTATCTACTCCAATCTAGTGTTTGCAACCAATGTATTGGATACGGATGGAAGCGCGGCACACTAATAGATGAGAGTTAATTGAAATTGAATGGAGCAGCACCAATTAGAAAAACAAAAAATAAAAGGATGAGGCAGTGACACGTGCAGCAGACTACAACCAGCAGTGGACGCAGACCAAACTGCAGCGTCATCTGCACTCACACACAGACCTTGCAGAGAGCTGTGAAAACAGCCCTGCAAGGCAAAAGGAAGCTTTACACAGCGGTTGGTGCTAGCCTGTCTAAAGAACAATACACAAAATCGCAATCTCTAACTGTCCCTCTGAGTCAGCAAAGCAGCGTTCTGTCCCTAACTGAATTCACAGCAGAGTGAAACCAAAATGGCGGCGGCGCCTTTTATAGTGCATTCTGACATCATTTCAGCAGCCAATCACAGCCATGCCATTAGTTAACATGACCGCAGCATTACAGGATGTGCCCACACTTCTTAGGATTCCTCATTGGCTGAAGAAAATGACATTGCCTCTCATAGCATTATGGGAACTTCCGATTCCGGTATACGATATGCAAAAGTATCGGAACTCAGTATCGGAATTCCGATACCGCGAATAACGGCCGATACCCGATACTTGCGGTATCGGAATGCTCAACACTAGCTGCTACACATCTCTGGTGATTATCAGTTAGAGAATAAAACAATCTACATTCAAAGTGGGACATACTGAATCCTTATCTCTCCTGAAAATCATTGGTCAGAGGCTCCCATGCACATGTGACTGGCAACAGAAACTGTCGATTTCAGCAGGTTTGGCCAAATGTAGTCTAATGTATATTGGGGCCTTATATAATGGATCGGTCACTTTTTTTTTTAGCTGCTTTATATATCAGGAAGCCTGAAGTGGTTAAAAAAACTCAAAAGACTGAAAAATACACCAGAGGCAGCGGATTGTGTGATTTAGCAAAAAACACTTGCAGATTTCTTCACTGAAGGTATCTATTAATGAGTGTGACAGTGTCATTATGCCCATACCTTTAGTTTAATATAGATAATCTTGATGACAAGCTCTCTTTAAAGAGCTTGAAAAGTGTTCAGTATTTCCCTGGGAAAGCTCCGAGTGTTACATCGGTTGAAAAAAAGACATTAGTCGATTGTCATAGAAAAATTAAAATCTGTAAGACTGCTCCTGAAGGAGGACAGAGCTTGCAATTAGTGATGAGTGAATATACTTGCTGCTCGGGTGATCTCCCAGTATTTGGAAGTGCTCGGAGATTTAGTTTCTGTTGCCTTAGCTGCATGATTTGCAGCTATTTGACAGTCTGAATACATGTGGGGATTCCTTAGCAAGCAGGCATTCCTCACATGTATTCAAGCGGTCCAGCAGCCATAAATCATGCAGCTGCAGCAACAGAAACTAAATCTCTGAGCACTTCCAAATACTCAGAATATCATAAAGTTTAAGACTAAGACACATCCTATAGTTCTGTGAAGTCCGGCCCTGTTATGTGTCACCAGACGGGGGGTTGTGTGGGTGTCATTTGTGCTAATAAAAAGCCGCTGCTAATGATGATCCAAAGCCAGGAACATACATCGCTGTGCATGACTGATCCACATTCTCACCAGACGTGTTTTCCTCCATAAATCGGAGCCGTTCCGTGACATCAGGTTTAGTGCCTTGCTCCTTTTTATCGATAGATTATACACACACCTGTATGCAGTGCTATTCTGCACCCCTGAGTTATAGACGGGCTATGTAATAAATAACCCATGACGGCTGGATCAGACGCTGTCTTTTTACGCACAGAGAAAATAAACATTAAAGGTTCTCATCTACGGCATCAACGGCTTTATTCTGTGAAATATCCTGCATTTAATCAAAATAAAACTAAACCATTTTATGTATTTTATATCATGTGACAGGTACATTTCAGCACAGGAAAATCCACCGTCCTTTCTATTTATTTTTTGGCCAATTTTCCTCATAATGGCCTAGCGTTACATTTAGAAACCGGAAGACTATAAGTAGTAAATGTCTACACGTCAGGGCAATAATAGCAATGGCGATGACCCCACAAACCCCCTCCAGGCAACTAGAGAAAATCCCCAGATACATTTATTGGTAATTACGATGGTCATGACTTCTATAGACTGTGACTTTATGGACATTGATGACCCTGAATACGCCACATTGCTCAATCCTGCAAACACTTCTGGCTTCTTATACAGAATGAGGTGATGACTTTATGAAGATTCTTCCCAGAAAAACTTCACATTGACATCCTTCATCTTCTCTTCGTAGATTTTATCGAAATATTCACTCTGAGCTACGGTAAAATGGTTCTTCCAATCACCGGCTATACCTGTAACAAAGCAGAACGATAATGGGAGCGTCACATTAATTGAAAGCATAATAGTAATTTTTCACAGTTGCAGAATAAAACTTTCTGTTTTTTTTAATAAGGAGTAACGTTTACTCCAGATCGCACTAATGTGGTGTCCCAGTACCCGTTCTACTACTGCTGAGTGAAACACTTGTCGTGTGCCGGTAGATCTCTTCCAGTGTGCCAGAATAACTTTGGACGCTGTGAGCAGGGTCGGACTGGCCCACCTGTGAACCGGAGGATTCTCCGGTGGGCCCTGACATCCGGTGGGTCCTGACATCTTCTGGCATACAGGGCCGCTGTGTGTCTGGCAGACGGCAGAGCAGCTCCTGACACTGAAGCAGAGCCGCCTCCGGAATCAGCGTGGGAGCGAGGAGGAGAGGGGAGTGTTGAGGTTTGTTTTTTTATATGTCTATATCTATCTCTATATCTATCTCTCTCTATCTTTCTATCTATCTATATACAAGTGAGTCCAGGTTGGATTATACCCTACGTGGGGGCAACATTATACCCTATGAGGGGGGCAGCATTATACCATATGAGGGGGCAGCATTGTACCCTAGGAGGGGGGCAGCATTATACCATATGAGGAGGCTACACTATATTCTATGGTGGGCATCTTATATTCTATGAGGGGCAGCATTATATTCTAAGAGGGGGTTACATTATACTATATGAGGGCTGCATTATATTCTATGAGGGGGCTGCATTATATTCTATGAGGGGGCTGCATTATATTCTATGAGGGGGCTGGAGGCTGTGGAGAAGCGGGGTCCCAGGGTCGCTGCTGGAGGAGGCAGGAGAGGGGTGATGCCGCAGGCAGGGATGAGAGGGTGTTCCGATGTGCGCCGCTGCAGTGCTCTGTGGTGCGGGGGCTCTGCCAGCATTTTGTGACAGCTCAGAGCCCCCCGCATACCCATTACTGTGATGCAGTGGCCTCCAGGAAAAATGGCCGCTGGGGCGCTGCATGCTCAGATTGAGATCTCGGCAACGGTACTTAGTCCTGCCAATAAAGCTGATTTGAATTTGACAGACACAGAGAGAGACAAACAGCGACAGAGACAGACAGAAGGAGACAGAGAGAGTGAGACAGACAAAGACACAGACAGAGAAAGAGGCAGAGAGAGAGACCGAGAAAGAGAGACAGACTCTCTCCCTGTGAGAGACCTGCCACAGCAGCACAGAGGATGTCAGCAACCCTGCCACAGCAGCACAGAGGATGTCAGCACCACGCAAATCTCTCTCTGTCTGTCTCTTTCTCTGTCTTTCCCTTTGTCTATTTCTTTCTCTTTCTGTCTCTCTGTCTCATTCTGTCTCTCTCTGTCTGACTCTATGTCTGTCTCTGTGTATGACTCTCTGTCTCTCACTGCCTGTCTCTCTGTCTCACTCTGTCTCTCTATCTGTCTCTGTATGTGTCTCTGTCAGTCTGTCTCTCTGTTTGTCTATCTGTCTGTTTCTCTATGTCTCTCATTGACTCTCTCTGTCTCTGTCTGTCTCTGTCTGTCTCTCACTGCCTGTCTCTCTCTGTGTCTGCCTATCTGTCTCTCTCTGTCTCTCTCTCTGTTTGTCTCTCTCTGTCTGTCTCTCTCTCTGTCTCTGAGTATGACTCTTTCTGTCTGTCTCTATCTCTCACTGCCTGTCTTTCTGTCTCACTTTCTGTCTCTGTCTTTCTCTCTGACTGTCTGTCTTTGTGTATGACTCTTTCTCTCTGTCTGTCTCTCTCTGTCTCTCACTGCCTGTCTGTCTCATTCTATGTCTCTCTCTGTCTGTGTGTGTCTCTCTTTCTGTCTCTGTGTATGACTCTTTCTGTCTCTCTCTGACTGTCTCTCTGTCTGTCTCTTTCTGTCTGCCTGTCTCTCTCTGTTTCATTCCAATTCAAATGAGCTTTATTGGCAGGACTAAGTACATGTTGGCATTGTCAAAGTAAATGGTAAAAATAGGGGGATATGTGGGTGGGGTAGGGGGGCATATAGAGGTCCAGGACATATCAGGCTCATTTTAGAGGATAGGGGCATGTCCAGGGTGGGGTATAGAGGTCCATGACATATCAGGTTCCTCTTAGTCTGGGGATAGGAACATCGAAAAAATAGGAACAGCATCCAATCCAGGTGAAGTATAACAAGTCTTTATTCAGCCACCATAAAATACGACGTTTCGGCCATTTTCAGGCCTTTATCAAGTATACAAAAACAGGCAAAATGGTGTCCTTAAATGGTGTGGAGGAGCCAATCACCATCCAGGAACCGCCCATAATACAAATAGACATATATACAGAATATACAACGATAATCAATTTAAAACAGTGATCAGAGCTCAGAATAGTGACATCATAGAAAAATACAGCAATGTTATAATTGTGCATGTAATATGCCATAGATTACTCCATATAAACACTATCACCATTTAGTCTGCCAATCGATGATCTGTTACTGCACACTCCCATTCTGGTGCTGCACCAATCATGTACTCACTAGCAGCAGCGTCCTCCATATCCAATCAGTGTCAGTTCAGCAGCGCTTAGTCAGAGCACTTGTCCAATAGCCCACAGGATAACAAATCGGGAGGCACACCTAACTCACTCCCCACTGTGTAGGTAAACAAAGGCACATGTTCAGAAGTCATCATAGCAAACGCCCAGTGGATCATGTGAACACCAGCGTCATCAGACACCCAGTCACATGACCGCAAGCATCATCCGAGGTCTAATCACATGATAGTCCCATCATAAGCCTCTATTCTAAGCTGAAAACACTAAAATAGCGCGCGATCACCGGCATCATCCGACACCTGAAAAAAGAACACGCATGCACAATAAACTCTATCATTATTTATACTACTCCAGATATGTCATCAGAAAACCTGCAGGTCACATGACCGTCAGTATTGGCATAATGTAAGCAAGAGACCGCACATGCGGATCTATATAGAATGGAAGATTAACAATATAGCAAACGCCTAAAGAAATATATATAATATCTACAAAATAAATGATGTCATCAGGAACCATTAAGTCACCACTCCGATCACTCCAGATAATAATCCTACGAAAACAACAAACATAAGTAAAATATATATCTAAAAACAAACACAGAATATAGATGCAAAAAATTACCTAGCACAAATATGCAAATTATATTCGATATTCAACCCTTTGGTTGCAATGTCTCCAAAACGGAGATCCACCGGAGTTCTTTCTGTTTAAGCAACTTAATCCTGTCACCACCTCTCCTGAGGGGTGGAACCCCGTCAATAACTCTAAATCTCAGCTGACTGACCAAGTGTCCACATTCTACAAAGTGCTTAGATACCGGCAGTTCCATCATCTTCGTCCTGATAGTACTTTTGTGTTTACTTATCCTAGCCTTAACTTCCATCGTTGTCTCGCCTATATACATGAGTCCACACGGACACACGAGCATATAGATTATAAAGCTAGATGTACAAGAGTACCGTTCCTGGATCCGAAAGCGTTGACCCGTGCGTGAGTGGCCAAAACTGTCACCCTTGATCATATTGCCACAGCATGCACAATTCAAACATGGAAATTTTCCATGTTTGAATTGTGCATGCTGTGGCAATATGATCAAGGGTGACAGTTTTGGCCACTCACGCACGGGTCAACGCTTTCGGATCCAGGAACGGTACTCTTGTACATCTAGCTTTATAATCTATATGCTCGTGTGTCCGTGAGGACTCATGTACATAGGCGAGACAACGATGGAAGTTAAGGCTAGGATAAGTAAACACAAAAGTACTATCAGGACGAAGATGATGGAACTGCCGGTATCTAAGCACTTTGTAGAATGTGGACACTTGGTCAGTCAGCTGAGATTTAGAGTTATTGACGGGGTTCCACCCCTCAGGAGAGGTGGTGACAGGACTAAGTTGCTTAAACAGAAAGAACTCCGGTGGATCTCCGTTTTGGAGACATTGCAACCAAAGGGGTTGAATATTGAATATAATTTGCATATTTGTGCTAGGTAATTTTTGCATCTATATTCTGTGTTTGTTTTTAGATATATATTTTACTTATGTTTGTTGTTTTCGTAGGATTATTATCTGGAGTGATCGGAGTGGTGACTTAATGGTTCCTGATGACATCATTTATTTTGTAGATATTATATATATTTCTTTAGGTGTCTGCTATATTGTTAATCTTCCATTCTATATAGATCCGCATGTGCGGTCTCTTGCTTACATTATGCCAATACTGACGGTCATGTGACCTGCAGGTTTCCTGATGACATATCTGGAGTAGTATAAATAATGATAGAGTTCATTGTGCATGCGTGTTCTTTTTTCAGATGTCGGATGATGCCGGTGATCGCTCGCTATTTTAGTGTTTTCAGCCTGGAATAGAGGCTTATGATGGGACTATCATGTGATTAGACCTCGGATGATGCTTGCGGTCATGTGACCTGCAGGTTTCCTGATGACATATCTGGAGTAATATAAATAATGATAGAGTTTATTGTGCATGCGTGTTCTTTTTTCAGGTGTCGGATGATGCCGGTGATCACGCGCTATTTTAGTGTTTTCAGCCTGGAATAGAGGCTTATGATGGGACTATCATGTGATTAGACCTCGGATGATGCTTGCGGTCATGTGACCTGCAGGTTTCCTGATGACATATCTGGAGTAGTATAAATAATGATAGAGTTTATTGTGCATGCGTGTTCTTTTTTCAGGTGTCGGATGATGCCGGTGATCGCGCGCTATTTTAGTGTTTTCAGCTTAGAATAGAGGCTTATGATGGGACTATCATGTGATTAGACCTCGGATGATGCTTGCGGTCATGTGACTGGGTGTCTGATGACGCTGGTGTTCACATGATCCACTGGGCGTTTGCTATGATGACTTCTGAACATGTGCCTTTGTTTATCACACAGTGGGGAGTGAGTTAGGTGTGCCTCCCGATTTGTTATCCTGTGGGCTATTGGACAAGTGCTCTGACTAAGCGCTGCTGAACTGACACTGATTGGATATGGAGGACGCTGCTGCTAGTGAGTACATGATTGGTGCAGCACCAGAATGGGAGTGTGCAGTAACAGATCATCGATTGGCAGACTAAATGGTGATATTGTTAATATGGAGTAATCTATGGCATATTATATGCACAATTATAACACTGCTGTATTTTTCTATGATGTCACTATTCTGAGCTCTGATCACTGTTTTAAATTGATTATCGTTGTATATTCTGTATATATGTCTATTTGTATTATGGGCGGTTCCTGGATGGTGATTGGCTCCTCCACACCATTTAAGGACACCATTTTGCCTGTTTTTGTATACTTGATAAAGGCCTGAAAATGGCCGAAACGTCGTATTTTATGGTGGCTGAATAAAGACTTGTTATACTTCACCTGGATTGGATGCTGTTCCTATTTTTTCGTTGGACTGTTGTTCATTTGGATCCTTGAACGCCTGAACGTGCATCCGTGCTAACTCCCGAGTGCTGTCAGCTGCTTGAATACTTGGGGATAGGAACATGTCCAGGGTGGGGTATAGAGGTCCATGACATATCAGGTTCCTCTTAGTCTGGGGATAGGAACATGTCCAGGGTGGGGTATAGAGGTCCATGACATATCAGGTTCCTCTCAGTCTGGGGATAGGGACATGTCCATGGTGGAGTATAGGGGTCCGTGACATATTAGGTTCCTCTTAGTCTGGGGATAGGGACATGTCCATGGTGGGGTATAGAGGTCCATAACATATCAGGTTCCTCTTAGTCTGGGGATAGGGACATGTCCATGGTGGGGTATAGGGGTCCATGACATATCAGGTTCCTCTTAGTCTGGGGATAGGGACATGTCCATGGTGGGGTATAGGGGTCCATGACATATCAGGTTCATCTTAGTCTGGGGATAGGGACATGTCCATGGTGGGGTACAGGGTTCCATGACATATCAGGTTCCTCTTAGTCTGGGGATAGGGACATGTCCATGGTGGGGTATAGGGGTCCATGACATATCAGGTTTCTCTTAGTCTGGGGATAGGGACATGCCCATGGTGGGGTATATGGGTCCATGACATATCAGGTTCCTCTTAGTCTGGGGATAGGGACATGTCCATGGTGGTGTATAGGGGTCCATGACATATCAGGTTCCTCTTAGTCTGGGGATAGGGACATGTCCATGGTGGGGTACAGAGTTCCATGACATATCAGGTTCCTCTTAGTCTGGGGATAGGGACATGTCCATGGTGGGGTATAGGGGTCCATTACATATCAGGCTCCTCTTAGTTGGGGGATAGGGACATGTCCATGGTGGGGTATAGGGGTCCATGACATATCAGGTTCCACTTAGTCTGGGGATAGGGACATGTCCATGGTGGGGTATAGGAGTCCATTACATATCAGACTCCTCTGATGAGTCGGGGGATATGGACATGTCCAGGGTGAGGTATAGGGGTCCATGACATATCAGGCTCCTCTTAGTCTGGGGATAGGGACATGTCCATTGTGCGGTATAGGGGTCCATGGCATAGCAGGCTCCTCTTAGTCGGGGGATAGGGACATGTCCATGGTGGGGTATAGGGGTCCAAGGCACATCTGTCTCCTTAGTCTGTGGCAGACACTGACATATTCTGCTGCTATGGCAGCTGCACTTTCCTCTTCCCCAGTATAATCGGCAGTTTCTCTTCTTACTCCATGGAGGTGAAGTCTGGGAGGAGATCAGACAGTCTCGTAGTGAGTGTCCCTCACTGCGGAGTATTTAGGGCACCTCAGCAGGAAGTGGGCCTCGTCCTCCATGGCCTCCTGGGGGCACTGCTGGCAGAGTGTGCTCTCTCGGGACTTGTAGTTCTGTCGGTTGCTGCCCAGATTCGATGAGTAGTCTGGGGGCGCTCAGTCTGTACCAACACAGGATCTGTCACTCTTCGGGGTTTTCTAGTTTCTCTAGATATGGGGCCAGTTTGCACTCCCTCCGTAGGTTCTGGTATAGCATCAATTTCTGGGATTTGTTTATGTCCTTCCTCCAGATGCTGAGATATTCCTCTTTGACTTTCTGTACCATCTTCCAGATTTCGCCTTTTGTCAAGCCATGTAGGTTGATGGCTTGGTCAGGCTGGCTTTGGGTACTTTGTGTTAGGAGGCTTCCTGGGGCTTTCTGGTGTAGGTAGGCTTTGTGAAGGTGGGAGCTGGAACTACTGTTTTGTAGATGAGCCTGGAATGACAGCGCCTTCTTCTGGATAGCGAGGTGTAATGGGAATCTGCCCAGCTCTGCTCGGCAGATGCTGTTTGACTCACTCTCTGTCTCTATCTATCTCTCTCTCTGTCTCGCTTTTTGTCTGTCTTTGTATGACTCTTTCAGCCTGACTCTCTCTCTATCACTGCCACTCTTTGTCTCTCTGTCTGTCTCTGTATAACTCTTTCTGTCTATCTCTGATTCTCTATGTCTCTCTGTCTGTCTCTATATGACTCTTTCAGTCTGACTCTCTCTGTCTCTCTGTCTGTCTCTGTATGACTCTTTCTGTCTATCTGTCTATCTCTGTCTCTCACTGTCTCTGTGATGAGCTATATGCTCGTGCTTCGGGTGGGCCTATGGACAGAGCTTTTTTTTGTGCAGTTGCCAAAGAACCAAGAAAAGAACTGCTCATAGGCCACCCGAAGCAGGAGCATATAATTAAAGGGAACCTGTCAGGTCCCCCATGCCCTCAGAACCACCGGCGTCAGAGAGGCACATTGAGTATGATCGCCATTGTTGCTATGGGGTATAAAATCTTACACCACCCCTATCCCAGACACACCCCAGAAGAAGCGACAGCGAAACGTGCGCTGGGGTGAGGGGGTCCTGCCATCCTGCATTCATATTGTGTTCCTATTACAGGTAAATATTTTTCTCTTTTCACCTTTTCACGTGCTCTTCTATAGATCTTCTCCATTTAGTTTGGATTGTCTTTATGTGGCGTTTTCTGTTTGGCATTAAGGACCTTATATAGATGGTATATGTATACATTTATTACTGAAAGCGCTATGCCGTAAATCTTATGGGGGTAACCAGTTTATGACAGAGGTCTCTTAAATGAAGCTGGGAAGCACCTTATATGTTTAAACAGAAATACGGTCCCAAACATTGAGCAGTGTTATATTTGTATTATTTATATGGTTGGCAGTGGTTTCCCCTTCTGGGCATATTGTTTATTTTAATATTTATTGATTTTAAATTGTTGTTTAATAAAAAAATATTTTAATTATTATTTACTGGATGGCTTCTTCGGCTAATGTGATAAAGAGTGGGAGAAGAGGGTTACACTAACAATCCAACACAATGGGCAGCACTTTGAACACATTTTATAAGTGGTCATAAACTTGTAAATAACTCATGAAAGAATAAAGTTACGTTAAAACCAAGCTCACCATTGTTTTTCTTGTGAAATTCTCAATACGTTTGATGTGTCACATGACCCTCTTCCCATTGGAAAAACTAAAGTTGGATCCAAAATGTGTGACTTCAAAATGGCTGCCGTGGTCACCACCTATCTTGAAAAGTTTTCCCCCCATATACTAATGTGCCAGAAACAGGAAGTTGATATCACCGACCATTTCCATTTTATTTAGGTGGATCCATGTAAAAGGCCCACCCTGTAGATCTTCTAGAGGGAACCTGAATTCATATAGTGCAGGTCTTGCTTTACACAGTTTGCATTCTGCAAATGTGATATACGGTACACCTCAGTCAACAATAATCCATAAATGCACAAATATTTTGCACATTCATCACCCCACAAGTTTATCTGTGTGTTCTCAAATGCCATGGCTGAATTTCTGTCCCAACAAGGCCTAGATTTAAAGTCAACGCTTAAAAATCGAAGGATTACAAAACTTCAAGTCCTCAAAAGGCAGCAAAATAAAGTAAAAAATATTGGCCTTTCTTTCCCATTCTGCAAATAACAATAATGAAAAAAATTGTGTAATTGTGTAATTTTATTTATCTAGCACAGTGAACTCTGTAAAAAAAAAATGCTAGATTTGCTGTATGTGGTCACATTGCCTCCCAATAGAATAAAAAGTGATCAGATAGTTGTGTGCACACCAAACAATACCAATAATAACAACTACAATAATAAGTTTGAGCTTGCAAAAAAATGAGTCGTTATACAGCTCCTTTGGCGGAGAAATAAAAAAATGTATGGCTCGCACGCTGGTGACAGGATAAAGGTAAAATGACATTTTTCTGTTTTGTGTGTGACCGGATATGTCAGTGACACAATTGCTCTTTTAATACAATATTTTGCAAATGAACATTAAAAAGTTAAACTTGCCCTTCAAAAAAAACAATCTTCATATTGTTGGTGAAAAAAGTAAAGAACAAAAATTGGGTTGAAATCAAAAGGGGAAAAAATCACTGAGAGCATCAAGAAGGGATAAATATTAAGTTCATATTTACATAAACGAGAGTTATCAAAGGTGATAAATGCAGTCCACTTACTTAACTTTCTCTGCTATTAGCTACAAAGTCGTTGGGGCTGATTCTGTAAGTCTGGTAATGTGTAGGCTGGTATTAATGAAGGGCTCACTGGAGTACGATGCGTCAAATTCAGTAAGAGGTGCACGTCTCTTAATTAATTCGGCAAACCTCAGTGTTGTGCGTCTCATGAAAAATGCTGATTCTGCCAGGAACCATAAGAAACACACGCACTTTTGCAGAATTTGATGAGCCTAGCCACTACCCATCCCAGCTCGGATCCTCCCTTTTGGGCAGAGCAGCTTCAATCTGCTTTGAAAATTTCAAAATTTACAACATTTTTGCATAAGTCTGCTTTGCATAAAACATTGCAGCTTTTCCAAATCTATAACACCAGTTTGCTGCAAAAACTTTTAGAAGAATGGCCCCCATGGACAGCAATGCGTTTGAAGATTAAAAGTTACCTTTACGCAAGAAGGAACCTTTTGAATGGTCAATCACTTCAGATTGAGTCCAATTTGACATTGCATTTTCCTTCATGGCTTTGAAGGTTGAATGTTCGACAACCAAGTCAATCTGTGCATCATCTAAATCCTGTCCTAAGAATTTACAGATCCTCACCACACAGCCACGGAGATCCTGAAAAAAATGACATTTATTTACACCATTATATATAGTGTATCAATCACGTCACAGTACTAGCTCTTAAGACAATTAATAAGAAAACTTTCCTTTTTCCCAGATGGTTTAAGAAACTATGTGTAAAGTGAACCTCCCAGGTAAAATAACTGTCACACAGTGTCTTGGGACTGTAATGAGGTCACTAGAACTAGGGACTTCCTATCTATCCCTCACACCCAGGATTACTCCTGAAGGTGGAGACGCCAGGGTCACGTGCCTTGCTATTCTCCTATATCAACTCTAATCTGTCCCCTCCCCCACCCAAGGAGATGGGAAGCTGAAGTGTATAGGATAAAACTAACCAGACAAACAAGGAAAGGCTGACAGGGATAAATGAAAATATAAATCATATTAAATACACTCACCAAACAACAGAGTGAACCATAGGGGAGTAAATGGAAGGAGAAACCAAATAGGTGAGGATGAGGATGTGCAAACAAACAAAACTCTAAGCAACAATTTCCTGAATAAATCTGCCAACACCTACTCCAAACACGATCTACACCTAAAACTTTAAACCAGGCAGGAAAAACTAAAACTGGCAATTCCAAAGTGCCAGAGGCTAGCATATATAGCAGAGGGAAGTGGCCAACACTGAATAGCTCAGTCAATCTAGATAGGAAAGCTCCAGTAGCTTCATCTCAACAGATTAACCCTTGTATTGCCAGCAAGAAAAAAACTACACTGTTTAATACAATGGTGTAGTACTTTAAACCAGTGCAGGAATTCATGAAACTAGATGAAGCAATCTTCCGGCCAATTTCCGAATGGAACCCCCACAGATCTTAAAAAATGGGATTCTTAAGAGCCCTGTATGAATGGAGAATTGGTTGAGCATGTGCACGTCCTCCACATTCATTCTCATGTGAGTGACAAAGACCAGCAGAGCACAGCATGGCAATCTCATTGAGAAATCATTCTCAGGATGTGGTCAAATTCCCAATGATGGAAAAGTTATCCTCTATTCTATGGAATATATATATTTATATATACAGTGGGTTCAGAATGTATTCACAAATCACAACCCTTTAAATGTTTCACTCTTTGTTTCATTGCAGCCATTTGGTAAATTCAAAAAAAGTTCATTTTTTCCTCATTAATGTACACTCTGCACCCATCTTTACTGAAAAAGAGAAATGTCGAAATTTTTTCAAATGTATTAAAAAATAAAAATTGAAAAATCACATGGTCATAAGTATTCAGACCCTTTGCTCAGTATTCAGTAGAAGCTCCTTTTGAGCTAGTACAGCCGTGAGTCTTCTTGGGAAAAATGCAACATGTTTTTCACACCTGGATTTGGAGATCCTCTGCCATTCTTCCTTGCAGATCCTCTCCAGTTCCGTCAGGTTGGATGGTGAACGTTGGTGGACAGCCATTTTCAGGTCTCTCCAGAGATGCTCATTTGGGTTTAAGTCAGAGCTCCTACTGGGCCAGTCAAGAATTGTCACAGAGTTATTCTGAAGCCAACTCCTTTGTTATTTTAGCTGTGTGTTTTGGGTCATTGTCTTATTGGAAGGTGAACCTTTGGCCAAGTCTGAGGTCCAGAGCACTCTGGAAGAGGTCTTCATCCAGGATATCTCTGTAATTGGCCGCATTCATGTTTCCTTTAATTACAACAAGTCGTTCTGTCCCTGCAGCTGAAAAACACCCCCATAGCATGATGCTTCCACCACCATGTTTCACTGTTGGAATTGTATTGGACAGGTGATGAGCAGTGCCTGGTTTCCTCCACACTGTAACATTTCCAGGGGATATAGCTCTAGGATCGCTGTCTGGGTAGACAGGATGGCACGAAAACAGTTCATTCAGACAGCAGTTCTGATAAAAACTGGCCGCAACCAGTTTTATTAAAGTCCACAGCAAACAGATAAAAATAAATCATAAACAGAAAACCTGGGCTTGTCTAGCCACTAATTACACATAGATAGATTGCCCTGTCTATCCGGGTCCCGGCTCTACCAGCCTGGCCCAACACAACGCATATCATATATGTTACCAGTATGGAGTTTCACAGAAACTCCTCCTTGTGTCTGAAGGCACATCCAACGTCCAGACTTGAGAGAGATCCACTCCTATTCAGCCGCTGTTCGCACGGATTCTCACTGAGACTACTCCTGTGTCCGGGTACCTCCTGCACCCAGACTGAGATAGCTCATACTCCTGGAGACTGCTTCCTTGTGCCGGGACACCTCCCTGTGTCCAGGCTAAAGACAGCTCTCAGATTATGTTTGCAGACACCTACTTCTGGTCTCCTAATTAAGACCTGAGTAGTTTCAGGCCTGAGCTGCAAGTGTGTAATGAATGTAAGGTGTAGTGACCTTTCTCTACCACTAGGTTTACAAAGCCACACATTTCCCTTATACCTAGGTGAAATGTACACCCCATTCAACACACATTCCTTCACTGTCTCACAACACATACTGCATAAAATTATCACCAAAAAGTTCAATGTTTGTCTCATTAGATCAAATAATCTTATTTCTCATAGTCTGGGAGTCCTTCATGTGTTTTTTAGTAAACTCTATGCGGCTTTCATATGTCTGGCACTAATGAGAGGCTTCCGTCGGGCCACTCTGCTATAAAGGCCTGACTAGTGTCGGGCTGCAGTGATAATTAACTTTGAGGAACTTTCTCTCATCTCCCTACTGCATCCGTGGAGCTCAGCCACAGTGATCTTGGGGTTCTTCTTTACCTCTCTCACCAAGGCTCTTCTCCCACGATTGCTCAGTTTGGTTCGATGGCCAGGTCTATGAAGATTTCTGGTGGTCAAAACTTCTTCCATTTAAGGATAATGGAGGCCACTGTGCTCTTAGGAACATTGAGTACTGCAAAAATTATTTTGTAACCTTGGCCAGATCTGTGCTTTACCACAATTCTGTCTCTGAGCTCCTTGGCCAGTTCCTTTGACCTCATGATTCTCATTTAGTCTGACATGCACTGTGACCTGTGAGGTCTTATATAGACAGGTGTGTGCCTTCTCAAATCAAGTCCTATGAGTTTAATTAAACACAGATGGACTCCAATGAAGTAGTAGAACCATCTCAAGGAGGATCACAAGGAAATGGACAGCATGTGATGTAAATATTAGTGTCTGAGCACAGGATCTGAATACTTATGACCATGTGATATTTCAGTTTTTCATTTTTAATAAATTTGCAAAAATTTCTACATTTCTGTTTTTTAGATGGGGTGCAGAGTGTACATTAATGAGAAAAAATGAACTTTTTTGATTTTACCAATAGCTGCAATGAAACAAAGAGTGAAATATATATACTGTTTATATATACAGTACAGACCAAAAGTTTGGACACAACATCTCATTTAAAGATTTTTCTGTAATTTCATGACTATGAAAATTGTAAATTCACACTGAAGGCATCAAAACTATGAATTAACACAAGTGGAATTATAGACTTAACAAAAAAGTGTGAAACAACTGAAAAAATGTCTTATATTCTAGGTTCTTCAAAGTAGCCACCTTTTGCTTTGATGACTGCTTTGCACACTCTTGGCATTCTCTTGATGAGCTTCAAGAGGTAGTCACCGGGAATGGTTTTCACTTCACAGGTGTGCCCTGTCAGGTTTAATAAGTGGGATTTCTGGCCTTATAAATGGGGTTAGGACCATCAGTTGTGTTGTGCAGAAGTCTGGTGGATATACAGCTGATAGTCCTACTGAATAGACTGTTAGAATGTGTATTATGGCAAGCAAAAAGCATCTAAGTAAAGAAAAACGAGTGGCCATCATTACTTTAAGAAATGAAGGTCAGTCAGTCCGAAAAATTTGGAAAACTTTGAAAGTGTCCCCAAGTGCAGTTGCAAAAACCATCAAGCGTTACAAAGAAACTGGCTCACATGAGGACCGACCCAGGAAAGGAAGACCAAGAGTCACCTCTGCTTCTGAGGATAAGTTTATCTTAGTCACCAGCCTCAGAAATCACAGGTTTACAGCAGCTCAGATTAGAGACCAGGTCAATGCCACACAGAGTTCTAGCAGCACACACATCTCTACAACACCTGTTAAGAGGAGACTTTGTGCAGCAGGCCTTCATTGTAAAATAGCTGCTAGGAAAAAACTGCTAAGGACAGGCAACAAGCAGAAGAGACTTGTTTGGGCTAAAGAACACAAGGAATGGACATTAGACCAGTGGAAATTTGTGCTTTGGTCTGATGAGTCCAAATTTGAGATTTTTGGTTCCAACCACCGTGTCTTTGTGAGATGCAGAAAAGGTGAACGGATGGACTCTACATGCCTGGTTCCCACCATGAAGCATGGAGGAGGAGGTGTTATGGTGTGGGGGTGCTTTGTTGGTGACACTTTTGGGGATTTATTCAAAATTTAAGGCATACTGAACGAGCATGGCTACCACAGCATCTGGCAGCGGCATGCTATTCCATCCGGTTTGCGTTTAGTTGGACCATCATTTATTTTCAACAGGACAATGACCCCAAACACACCTCCAGGCTGTGTAAGGGCTACTGACAAAGAAGGAGAGTGATGTGGTGCTACGCCAGATGACCTGGTTGCCACAGTCACCAGACCTGAACCCAATCGAGATGGTTTGGGGTGAACTGGACCGCAGAGTGAAGTCAAAAGGGCCAACAAGTGCTAAGCATCTCTGGGAACTCCTTCAAGATTGTTGGAATACCATTTCCGCTGACTACCTCTTGAAGCTCATCAAGAGAATGCCAAGAGTGTGCAAAGCAGTCATCAAAGCAAAAGGTGGCTACTTTGAAGAACCTAGAATATAAGACATATTTTCAGTTGTTACACACTTTTTTGTTAAGTATATAGTTCCACATGTGTTAATTCATAGTTTTGATGCCTTCAGTGTGAATGTACAATTTTCATAGTAATGAAAATACATAAAAATCTTTAAATGAGAAGGTGTGTCCAAACTTTTGGTCTGTACTGTATATATATATATATATATATATATATATATATATATATATATATATATATATACATATTGCAAAAAATAAGCTCCCACTTTTTTGGCTGTCCATTTTCTTGATAAAGCTTTCCACTGATGGGTAGCTATGCAGTTGGGACCAAATCCGGCTCTATCTACTTGGATGTCTGCTGATACATAGTGACGTGAACTATAAGGATTAGGTACTGTCTTAATTGGGTACATTTTTTCACAGCTGGATGGATTTAGCACCTTTTTGATCAAACCAGTGTTAACTAAGTAGTAAGTACCCTTTGTTACAGTTGTGTGAAAACATGTTTGCACACTTCCTGATTTCCTATTTTTTGCATGTTTGTCACACTTAAATGTTTCAGATCACTAATTGAATATAAATATTAGACAAAGATAATGTGAGTAATCACAATATGCTGTTTTTAAATGAAGGTCTTTATTATTAAGGAAAAAATAAATCCAAACCTACAGGGCACTGTAAAAAAATGATTGTCCACCCACCTTAAAACATAAATTAATTTTGGTTTATCACATCTTTGGGAAATTGAGCTGAAATTTCCTAGCCACCCACATGTCTGATTACTGTCTCATGTGGTTTCAATCAAGAAATCACTTAAATAGGACCTGCCTGACAAATTAAAGTAGACCAAGAAATCGTCAAAAGCTACACATCATGCTGCAATCCAAAGAACCATTATCCACAAAAGTAAAAAACATGGAACAGCAGTGATCCTTCCCAGAAGTGGCCGGCTGACCAAAATTACCTCAAGAGCGAAGCAATGACTCATCCAAGAGCTCACAAAAAAACCCACAACAATATCCAAAGAATTGCAAACCTCACTTGCCTCAGTTAAGGTCAGTGCTCATGACTCCACCATAAGAAAGACACTGGTCAAAACATGGCCTGCATGGCAGAGATCTAAGATGAAAACCACTGCTGAACAATAATAACATAAAGGTTCATTCAGTTTTCTTACAAAAAATATTGATGATGACCAAGACTTTTGGGAAAATACTCTGTGGACTGTTGAGGCAAAAGTTGAACTTTTTGAAAGATTTATGTCCTATTATATCTGGTATAGAAGTAACACAGCATTTCAGAAAAGGAACATCATACCAACAGTAAAATACGGTGGTGGTATTGTGATGGTCTGGGGCTATTTTGCTGTTTTAGGATGTAGAAGACTTACTGTAGTAAATGGAACCATTAATTCTGCTGTCTAACAAAAATCCTGAAGGAGAATGTCCGGCCATCTGTTTGTGACCTCAAGCTGAAGAACACTTAGTTTATACAGCAGGGCAATGATCGAAAACACACTAGCAAGTCCACCTCTGAGTAGGTAAAGAACAAAAAAATTATGACTTTTTAGTGGCCTTGTCAATGTCCTGACCTTAATCCAATTGAGATGGTGTGGTATGTTCTTAAAAAGGCGGTTCATGTGCAGAAACACTCCAATGTGGCTAAATTAAAATAATTATGCAAAGATGAGTGGGCCAAAGTTCCTTCAGAGCATTGTAAAAGATTGTTTGCTGGTTACCGCAAACACATGATTGCAGTTGATGCTGCTGTGGGTGTCTCAACCAGTTTCTAGTTTTACAGATCAATCACTTTTTCACACAAAATAAAATTTCCTAAAAAATAAAGACCTTCATATAACCCCTTAGTGACAGGGCCATTTTGCAGCTTAATGACCGGGCCAATTTTTACAATTCTGACCACTGTCAATTTATCAGGTTATAACTCTGGAACGCTTTAACGAATCCAGCTGATTCTGAGAAAGTTTGTTCGTGACATATTGTACTTCACGTTAGTGGTAAAAATTTTTGATATGACTTGTGTTTATTTATGAAAAAAACGGAAATATGGCGAAAAAAAATGATTGAAAAATGATTGAATTTTTATGCCCTTAAATCAGAGAGATATGTCACACAAATTTCTTAATAAATAACATTTCCCACATGTCTACTCTACATCAGCACAATTTTGGGGACAAAATTTTTTTTTGTTACAAAGTTATAAGGGTTAAAAGTTGACCAGCGATTTCTCATTTTTACAACACCATTTTTTTTTAGGGACCACATCACATTTGAAGTCACTTTGAGGGGTCTATATGATAGAAAATACCCAAAAGTGACACCATTCTAAAAACTGCACCCCTCAAGGTGCTCAAAACCACATTCAAGAAGTTTATTAACCCTTTACGTGCTTCACAGGAACTGAAGCAATGTGGAAGGAAAAAAATAACATTTAACTTTTTTTGCAAAAACTTTAGTTTGGAACCAATTTTTTTTATTTTCACAACTGTTAAAAGAAAAAATGAACCACTAAATTTGTTGTGCAATTTCTCCTGAATAAGCCGATACCCCATATGTGGGGGTAAAGCACTTTTCGGGCGCACAGCAGAGGTCGCAAGGGAAGGAGCAACATTTGACTTTTTCAACGCAGAATTGGCTGGATGCCATGTCGTGTTTGTAGAGGCCCTGATGTGTCTAATCAGTAGAAACCCATCACAAGTGACCCTATTTTGGAAACTAGACCCCTTAAGGAACTTATCTAGATGTGTGGTGAGTACTTTGAACCTCCAAGTGCTTCACAGAAGTTTATAACATAGAACAGTGAAAATAAAAAAATCATATTTTTTCCACAAAAACAATCTTTTCACCCCAATTTTTATATTCTCAAGGGTAACAAGACCCCAAAAGTTTTTGTGCAATTTGTCCTGAGCATGCTGATACCCCATATGTGGTGGTAAACCACTGTTTGGGTGCATGGCAGAGCTTGGAAGGGAAGGAGAGCCATTTGACTTTTTCAACGCAGAATTGGCTGGACGTCATGTCGTGTTTGTAGAGGCCCTGATGTGTCTAAACAGTGGAAACCCCCAACAAGTGACCCCATTTTGGAAACTAGACGCCCTAAGGAACTTATCTAGATGTGTGGTGAGCACTTTGAACCTCCAAGTGCTTCACAGAAGTTTATAACATAGAACCGTGAAAATGAAAAATCATATTTTTACCACAAAAACGATCTGTTCACCCCAATTTTTATTTTCCCAAGGGTAACAAGACCCCAAAAGTTTTTGTGCAATTTGTCCTGAGCATGCTGATACCCCATATGTGGGGGTAAACCACTGTTTGGGTGCATGGCAGGGCTTTGAAGAGAAGGAGCACCATTTGACATTTTCAACGCGGAATTGGCTGGACGCCATGTCGCGTTTGTAGAGGCCATAATGTGTCTAAACAGTGAAAACCCCCCACAAGTGACATCATTTTGGAAACTAGACCCCCTAAGGAACTTATATAGATGTGTGGTGAGCACTTTGTACTCCCAAGTGCTTCACAGAAGCTTATAACTCAAGGGCATGAAAATAAAAAGTCATATTTTTTCCACAAACCTGATCGTTTAGTCCCCAATTTTTTATTTTTCCAAGGGTAACAAAAGAAATTAGACCACAAAAGTTGTCCAATTTGTCCTGAGTACGCTCATACCCCATATGTGGGGGGGGACCACTGTTTGGGCGCACGACAGGGCTTGGAAGAGAACGAGCGCCGTTTGACTTTTTCTAACCAAAATTGGCTGGAATTGAAATTGGACGCCATGTCGCGTTTGGAGAGCCCCTGATACGCCTAAACAGTGGAAACCCCCCACAAGTGACACCATTTTGGAAAATAAACCCCTTAAGGAACTTATCTAGATGTGTGGTGAGCACTTTGAACCCCAAGTGCTTCACAGAAATTTATAAACGTAGGGCCGTGAAAATAAAAAATCTTTTTTTTCCTCAAAAATGATTCTTTAGCCCGCTATTTTTTTAATTTTCCCAAGGGTAACAGGAGAAATTGGACCCAAAAAGTTGTTGTGCAATTTTTCCTGAGTACACTGATACCCAATATGTGGGGTGAAACCACTGTTTGGGCGCATGGGAGTGCTTGGAAGGGAAGGAGCGCCATTTTGTAATGCAGACTTTGATGGAATGTTCTGCGGGCGTCATGTTGTGTTTGCAGAGTCCTTGATGTGCCTAATCAGTAGAAACCCCCTGCAAGTAACACCATTTTGGAAACTAGACCCCCCAAGGAGCTTATCTAGATGTATGGTGAGCACTTTGAACCCCCAAATGCTTCACAGAAATTTTTAATGCAGAGCCGTGAAAATAAAAAATCATTTTTTTCCTCAAAAATTATTATTTAGCCCGCTATTTTTTTATTTTCCCAAGGGTAACAGGAGAAATTGGACCCAAAAAGTTGTTGTGCAATTTTTCCTGAGTACGCTGATACCCCATATGTGGGGTGAAACCACTGTTTGGGTGCATGGGAGTGCTTGGAAGGGAAGGAGCGCTATTTTGTAATGCAGACTTTGATGGAATGTTCTGCGGGCGTCATGTTGTGTTTGGAGACCCCCGATGTGTCTAAACAGTGGAAACCTCCCACAAGTGACCCCATTTTAGAAACTAGACCCCTAAGGGAACTTATCTAGATGTGTGGTGAGCACTGTGAACCCCCAAGTGTGTCACAGAAATTTATAAACGCAGAGCTGTGAAAATAAAAAATCATTTTTTTTCTCAAAAATTATTTTTTAGCCAGCTATTTTTTATTTTCCCAAGGGTAACAGGAGAAATTAGAACCCAAAATTGGTGTGCAATTTGTCCTGAGTACGCCGATACCCCATATATTGGGGTAAACCACTGTTTGGGCGCACGGCAGGGCTCGGAAGGGAGGGAGCGCCATTTGACTTTTTGAACGCCATGTCGTGTTTGGAGACCCCCTGATGTGCCTAAATAGTGGAAAACACTCAATTCTAGCTCCAACCCTAACCCCAACACACCCCTAACCCTAATCCCAACCCTAATCCTAACCTAAATCCAAACCCTAATTCCAACCCTAATTATAACCCTAATTATAACCCAACTTAATTGTAACCCTAATACTCCTAATTGTAACCACCCTAATCTACCTAATTCTAACCTACTAATTGTACACCCTTCCCAATTCTAACCTAATATATACCATAACCTAAGGCGGTTCATTTCGTTTTACCAGCGTTCAAATACATTGCGTTTGACGGGCTGGTAAGCCAGGTTAGCATAGGCATCACGTTAATGATGCACGTCGCGAACGCAAGATCGCGTTTCATCTGGTAGTCGGATGACGGAGCCCTAAGGGAGGTTGAGTTCCATCATGAATGTGCACGCGAACGCTCACCGCGTTATACAGCTGTCGCAGCTTAATGGATGCATTAACGGATATACACCGCGTTATATATATAGGGTTAATAACGGCGGATCGCAACATCGGTGTCGGTAAAAACCGACCCGATTCATGTTCTCTGGGGTCTCGGCTACCCGCGGTAGCCGAGACCCCAGAGAAAATGCACCTCTGGGGGGCGCTATTCACTTTTTCCACAGCACCGTTAATTAACGGCGCTGTGGTTTAAGTACCCTTAATGACCGCCGTTAAAAGGCGTATCGGCGGTCGTTAAGGGGTTAAAAACTGCATTTTGTGTTTGTCTAATATTTCTAATAGGTCTAATATTTAAATTTGTTTGCTGATCGAAAACATTTAAATGTAATAAACATGCAAAAGAATAGGAAATCAGGAAGGGGACAGCACTTTGTCACACAACTGTATTTCCATGTTTTATTACTATTCATTTACTTATCACAAGGTTCTTGTTCATTTAGTTTTTGTCTTAGGTTCTGTCTGTTAAATGACCACAGTGTGACAGCACACCTATGCGTTGCATTTATACCCACACGCACTCTGTTGTTGTTTTTTGTTTCAGTTCATTGTACTTTTTACAAACAGGGGAATGGCTCCACTTTATTGGACTGTCCACTTTTCTGATATAGCTTTCTACAGACAGAGACTGCACAATCGGGACCCGATCCCGCTCTGCCCTTATCTATTTGAATATCTACTGACAAATAATGAGGTGAACTACAAGAGTTCGGTACGGTCCTCATTGGGTACACCCTGTCGCTGTGGAATGACCTTTATGCTTTTTGATCAAAATAGTGTAAACTAAGTGCCCTATGTTTTTTCCATGCACTTTTACTATGTGCTTGTTACAGGGTATTTGCTCATTTTGTTTTTAGCTTCAGTTCCATATATCCTGGGGTACAATTGCCAGAGACATACAACTTGGCAGCAAGTTCTAACCAGAGACCCTACTGATACTTCATGCCACCCTATAGAGTTTCACTACCTGTAAGAGTTCCTCGTATGTAATAAAGAAGAATCTGCTGTCATCTTTCATTTTCATCCAGCCTTTCACATGTTCAAACCAAGATCCAAATAGAACTGAAAGACAATAGTTTAGCATTTAGATGAGAGTTTATTGACCGCAGAAGACCCTCTTCAATTATTAACTTTATAAACAGTAGCTACTGCTTTGCAAGAACGCATCTAGTGCCAGTAAGTAGAGATTAGGGTGCATGTCATTATAGCCAGCATCATACTTTATCCAAGATAAATCTTTTATCCATAACCTTTTCCTTACAAGCTCACATAAACAATACATGTGCTCATCATGAACATTAATCTTCTCTTAGTCAACATGGTATTTCTTACATACAGCGCTATAAGTACAGGGTGGGCCATCTATATGGATCCACCTAAATAAAATGGGAATGGTTGGTGATATCAACTTCCTGTTTGTGGCACATTAAAGTATGGGAGGTGGAAACTTTTCAAGATGGGTGGTGACCATGGCGGCCATTTTGAAGTCGGCCATTTTGGATCCAACTTTATTTTTTCCAATGGGAAGACGGTCATGTGACACATCACACTTATTGAGCATTTCACAAGAAAAACAATGGTATGCTTGATTTTAAAATAACTTTATTCTTTCATGAGTTATTTACAAGTTTATGACCACTTATAAAATGTGTTCAAAGTGCTGCCCATTGTGTTGGATTGTAAATGCTACCCTCTTCTCCCACTCTTGACACACTGATAGTAACACCGCAGAAGAAATGCTAGCACAGGCTTCCAGTATATCCATTTGTTTCAGATGCTGCAAATCTCATATCTTCACAGCATAGACAATTGCCTTCAGATGACCCCAAAGATAAAAGTCTAAGAAGGTCAAAACTGGGAGACCTTGGTGGCCATTCAATTAGCCCATGACGACCAATCCACTTTATCACCAACCATTCCCATTTTATTTAGGCGCATCCATATAGATGGCTCACCCTGTAGAGACACTGTACCTTTAAGAATTACTGCCTGACCGCATCAGCTGTGCCTTCTCAGCACCCTGTGTGTGGCCTGCCACCTTGTCCTATCACAGAGCAGCTGATTGAAGGGGATTCTTGGCTGTCTCTCTCTGCAGTCCAGGACCTGTGCGGAGCAGGACTTCTGGCTCTGCCCCTATTGAGAACAGTGAGGGAGGTGGTGTGTGTGAATGTGTGGTGACAGGTGTCCGGGCATGCATTACTGCGCACTGTGGGGCAAGGTATTTTAAGGAAATCCTATCATTTGTATTATGATGTGATGAGTATGTGATACCATGAATATTATGAGAGGCTGGGGGATCTGCTGCAAATTATATTATGAGGGGATGCGGGACTGTGGCCATGTATATTATGATGGGTTGTGGATGTCTGCTGCACTTTACATTATGAGTGCTGTGGGGATCTGCTGCACTGTATATTATGAAGTGTTAGGGGACTGCAGCCATGTATATTATGAGGGGTTGGGGGTCTGTGGCCATGTATATTATGATGGGCTGTGGATGTCTGCTGCACTGTATATTATGAGGGGCTGGGGGTCTTTTGACATGTATATTATGATGAGTTGTGGATGACTGCTGCATTGTATATTATGAGAGGTTGGAGGTCTTTGGCCATGTATATTATGATGGGTTGTGGAAGTCTGCTGTACTTTATATTATGAGTGCTGTGGGGATCTGCTACACTCTATATTATGAGGGGCTGGGGGTCTTTTGACATAAATATTATGGTGGGTTGTGGGTGTCTGCTGCACTGTATATTATGAGGGGCTGGGGGTCTTTTGACATGTATATTATGATGAGTTGTGGATGTCTGCTGCACTGTATATTATGAGGGGTTGGAGGTCTATGGCCATGTATATTATGATGGGTTGTGGATGTCTGCTGCACTTTATTTTATGAGTGCTGTGGGGATCTGCTGCACTGTATATTATGAGGGGCTGGGGGTCTTTTGACATGTGTATTATGATGAGTTGTGGATGTCTGCTACACTGTATATTATGAGGGGTTGGAGGTCTATGGCCAAGTATATTATGATGGGTAGTGGATGTCTGCTGCACTTTATTTTATGAGTGCTGTGGGGATCTGCTGCACTGTATATTATGAGGGGCTGGGGGTCTTTTGACATGTATGTTATGGTGGGCTTTGGGTGTCTGCTGCACTGTATATTATTGGGGGCTGCGGGAGTTTTGACATGTATATTATGATGGGTTTTGGATGTCTGCTGCACTGTATATTATGAATGGTTGGAGGTCTTTGGCCTTGTATATTATGATGGGTTGTGGATGTCTGCTGCACTTTATATTATGAGTGCTGTGGGGATCTGCTGCACTTTATATTATGAAGTGCTAAGGGATTGCAGCCATGTATATTATGAGGGGCTGGGGGTCTTTTGACATGTATATTATGGTGGATTGTGGGTGCCTGCTGCACTGTATATTATGAGGAGTTAGAGTTTTTTGGCCATGATTATTATGATGGGTTGTGGATGTCTGTTGCACTTTATCTTATGAGTGCTGTGGGGATCAGGTGCACTGTATAGTATGAAGTGTTAGGGGACTGCAGCCATGTATATTATGAGGGGCTGGGGGTCTTTTGACATGTATGTTATGGTGGGCTTTGGGTGTCTGCTGCACTGTATATTATGAGGGGCTGCGGGAGTTTTGACATGTATATTATGATGGGTTTTGGATGTCTGCTGCACTGTATATTATGAATGGTTGGAGGTCTTTGGCCTTGTATATTATGATGGGTTGTGGATGTCTGCTGCACTTTATTTTATGAGTGCTGTGGGGATCTGCTGCACTGTATATTATGAGGGGCTGGGGGTCTTTTGACATGTGTATTATGATGAGTTGTGGATGTCTGCTACACTGTATATTATGAGGGGTTGGAGGTCTATGGCCATGTATATATGATGGGTTTGGGGATGTCTGCTGCACTTTATTTTATGAGTGCTGTGGGGATCTGCTGCACTGTATATTATGAGGGGCTGGGGGTCTTTTGACATGTATGTTATGGTGGGCTTTGGGTGTCTGCTGCACTGTATATTATGAGGGGCTGCGGGAGTTTTGACATGTATATTATGATGGGTTTTGGATGTCTGCTGCACTGTATATTATGAATGGTTGGAGGTCTTTGGCCTTGTATATTATGATGGGTTGTGGATGTCTGCTGCACTTTATTTTATGAGTGCTGTGGGGATCTGCTGCACTGTATATTATGAGGGGCTTGGGGTCTTTTGACATGTGTATTATGATGAGTTGTGGATGTCTGCTACACTGTATATTATGAGGGGTTGGAGGTCTATGGCCATGTATATTATGATGGGTTGTGGATGTCTGCTGCACTTTATTTTATGAGTGCTGTGGGGATCTGCTGCACTGTATATTATGAGGGGCTGGGGGTCTTTTGACATGTATGTTATGGTGGGCTTTGGGTGTCTGCTGCACTGTATATTATGAGGGGCTGCGGGAGTTTTGACATGTTTATTATGATGGGTTTTGGATGTCTGCTGCATTGTATATTATGAATGGTTGGAGGTATTTGGCCTTGTATATTATGATGGGTTTTGGATGTCTGCTGCACTTTATATTATGAGTGCTGTGGGGATCTGCTGCACTGTATATTATGAAGTGCTAAGGGATTGCAGCCATGTATATTATGAGGGGCTGGGGTCTTTTGACATGTATATTATGGTGGATTGTGGGTGCCTGCTGCACTGTATATTATGAGGAGTTAGAGTTTTTTGGCCATGTATATTATGATGGGTTGTGGATGTCTGTTGCACTTTATCTTATGAGTGCTGTGGGGATCAGGTGCACTGTATAGTATGAAGTGTTAGGGGACTGCAGCCATGTATATTATGAGGGGCTGGGGGTATTTTGACATATATATTATGGTGGGTTGTGGGTGCCTGCTGCACTGTATATTATGAGGAGTTGGAGGTCTTTGGCCATGTATATTATGATGGATTGTGGATGTCTGCTGCACTTTATATTATGAGTGCTGTGGGGATCTGCTGCACTGTATATTATGAAAGGTTGTGGGATATGTCGCAATGTATATAAAGAGGTTTAGGGGAGTGCGGCCATGTATATTATGAGGGGTTGGGGGTGTACAGCCATGTATATTTTGATGGGTAGAGAGTCTGCAGTCATGTATATAATGAGATGCTGAGGGGATCTGAAGCCATGCATTGCATATTATGAGAGGCTAGAGATTTGCAGCCATGTATATTATCAGAGGCTAGGGGCTCTTCTGTCATGTATACTATGAGAGGTTGGGGGGTCTACAGCCAAGTATATTATTAGAGGGTGAGGGGGATCTGTGGCCATGTATATTATGAGGGCCTAGAGGTCCACAGCTATGTAACTTATGAGGGGCTGGAGGGTCTGCTACAAATTATTTCCTTTGTGGGGAATGGGGACTGTTCATTGCTGAGGGCTGGGGACATATTACCTTGTTTACTGCATGTTGCACTGAATATTTTTGGGTGCTGGTGGGTGTTATACTGAGAGGGGCATGAAGGTCAATTCATCATTGTACATCCTGAACTGCTGTGAATTCTGATGGGCTGGGGGTGTTATAGTGTGTAATGTTTGTGGGGAGCTTGATGAATTGTCTCTGAACAGCTGAAAACTTTAGTTAAATGGGTTATGCAGGACTAATTCTTTTCCATGGGTCTAAAACGAACAGGAAAGAAGTTGCTAATTATCTGCCTGTTCTGCCCACCACCGAGCGCTGTCATTTCAGAGTAATCAGAAACCACTCCTGCTGGCGATTGTGCGGCCCCCGCTAATGTAATGTCGACACAGCAGCAGCTTTTCTTCTTCTCTAATTGATTGATGAGGAATCGCTGCCAATGCAATGTTGACTCACAGCCGACTCTCCTTGGGTTAGTGGATGTCAATCAGCATGATGTTGGCAGGAGTCGTCGGCAGAGCAGCCATGAAGAAGAAGAACGGTCCCTGACTGCTCTGAGCGGTGCCAGATAGAACTGGCAGGTTGTTGGCTGCGATTATGTTATTTCTTAGGCCCATAGTGAAAAGTTAAATTTATCCTGGAAAAGTCCTTCAACAACATGCAGAGATTAATCTGAGAAGCTCAGCATAAGTCTCCTCCCATGGAGAAGTGAATGTCCCTGTTAAAAGAGTTGTGCCAAGTTTTGTAGTTATCCTGTATTCATTGGATAGGGGATAACTTCAAAAATGCTGGGCGATGGACCAATACTGAGAATGGTGCTGGAAAGAGCCCCATGTGAATGGAGCACATGTTGAGCATGCACATCTTCACTCCATTCATTCTGAGTGAGAGTCTCATAAATAACAAAACACTTTATTTAAATTATCTATTTTGTTAATTACCTCTGTTTCTGGGTAAATTACTAAAAATATTGTATGTGGACTGTTGTGGCTTTGTATGCTGGAGCGCCTCTATAGTCCCACTCCGACCCTGGATTGTTTACATATGAGTTTGTAGCTGTGCTTCTTTGTGTAACAGTGAATTGTGGTGTGA
>JARQOD010000004.1:569624422-569693224 GCA_033576555.1 Oophaga sylvatica
TGTTTCCAGCCAGCTAATGCTCGGCACGCTCATTGCTATCTAATTAACACTGCTGGTGATTAAACTAAAGTAAATAATGACAACAGACAATAGCGCTTACGCAGGTGGTAAATGAAATTAAAATGAAGTTAATAACAATAATAATCATCAAAAATCTGAATAATACTAATGATACATTTTATTCACAGTGTGGTAATGTGTGTGGACGGAGTCTCGTGTGGTAATGTGTGGGGACAGAGCCTCGTTGTGGTAATGTGGGGGGGGGATTATGTGTGGTGGGGGGGGATTATGTGTAGTATTATTTGTTGGTGGGGGAGGGATTATGTGTGGAATGTGTGGGGGTGGGATATGTGTGGTAATGTGGTGGGGGGGGATTATGTGTGGTAATGTGGATGGGGGGGGAATATGTGTGGTAATGTGGTGGGGGCAGAAATATGTGTGGTAATGTGGTGGGGGCGGGATTATGTGTGGTAAATGTGGTGGGGAGCGGATTATGATGGTGATGTGGTGGGGGGGGGATTATGTGTAGTAATGTGGTGGGGGAGCGGGATTATGTGTGGTAATGTGGTAGGGGCGGGATTATGTGGTAATGTGGTGGTGGGGGGATAATGTGTGGTAATGTGGTGGGGGCAGGATTATGTGTGGTAGTGTGGTGGGGGCAGGATTATGTGTGGTAATGTGGTGTGGGGCCGGGATTATGTGTGTTAATGTGGTGGGGGTGGGATTGAGCGGTAATGTGGTGGGGGGTGGGATTATGAGCGGTAATGTTGTGGGGGGGCCGGGATTATGAGCGGTAATGTGGTGGGGTGGGATTATGAGCAAAAATGTGGTGGGGTGTGGGATTATGTGTGGTAATGAGGTGGGGGGGCGGGATTATGAGTGGTAATGTGGTGGGGGGACGGGATTATGTGTGGTAGTGTGGTGGGGGCAGGATTATGTGTAGTAATGTGGTGGGGGCGGGATTATGAGCATTAATGTGGTGGGGGCGGGATTATGAGCGGTAATATGGTGGTGGGGCGGGATTATGAGCGGTAATGTGGTGGGGGTGCGGGATTATGTGGTAATGTGGTGGGGTGGATTATGTGTGGTAATGTGGTGGAGTGCGGGTTTATGAGCAGTAATATGGTGGGGCAGGATTATATGTGGTAATGTGGTGGGGGGCGGGATTATGAGCGGTAACGTGGTGGGGGGCGGCATTATGAGCGGTAATGTGGAGGGGGTGCGGGATTATGTGTGGTAATGTGTGGGGGGGTGGGATTATGTATGGTAATGTGGTGGGAGTGCGGGATTATGAGCAGTAATGTGGTGGGGGCAGGATTAAGAGCGGTAATGTGGTAAGGGGGTTGGATTATGTGTGGTAACGTGGTGGGGGGGCGGATTATGTGTGGTAATGTGGTGGGGGGAATATGTGTGGTAATGTGTTGGAGGGGCGGGATTATGTGTGGTGATGTGGTGGGGGGCAGGATTATGATGGTAATGTGGTGGGGGGGCAGGATTATGAGCGATAATGTTGTGGGGGGCCGGGATTATGAACGGTAATGTGGTGGGGGGGCAGGATTATGAGCAAAAATGTGTTGGGGGTGCGGCATTGTGTGTAGTAATGTGGTGGGGGGGCGGGATTATGAGCGGTAATGTGGTGGGGGGCGCGATTATGAGTGGTAATTGGTGGAGGGACGGGATTATGTGTGGTAGTGTGGTGGGGGTCGGTATTATGTGTGGTAATGTGGTGGGGGGGCGTGATCATGAGCATTAATGTGGTGGGGGGGTGGGATTATGAGCGGTAATGTGGTGATGGGGTGGGATTATGAGCGGTAATGTGGTGGGAGTGCGGGATTATGTGTGGTAATGTGGTGGAGGGTGGGATTATGTGTGGTAATGTGGTGGGAGTGCGGGATTATGAGCAGTAATGTGGTGGGGGCGGGATTAAGAGCGGTAATGTGGTGGTGGGCGGAATTATGTGTGGTAATGTGGTGGGGGGGCGTGATCATGAGCATTAATGTGGTGGGGGGCGGTATTATGAGCGGTATTGTGGTGATGGGGTGGGATTATGAGTGGTAATGTGGTGGGGGGCGGGATTATGTGTGGTAATGTGGTGGGGGTGGGATTATGTGCGGTAATGTGGTGAGGGGTGGGAAAATGTGTGGTAATGTCGTGGGGGGCGGGATTATGTGTGGTAATGTGTTGGGGGGGCGGGATTATGTGTGGTGATGTGGTGGGGGGGCCATATTATGAGCGGTAATGTGGTGGGGTGGGATTATGTGTGGTAATGTGTGTGGACGGAGCCTTGTGTGTAGTAATTTGGGGGGGCGGGATTATGTGTGGTAATGTGGTGGGGGGCGGGATTATGTGTGGTAATGTGTTGAGGGGGCGGGATTATGTGTGGTAATGTGGTGGAGGGCGGGATTATGAGTGGTACTGTGGTGGGGGTGCGGGATTATGAGCGGTAATGTGGTGGGGCGGGATTATGAGCGGTAATGTGGTGGGGCGGGATTATGTGTGGTAATGAGGTGGTGGGGTGGGATTGTGTGGTGATGTGGTGGGGGGCGGTATTATGTGTGGCAGTGTGGTGGGGTGGGATTGTGTGTGGCAATGTGTTGGGGGCGGATTGTGTGGTAATGTGGTGGGGAGGAGCTAATGTGCAGGGGGCGGTGATTAGCGAGTAATCACGATGCCTCTTATATATATAGACTAGCTGTTTCCTGCCAGCTAACGCTCGGGACGCTGATTGCTATCTAATTAATGCTGCTGGTGATTAAACTAAAGTAAATAATGACAACATACAATATCGCTTACGCAGGTGGTAAATGAAATTAAACTGAAGTTAATAACAATAATAATCATCAAAAATCTGAATAATACTAATGATGCATTTTATTCACAGTGTGGTAATGTGTGTGGACAAAGCCTCGTGTGGTAATGTGTGTGGACGGAGCCTCGTGTGGTAATGTGTGGGGACGGAGCCTCATGTGGTAATGCGTGGGGACGGAGACTCGTGTTGTAATGTGTGGGGATGGAGCCTCGTGTGGTAATGTGTGTGGACGGAGCCTCGTGTGGTAATGTGTGGGGACGGAGCCTCATGTGGTAATGCGTGGGGATGGAGACTCGTGTTGTAATTGTGGGGACGGAGCCTCGTGTGATAATGTGTGGGGATGGAGCCTCGTGTGGTAATGTGTGGGGACGGAGCCTTGTGTGGTAATGTGTGGGGACGGAGCCTCATGTGGTAATGTGTGGGGACAGAGACTCGTGTTGTAATGTGTGGGACAGAGACTCGTGTGGTAATGTTGTGGACGGAGCCTCATGTGGTAATGTGTGTAGACGGAGCCTCGTGTGGTAATGTGTGTGGACGGAGCCTCATGTGGTAATGCGTGGGGACGGAGACTCGTGTGGTAATGTGTGGGGACGGAGCCTCGTGTGGTAATGTGTGGGGATGGAGCCTCGTGTGGTAATGTGTGGGGACGGAGCCTTGTGTGGTAATGTGTGGGGACGGAGCCTCGTGTGGTAATGTGTGGGGACAGAGACTCGTGTGGTAATGTGTGGGTACGGAGACTCGTGTTGTAATGTGTGGGGACGGAGACTCGTGTGTAATGTAGGGGGACGGAGCCTCGTGTGGTAATGTGTGGGACGGAGCCTCGTGTGGTAATGTGTGGGGATGGAGCCTCGTGTGGTAATGTGTGGGGACGGAGCCTCGTGTGGTAATGTGTGGGGACGGAGCCTCATGTGGTAATGTGTGGGGACAGAGACTCGTGTGGTAATGTGTGGGACGGAGCCTCGTGTGGTAATGTGGGGGGATGGAGCCTAGTGTGGTAATGTGGGGGCGGGATTATGAGTAGTAATGTGGTGGGGGGCGGGATTATGAGCGGTAATGTGGTGGGGCGGGATTATGAGCAGTAATGTGGTGCGGGGTGGGATTATGAGCGGTAATTTGTGGGGGGGTGGGATTATGTGTGGTAGTGTGGTGGGAGGGCGGTATTATGTGTGGTAATGTGGTGGGGTGGGATTATGTGTGGTAATCTGGTGGGGGTGGGATTATGTGTGTTAATGTGGTGGGGGGCGGGATTATGTGTGGTCATGTGGTGGGGGGCGGGATTATGTGTGGTAATGTGGTGGGGCAAGATAATGCGTGGTTATGTGGTGGGGGGCTGGATTATGTGTGGTAATGTGATGGGGCAGGATTATGTGTGGTAGTGTGGTGGGAGGGCGGTATTATGTGTGGTAATGTCGTGGGGGCCGGGATTATGTGTGGTAATGTGGTGGGGGGCGGGACTATGAGGGGTAATGTGGTGGGGGGGCAGGATTATAAGCGGTAATGTGGTGGGGGGCAGGATTATGAGCGGTAATGTGGTGGGGGGTGGTTTATGAATGGTAATGTGGTGGGGTTGCGGGATTATGTGGTAATGTGGTGGGAGGGCGGGATTATGAGCGGTAATGTGGTGGGGGCGGGATTATGAGCGGTAATGTGGTGGGGTTGCGGGATTATGTGTGGTAATGTGGTGGGGGCAGGATTATGTGTGGTAATGTGTTGGGGGGCGGGATAATGTGTGGTGATGTGGTGGGTTGCGGGATTATGTGTGGTGATGTGGTGGGGTGTCGGATTATGTGTGGTAATGTGTTGGGGGGAGAGATTATGTGTGGTAATGTGCTGGGGGGTGAGATTATGTGTGGTAATGTGTTGGGGGCAGGATTATGTGTGGTAATATGTTGGAGGAGCGGGATTATGTGTGGTGATGTGGTGGAGGCGGGATTATGATTATGTGTGGTAATGTGTTGGGGAGGGATTATGTGTGGTAATGTGTTGGGGGCGGGATTATGTGTGGTAATGTAATGGAGGGGCGGGATTATGTGTGGCGATGTGGAGGGGGCGGGATTATGTGTGGTGATGTGGTGGGGGGCGGGATTATGAGCGGTAATGTGTGGGGGGTGGGATTATGAGCGGTAATGTGGTGTGGTTGCGGGATTATGTGTGGTAATGTGGTGGGGGGACAGGATTATGTGAAGTAATGTGTTGGGGGGCGGGATAATGTGTGCTGATGTGGTGGGTGGCAGGATTATGTGTGGTGATTGGTGGGGGCAGGATTATGTGTGGTAATGTGTTGGGGGAGGGATCATGTGTGGTAATGTGTTGGGGTGGGATTATGTTGTGTGGTAATGTGTTGGAGGAGCGGGATTATGTGTGGTGATGAGGTGGGGGGCGGGATTAAGTGTGGTTATGTGGTGGGGTGGGATTATGAGTGGTAATGTAGTGGGGTTGCGGTATTATGAGCGTAATGGTGGGGCGGATAATGACGGTAATGTGGTGGAGGGCGGGATTATGAGCAGTAATGTGGTGGGGTTGCGGGATTATGTGTGGTAATGTGGTGGGGGGTGGGATTATGAGCGGTAATGTGGTGGGGGGTGGGATTATGAGCAGTAATGTGGTGGGGTTGCGGGATTATGTGTGGTAATGTGGTGGGGGCGAGATTATGTGTGGTAATGTGGTGGGGGCAGGATTATGAGCGGTAATGGGGTGGGGGGCAGGATTATGAGCGGTAATGTGGTGGGGGCGTTATTATGGGCGGAATGCGGTGGGGGGTGGGATTATGTGTGGTAATGTGCTGGGGGGCATGATTATGTGTGGTGATGTGTTGGGGGGTGGGATTATGAGCGGTAATGTGGTGGGGGGCGGGGTTATGTGTGGTGATGTGGTGGGGGGCAGGATTATGTGGTGATATGTGGGGGCGGGATTAGGGGCTGTAATGTGGTGGGCGGATATGAGCGTAATGTGGTGGGGGCGGGATTATGTGTGGTAATGTGGTGAGGGGGGATTATGTTGGTAATGTGGTGAGGGAGGGTATAGTGTGGTAATGTGGTGAGGGAGGGATTATGTGTGGTAATGTGGTGGGGGCGGGATTATGTGTGGTAATGTGGTGGGGGGCGGGATTATGAGCGGTAATGTGGTGGGGGGGCGGGATTATGTGTGGTAATGTGGTGAGGGGCGGGATTATGTGTGGTAATGTGGTGGTGGTGGTGGAGCTACAATGCAGGGGGCGGGATTAGCGAGTAATCACAATGCCTCCTATATACATAGATTACTGTATTCCTGTACTGTATATACTTTCTTGGTTATATTTTCATTTTGTTTATCTATGATGACACTCCATTTTTGGTCTGTTCATGTTTCTTTTGTATCATTTGTAGTAACTGATGAAGGTCGTTTTATGACCGAAACATTTTCTTTTGGAATACTACAATAAATCATCACAAGCATTTAAAGGGAATCTGTCACCCTAAATTGGCGGGATATTTAAATGATGGCAGTCAGGTCAGATGGGCGGTGTTTTGGGTACTTGCCTTAACATGTTGTTCGCCGCTGTCTCCATTATTTCTGGGAATTGTAGTCGTTGCCCTCCATATAACGCACCTGCGCATTGTAATCTTGAATTGCGCACGCACAGTATGCTTTACCCGCAGATTGCAATGCGCAGGCGCGTTATATGGAGGGCAACGACTACAATTCCCAGAAATAATGGAGACAGCGGCGAACAACACGTTAAGGCAAGTACCCAAAACACCGCCCATCTGACCTGACTGCCATCATTTAAATATCCCGCCAATTTAGGGTGACAGATTCCCTTTAAGTTGAGTGCTAGGTTTATACTTCACATTAGATGGTTTTCTAAACTCACCTAGGCACCGTCTACGACTCTGCTCACGGCGTTCTTTCACACATCGCGTTCACTTCAGGCCTGATTTAGATTTATTTTTTTTTGATCAATCACTTTGCATTTTTTTAATTAATAATAATAAACTATACAGACTGGATGCGCTGTTGATATGGTCCTTGTGAAGTGACTTTAGTAATAAACTACCATGTTTCTCTGTCATGTAGGCAATAGGACAAAGATCTGATGTAATTGTGAATATAGCTTTATTCCAGGATCGTCAGTGTTGCATTATCATCCTTCTAAAATGGGGCTCAAAGCAAATAAAAGAGTATTTCAGATTTTCGTCATGCTTTCCCTCCCTTACTCCTCCGACTTGCTCTCCCACTTTATACCCCTTATTAATTGCATTTGGATAATCCTTACACATGGTTCACGGATTTACAAAGCAAAGAATTACATTTTACTTACTTTTGCCTTAGATTCAAAAAAGGATTTTGCAAAAATCTGCTGTGGTAGGTGGGAAGTAATATTCTTGGAGAATCCATTTTGTTAATATCTTCTGCATATCCCTTTGATTCATACCATGGTGATCTCTCGTAGATAGGCAAAGTGCTGCTTTTTGCAACATCTCCTTTGTGTTTAATTAAATGTAAGATTTCTATCATCCAGTTAGTACCTGCAAGAAATAAAAGTTACACATTTTGTTATTTTTTTTTTTTTACTTGGGCAACATATATGTCCCTTGATATTTGCAAAACTACTGAGTAAATGGATTTAAAGGGAAACAATAAGAAGAAAATGACCAGTTTTTTATACCAGCTTTTTTTGAGCTAAAAGTATTTGGTAAATAATTTTGACAGTTTTTTTTTAACATATCACAATCTGTATTAAAAATAAGAATAGAAATTAGTAATGTAGTATTTTCATATGGGCCACCGAGATTTTTCTTAAAATTTACCTTATTTTTAGGACAATAAGATGCAAATAGGGTGTGTCTTATAGTCCAGATGTTGCTGTGGATGGGGGGAAGTTAGGTGGGGTGAGGGAGCATCAGCCGCGGCAAGCGGGTCAACGGAGGCAGGAGCCGGCTGCTGCAGCTAACACACTGTGCCCACTGCTAAAGAGAATTGAATATTCACTGCTCCCCATGCCCATAATCCCTCCCACCTTTATTCAGTGAAGCAGGTGCTGAGAGGTGAGATGAATAATGTGCATGGAGAGCAGTGAAATTTAATTTCTCTTTAATAGCAGGCACAGTGTTAGCCACAGCCACCGGCTCCTGCAGTTGCTGGGTGATCAAGTGTGACCGCTATTACAGAGAACTAATATTTACTGCTCTCCACTCCCATGGGCATGGGTAGCAAAGAAAATTTCTCTATCTTTAATATCGGACACAGTAGCAGCAGCCGATGACTTCCTGGAGTGGCTGGGCAATAACGTGCGACCAACAAAAATTTTGTCCACAACTGCCAGGAAAATTGTTCGTGATGCAAAGAAAAACCCACAAATAAAATCAGTTGAAATACTGGACTCTCTGAAAACTAGCGGTAGCGGTGTGGCTGCTTCAAGATGCACAATAAGGAGACACTTGAAGATAACTGGGCTTGCATGGTTGAGTCGCTAGAATAAAGCCATTACTGCGCAAATGCCACAAAGTATCTCACCTACAATATACAAAACAGCACAGAGACAAGCCTAGAAACTTCTTGAACAAGGTAATTTGGAGTGATGAGACCAAAATTTAATTTTTTGGCCACAACCATAATTGGTACAGTTGGAGAGAGATGAACAAGGCCTATGATGAAAGGAACACCATTCCTACTGTAAAGCACGGAGGTGGATCACTGATGCTTTGGGGATGTGTGAGCTACAAAGGCACTGGAAACTTAGTCAAAGTTGAAGGAAAGATGAATGCAGCACGTTATCAGCAAATACTGGAGGCAAATTTGCAATCATCAGCCCGGAAGCTGTGCATGGGACGTACTTGGACGTTCCAATGTGAAAATGATCCAAAACACAAGGCAAAGTCTACCTGTTATTGGCCACAGTAGAAGAAAGTGAAGGTTCTAGAGTGGCCATCTCAGTCTCCTGACCTCAATATCATTGAGCCACTCTGGGGAGATATCAAGCGCGCAGTTCATGCTAGACAGCCCAGGAATTTACAGGAACTGGAGGCTTTTTTCCAAGAAGAGTGGGAAGCTTTACCATCTGAGAAAATAAAGAACCTGAACCACACCTACCACAAAAGACTTCAAGCTGTCACTGATGTTAGAGGGGCAATACACGGTATTAAGAAATGGGGTATGTGAACTTTAGATCAGGGTCATTTGGATGTTTTGGGTTTTTATTATGATTTAAAAAAGAGAAAAACACAGTAGTTTGATAATAAATGTCTTCACCCAACCACTGACCATGAGCGGAGAAAAAGTTTTGGTGTTATCATTCATATTAACTGATAAAAGGCCAAGAAAGCAAAAATTCTGTCGGGGTATGTAAACTTTTGAGGACAACTGTATATCTCTTCAATCCATTCTATTCTAACCTGTCAGTGTGATTTTACTGTATGCGGCAGATGAATTTCAAGCTTTTCAAATGCGATTGAAGTGTAAAAATCGGACAGCACCTGCATGGACCAAGTGCTGTGTGATTTTTTTTTCTCGCACCCATAGACTTCTGTTGCTGGATGCGATCCGATTTCCGATTACAATCGCAGCATGCTGCAACTTTTTTCCAGTCCGATCGTGATCCGATCCGAGCTGGAAAAAAAAATGCAGATGAATGCACAATCATAGAACAACATTGGTCCGACTGCAATCCAATATTTTATTGGATTACATTTGTCAGATTTCATTGCAAGTGGAAATGAGCCCTAATCAGTTTAACGGTGCCAACCTGACACTGTGTGTAGTCACTGAGCACAATCCTGCTGACAGTTATCAGTGTAATCAGTTAATGGTGCTGACCTGACACTGTCTGTAGGTTACTGAGCACAATCCTGCTGACAGGTATCAGTGTAATCAGTATAATGGTGCTGACCTGACACTGTGTGTAGGTTACTGAGCACAATCCTGCTGACAGGTATCAGTGTAATCAGTATAACGGCGCCGACCAGACACGGTGTGTAGTCACTGAGCACAATTCTGCTAACAGGTATCAGTGTAATCAGTATAATGGCGCCGACCTGACACTGTCTGTAGTCACTGAGCACAATCCTGCTGACAGGTATCAGTGTAATCAGTATAACGGCACCGACCTGACACTGTCTGTAGTCACTGATCACAATCCTGCTGACAGGTATCAGTGTAATCAGTATAACGGCACCGACCTGACACTGTCTGTAGTCACTGATCACAATCCTGCTGACAGGTATCAGTGTAATCAGTATAACGGCACCGACCTGACACTGTTTGTAGTCACTGAGCACAATCCTGCTGACAGTTATCAGTGTAATCAGTATAATGGTGCTGACCTGACACTGTCTGTAGGTTACTGAGCACAATCCTGCTGACAGGTATCAGTGTAATCAGTATAATGGTGCTGACCTGACACTGTGTGTAGGTTACTGAGCACAATCCTGCTGACAGGTATCAGTGTAATCAGTATAACGGCGCCGACCAGACACGGTGTGTAGTCACTGAGCACAATTCTGCTAACAGGTATCAGTGTAATCAGTATAATGGCGCCGACCTGACACTGTCTGTAGTCACTGAGCACAATCCTGCTGACAGGTATCAGTGTAATCAGTATAACGGCACCGACCTGACACTGTCTGTAGTCACTGATCACAATCCTGCTGACAGGTATCAGTGTAATCAGTATAACGGCACCGACCTGACACTGTCTGTAGTCACTGATCACAATCCTGCTGACAGGTATCAGTGTAATCAGTATAACGGCACCGACCTGACACTGTTTGTAGTCACTGAGCACAATCCTGCTGACAGGTATCAGTGTAATCAGTATAACGGCACTGACCTGACACTGTCTGTAGTCACTGATCACAATCCTGCTGACAGGTATCAGTGTAATCAGTATAACGGCACCGACCTGACACTGTAGTCACTGAGCACAATCCTGCTGACAGGTATCAGTGTAATCAGTATAATGGCGCCAACCTGACACTGTCTGTAGTCACTGAGCACAATCCTGCTGACAGGTATCAGTGTAATCAGTATAACGGCACCGACCTGACACTGTTTGTAGTCACTGAGCACAATCCTGCTGACAGGTATCAGTGTAATCAGTATAACGGCACTGACCTGATACTGTCTGTAGTCACTGATCACAATCCTGCTGACAGGTATCAGTGCAATCAGTATAATGGTGCTGACTGACACTGGTCTGTAGTTACTGAGCACAATCCTGCTGACAGGTATCAGTGTAATCAGTATAACGGCACCGACCTGACACTGTCTGTAGTCACTGCACACAATCCTGCTGACAGGTATCAGTGTAATCAGTATAACGGCACCGACCTGACACTGTAGTCACTGAGCACAATCCTGCTGACAGGTATCAGTGTAATCAGTATAACGGCACCGACCTGACACTGTCTGTAGTCACTGAGCACAATCCTGCTGACAGATATAATTGTAATCAGTATAACGGCGTCGACCTGACACTGTGGGTAGGTTACTGTGAACAATCCTGCTTACAGGTATCAGTGTAAGGGCTCATACTCACTTGAGCCAAAAACGGATGATATTCAGCATATAAAAAATCTGATTCAAATCGGACCAATGTTATTCAATAGGTGACATCTCATTTGTGATTTTTTTCTCAGCTGAAATCGGTATGAGAAAAAAATCGCAACATGCTGCGATTTGATGTGATTTTGGCATGATAATCGCTAATGCAATAGATGGTGCTATAAAAAATTGCATGCAAATCGCATGACAATTGCACATAATCTGACCATCCTGAAAACTGACCGTTTTTTTTTCCAGCAAGTGAGTATGAGCCCAAATCAGTAGAACAGCACCGACCTGACACTGTGTGTGGGTTATTGTGCACAATCCTGCTGACAGGTATCAGTGTAATCTGTATAACGGCACCAACCTGACACTGTCTGTAGTCACTGAGCACAATCCTGCTGACAGGTATCAGTGTAATCAGTATAATGGTGCCAACCTGACACTGTCTGTAGTCACTGAGCACAATCCTGCTGACAGGTATCAGTGTAATCAGTATAACGGCACTGACCTGACACTGTCTGTAGTCACTGAGCACAATCCTGCTGACAGGTATCAGTGTAATCAGTATAACGGCACTGACCTGACACTGTCTGTAGTCACTGAGCACAATCCTGCTGACAGATATAATTGTAATCAGTATAACGGCGTCGACCTGACACTGTCTGTAGTCACTGAGCACAATCCTGCTGACAGATATAATTGTAAGGCCGGGATCACACATGCGAGAAACACGGCTGAGTCTCGCATGTGAAATCCCAGCTCTGGCGCCGGCACTCAGGAGTGGAGCGAGCGGCTGCATATAACTACATGCAGCCGCACACTCCACTCGCGAGTGCCGGCGCCAGAGCTGGGATTTCACATGCAAGACTCAGCCGTGTTTCTCGCATGTGTGATCCCGGCCTAATCAGTATAACGGCGTCGACCTGACACTGTCTGTAGTCACTGTGCCCAATCCTGCTTACAGGTATCAGTGTAATCAGTATAACGGCACCGACCTGACACTGTGTGTGGGTTATTGTGCACAATCCTGCTGACAGGTTGCCTTTAAAGGACAGGAAGTATGAGAAAAAAATACACTGCACGATTACTAGTTTTATTTTTCTAATAAAAATCTAAATATAAAACAACAAAATTGTGAAATGTAAATAAAAATACAAGTAACACAAAAACCTGACTTTAAACAATAGTTGATTTTCTGATGCTAGCTTCCCTTTAACCGCTTAACTACCAGAGGTATTTTTGTTTTTGCATTTTCATTTTTTGCTCCACGTTTTCCCAAAGCCATAACTTTTTTATTTTTTGGTCAAAATGGCCATTTGAGGGCTTGTTTTTTTTTGTGGAACGAGTTGTACTTTAAAACGACACCAGTGGTTTTAACATATCTTGTACTTGAAAATGAGAAACAAATTCCAAGTGTGGTGAAACTGCAAAAAAGTGCAATCCCACAGTTGTTGTTTTTCTATTTCTCCATATTCACTAAATGCTATAACTGAGCTGCCATTATGATTCTGCAGGTCATTACGAGTTCATAGACACCAAACATGTCTAGGCTCTTTTTTTTTTTAGTGATGAAAAATATTCCAAAGCTTGTTAAAAAAAAATTGCATCATTTTCCATTACCCGCAGTGTCTCCATTTTTCGTGATCTCATGTTGCAACGGTGAGGGCTTATTTTTTGTGTTCCGAGCTGACATTTTTTATGATACCTTTTTGGTGCAGATACGATCATTTGATCGCCCGTTATTGCATTTTCATTCAATGTTGCAGAGAGCAAAAAACGTAATTTTCTCGTTACGCCGTTTAACGATAGGGTTCATTTTTTTATATTGATAGATCAGGCGATTCCACATATGTGTATATTTGATTTTTTTTATTTGTTTATTTTGAATGGGACGAAAGGGGGGTGATTTGAACTTTTAGATTTTTTATTTTTTAAATATTTTTAAAACTTTTTTTTTAACTTTTTGCATGCTTTAATAGTCTGATTGCCTGTATGTAGCAGAAAGGCTCACTTGCTATATTCGCCGACCACAGGGCGGTGCTCTTAGGAATCTGATTATGACAACCATAGAGGTCTGCAGGAGACCTCTGGTTGTCATGCCAACCCATTGGCAACCCCAATGGGCTCAGTCCTTGGCCCCCTTCTCTTCTCTCTCTACACGGCCCCAATTGGACAGACCATCAGCAGATTTGGCTTTCAGTACCATCTTTATGCTGATGACACACAACTATACACGTCATCCCCCGACCTTACCCCCGCTGTACTACAGAACACCACCGACTGTCTGTCCGCAGTCTCCAACATCATGTCTGCTCTCTATCTGAAACTTAACCTCTCCAAAACTGAACTTCTTCTGCTCCCGCCGTCTACTAACCTCCCTAAATTTGACATATCCCTCTCCGTGGGAGGCACCATAATAACACCCAGGCAGCAGGCTCGCTGTCTGGGTGTTATTTTTGACACCAATCTCTCCTTCACCTCCCATATACAATCTCTTGCCCGCTCTTGCCGCCTACACCTAAAGAACATCTCTAGAATCCGCCCTTTTCTCACCATGGAAACAACAAAAACCCTCACTGCAGCATTGATCCACTCCCGCCTGGACTACTACAACGCTCTGTTACTTGGCCTCCCCATTACTCGACTATCCCCTCTCCAGTCCATCCTTAATGCAGCAGCCAGGGTAATCCATCTGGCTAATCGGTACTCGGACGCATCCGCTCTTCGCCAGTCTTACACTGGCTGCCCATTCATTATAGGATCCAATTCAAAGTACTGGTTCTCACCCACAAAGCTCTCCACAGTGCAGCACCCCTACATCTCCTCCCTCATTTCTATCACCTGCCCGTCCTCTCCACAGTGCAGCCCCGCTACATCTCCTCCCTCATTTCTATCCTATCACCTGCCCGTCCTCTCCACAGTGCGGCCCCCCTACATCTCCTCCCTCATTTCTATCACCTGCCCGTCCTCTCCACAGTGCAGCCCCGCTACATCTCCTCCCTCATTTCTACCTATCACCCTGCCCGTCCTCTCCACAGTGCCACACACCCCCCCTACATCTCCTCCCTCATATTTCTACCTATCACCCTGCCCGTCCTCTCCACAGTGCAGCACCCCCTACATCTCCTCCCTCATTTCTATCACCCTGCCCTCCTCTCCACAGTGCAGCCCCCCTACATCTCCTCCCTCATTTCTATCACCCTGCCCTCCTCTCCACAGTGCAGCCCCCCTACATCTCCTCCCTCATTTCTATCTATCACCCTGCCCGTCCTCTCCACAGTGCAGCACCCCCTACATCTCCTCCCTCATTTCTATCTATCACCCTACCCGTCCTTTCCACAGTGCAGCACCCCTACATCTCCTCCCTCATTTCTATCTATCACCCTGCCCGTCCTCTCCACAGTGCAGCCCCCCTACATCTCCTCCCTCATTTCTATCTATCACCCTACCATCCTCTCCACAGTGCAGCCCCCTACATCTCCTCCTCATTTCTATCTATCACCTACTCGTCCTCTCACAGTGCAGCACCCCCTACATCTCCTCCCTCATTTCTATCTATCGGCCTAACCGACTGCTGCGCTCTGCAAACGACTTTCGACTAACCTCTGCACTAATCCGTACCTCCCACTCCCGACTCCAAGACTTCTCCAGCGCTGCGCCAATCCTCTGGAATGCTCTACCCCAAGAAATTAGGGCTATCCACAATTTTCATGGTTTCAGGTGCTCCCTCAAAACACATTTGTTCAAGGGCCTATCACATTCACTAATCAAAGTCATTCTATGTGTAAGTGTGTGTGTGTGTAGCCCATTTACTATCTCCATCCATCCCTCACTCCCTCAAGATGGCTGGACCATCATTGTAAATGCACCATTGTATATACACACCTGTACTTTGTATCTCCCCCACCTCATTGTAGATTGTAAGCTCTCACGAGCAGGGGCGGCTTATTTGCTTTAATTATTGTATTGTTAACGTTGTTACTTATGACTTGTGTTCTGAAACTGTTAAACTGTAAAGCGCTGCGGAATATGATGGCGCTATATAAATAAAGATTATTATTATTATTATTATTATTATTGGTGACCCGCAATCTCGTGACGAGGTCACCGATGGGAGGGATTTCTTGCGTGCTTGCCGGAAGAGCGAGTTAAATGTCTCTGTCAGAGATTGACAGCAGCATTTAACAGGATAACAGCTGCAGGTGGATCACGATTCCACCCGCTGCTGTTGTGGGCACATGTCAGCTGTACAGATCAGCTATCCCAGGCTCTGTGCCCCAGCCCGCATCAATCAGGGGGAGTCCAACATCAATGTACTATTACGCATGATGTTAGAAAGGGGTTAATGACAAATAACATAATAATAATAATAAGTCTTCATGGTAGTGATACAGAGGCTGTGTGCAGTGGCATTACCTGAGGCTTGTGTGTCACAATGCAAAATCTCCAACAGGGCTCATCACAATCAATCACAGGCCATTAATTCCTCAATGTCCAGGAGATTTTTCTTTTTTGTGCTGTCATTTCTTATCTCCTTGTCACAAAAACCCAATGGTGTACCGCTGATAGCGCTAGACCAAGTGGCCACTATAAGGCCAATGATTCTGGGGGCTCAATGCCAGTGCTGACACCGAGACCCCTTCCTGCTCACCTTTCAATTGTATCTGCATCATATGAAAATAATGATGGAAGAGCGAGCGTCAGCTAATGCTCAATCCTCCATCAATCTCCCTGTGGGGCTATCATACTATATGGAGGGTTATTTGGGGGCACTCATACTATTTGAACAGCTATTTATGGCTCCATCACACTCAGGGCCACCATCAGGGCATTCCTGTCCTTACTGGTGTATGGGTCCCAGTGAGCAGAAGCAAAGAGTGGGGAAAGGACTTTTTGTGATTTGATAGCAGCATGTTTCAGCCAGTCCAGACTGCCCCTCTTTGCTTCTGCTCACTGGGCCCCAGGGAAGGGGTGTCATTAGGCAGTAATATTCATTGCCTGAGCCCTGGAGCAAAAGCTTGATGTCTGAGGTCACCTTCCTGCCGTGTGTACTGCATGTTTATTTCTGTGTATTTGTGCACTGCGGGTATGTGCACACGTTAAGTATTTGCTGCAGACATTTCTGCACCAAAAACGGTTTGTGTGAGGAAAAGCACAATGTAAAATATACATGGTTTTAACTCATTTTTTACGCGTTTTTGACTTGCTCCCCCTCCCATTGCAGTAGATAGGTTGAAAAACACTGAAATTAAGTAGCATGTGCTATGAAACTTCCGGACTCTCATTCACCTAGTTGGTTTTAAGAAATGCAGCAGATTTTGCTGAAAAAAGCACAGCAAACACTTAAAGCAGCACTGAAGCATTATTTATTTCACCGCTGGGTGGTGCTCTAAATCCAAGTCAGCTGCCCCATGTCTGATACTCAACTTCTGCCAACTTTATGTATTATCACCGCCACTCCAGTTCATCTCCAGGAGTTTGTGACTAGTTGCAATATTTGTACCTTGTATGTGGCATTATTTGGTCAGTATGTTGTGGTAATATGTGGTCTGGTCATGGTGTGGTGGTATTTGTCCCTTTCATGTGGTGTTATTCAGTTACTATGTGTTGGCAATATGTGGTCTTGTCATGGTGAGGAGGTATTTGTCCCTTGTAAGTGGTTCTATTCAGTCACTATGTATTCATTTATTTTACTCATAAATATAGCGCCATTAATTCCACAGCGCTTTACAGACATTATTGGCACTGTCCCCGAAGGGGCTCACAATCTAAATTTCCTATCAGTATGTGTTTGGAATGTGGGAGAAAACCGGAGGAAACCCTGTGCTGCAAGGCTGCAGTTCTAACCACTGAGACATGTGATGGTAATATGTGGTCTGGTTATGGTGTGGTCATATTTTAAATAGAAGGTAGCAGCCAGCAGCACATCAATATTGAATGCACGTTCAAAGTCCAATTACCCAATTGGAGAACAAACCATCAAAGTAGAAAAAAACAGCATTCCATCCGGGTGACTGTGAAGAATATTCAGGTACTTTATTCTGCCATAATGCAACGTTTCGACACCAGTGGGTCTTTATCAAGCATATATAATCTATAAAATGGCGGCTCTTTATAGTGTAGTGAGCCGCCATTTTATAGATTATGTATGCTTGATAAAGACCCACTGGGGTCGAAACGTTGCATTATGGCAGAATAAAGTACCTGAATATTCTTCACAATCACCCTAATAGAATGCTGTTCTTTTTCTATTTTGATGGTGTGGTGGTATTTGTCTCTTGTATGTCGTATTATTCTGTCTCTATGTGGTGGTAATATGTTCTCTGGTCATGTTGTGGCGGTATTTGTTCCTTATGGTATTATTCAGTCATGTGGTGGTAATATGTTGTCTGGTCATGGTGTGTTGGCATTTTTCCCTTGTGTGTGGTATTCTTCTGTCACTTTGTGGTGGAGTTAAGTGGTCTAGTCATGATGTGGTGGTATTTATCCCTTGTATGTGGTATTATTAATCACAATGTGGCCGGATATGTGGTCAGGTGAAGGTGTGGTGGAATTTGTCTCTTTTATGTGGTATTATTTGGTCACTATGTGGTGGTAATATGTGATCTGGTCAGTTATGGTTTGGTGGCCGATGAGGATCGTAACAAAAGTAGCAAAGGCAGCCAGTCACCCAGAGAGGTTGGGAACTAATGGGCTGCAAACCCCTAAACTAACCGCACAACTAGAAGCAGCCGTGGGACGTACCTACGTTGTCCTAGATGCCTCGACATAGCCAGAGAGTTAACAAAGCCTAAAGATAGAAAGTGGAAAGCTAACTGCCCCGGAGTAGCGCCCCAAAGGAATAGGTAGCCCCCACACATGTAATGGCGGTTAGACAAGATGAAATACAAACGCAGGCAGAAAATAGAGTAAACAAACGCTGGGGCCCAAAACTGTCTAGATAGGACAGGACAGGAAAGAATACTGTCTGCAACCCAACAAAACCGTAGGAAAAATTCCAACACTTCTGATTCCAAAAATGGTGAGACCACACGATCTTGCCCCCGCTAAACCAGAACTCTGGTGTGAACAAGCAGCTACCCAGCAACCACTGAAACAACAGGGACAGAGCAAATGAACAGAAAGAAATGAGAAACAGAGACCAGCGCCGGCCCCAGCATGGGGACCCGGCCGACCTCACTCAGAAGGGCAGCAAAAGCAAAGAATAACAAAACCACACAAGAAAGCAGAAAATAACTTATCTGAATCTTCGCAGGAGACAGCAGAAAACCAGCTGACTTCCAAACTGGACCAGGAAGAGAAACAAATCACCGGCGAGGATCATGGGAAGGCAGCTCACTTATATCTGCCCAGTCCGTCCCCTCTGATTGCCACTCCTCTCTCCCAGGTGATGGACCTCTGTTATTCCACACAGCTTCAATACCATCAGCAACCACCAGAGGGAGCCCCAGCTCAGAAGTCATCTCCAAAGTGTTCACAACAGTACCCCCCTTGAGGAGGGGTCACCGAACCCTCACCTGGGCCACCAGGCAGATCAGGATGAGCCCTGTGAAAGGCGCGAACCAACCTCTCAGCATGATTGTCAGAAGCAAACACCCAAGAATTGTCCTCCTGACCATAACCCTTCCACTTGACCAAGTACTGGAGTCTCCGTCTAGACAGACGAGAATCCAGTTCTTCTCCACTTCATACTCCAGATTGCCCTCAACCAAGACAGGCTCAGGAGGCGTAGCCATAGGAACTACTGGATCAACAAACCTTTTCAATAAAGGTTTATGGAAGACGTTGTGAATCTTAAATGTCCCTGGAAGAGCCAAACGGAAAGAAACTGGATTAAGGACTTCCAAGATCTTATAAGGTCCTTTGGTTTAAACTTTGGAGACTAGAGTTGAGCGATACTTTCCGATATCCTAAAGTATCGGAATCGGAATGGTATCGCCGATATCACTAAAATATCGGCGATACCCGATATCGATACCGGAAGTCCCATGTAAGTCTATGGGAACAAAATATCGAAATTAAAAAAAACCCATTCTTGCCTTGTTGGTTAATTGTACATGAAGGAAAACAAGAAAGAGTAATGTAGAATGTATTGTGGAAGGTTGAGGAGACATTAAAGGCATAGATGTTTAACCCAATCAAATGGAATAGCATAAATATTTTTTTTTTTAAAGATGTTCGGATTGACGAAGAAATTGACAATGTTAACGTTTTTTATATTTTGGCAAATATGTATATTACACAACTTCCATGCTCTTCATCTTCACCTTTTTAACTTTTCACACACTTTCTCCTTCATAATCTTCTGCAGCATCATCTTTTTCATCAAATTATTCTTCATCTTCACCTTCTTATCTTCTTCTTAAACTTCTTGCTATTCATCTTTGTTAACATTACTCATATTCTTCTTATTAAACTATTATTCTTATTCATATTCTGCTTCATCTTCTTCATCATATTCTTATTTGTGACAGAGAATCCTGTACTTGTAATCTGTCAAAGTATGAATTTTTCATCCTTCCGTTCTTGCTGTCACAAAAGATTTAAATTACAACAGTATTTGTCCGTGTTCAGTTTAGCCTGCAGCAGCAGGCATTTTCCAGGGGCACCACGAGGAGGAACGGACTCACCCCCATACACTGCTTAGTCTTCTTCTGCTTAGAATTTAGAGCATATATTTTGCTCTTCATTTTGGTCTTATACTTCATGTTCTTCTGCTTTTAGATCTTCTGCTTATTGTTCTTGTGTCTCTTGTTCCGTATCTTGTATTTGTAGCACAATCTTGTACCAGCTGATGTTACTGGGACACGGTTACTAAGCAGGAGGTACCTGTGCTCCAAAGCACTACCAAGGACCAGCAGACGTTGCTGGAACTCGGATACCAAGATGGAGGCACCTAGGCCAAAGGCACTGCGGAGAACCAGCTGACGGTACTGGAACCCGGAGGGGCAGCAGAAGGAAAAGAGCCAATGGCACAACCGAGGACCAGCTGACGTTACTGAACCCGGAGGGGCAGCAGAAGGAAAAGAGCCAATGGCACAACCGAGGACCAGCTGACGTTACTGGGACACGGTTACTAAGCAGGAGGTACCTGTGCTCCAAAGCACTACCAAGGACCAGCAGACGTTGCTGGAACTCGGATACCAAGATGGAGGCACCTAGGCCAAAGGCACTGCGGAGAACCAGCTGACGGTACTGGAACCCGGAGGGGCAGCAGAAGGAAAAGAGCCAATGGCACAACCGAGGACCAGCTGACGTTACTGAACCCGGAGGGGCAGCAGAAGGAAAAGAGCCAATGGCACAACCGAGGACCAGCTGACGTTACTGGGACACGGTTACTAAGCAGGAGGTACCTGTGCTCCAAAGCACTACCAAGGACCAGCAGACGTTGCTGGAACTCGGATACCAAGATGGAGGCACCTAGGCCAAAGGCACTGCGGAGAACCAGCTGACGGTACTGGAACCCGGAGGGGCAGCAGAAGGAAAAGAGCCAATGGCACAACCGAGGACCAGCTGACGTTACTGAACCCCAGTAACACAGGAGCAAGTGTTGACTGTGCTAACAGCACTTCCGAGCAACAACTGGCGGTGTTGGAGCCCAGGGTCAAGGAGGATGTTTAAATACTAGATAAAGTAATTTCCTTGTTACCTGTCAATTTTAAATGTCTATACTTCAAACAAGAGAAAGATAACCTTTACTACCATAAGATGATGATTTCATTTAAACTAATATCTAGATAAATAAAGAATTGACAAACATAAACACATACATTAACATGTTGAACAGCAATGCAAACCACAAAATAAATTAGTTAAGGAATCTGCTATACGGTTGTACATAAAAGCATACAAGTACATATCTGAATCCATTAATGATGGATAAGTAACAGTATGTACACCATTTTTATTGTATAGACAATGAATGTCTGACTTCAAAACATCATCAGCATTACAAGTTATCTGTGACATTACTAAAATGTTACATTTGCTGAATAATGTCACTAAACAGTTTATACAAAATTATACAATTTCCATCATGTAATACTCATAATATGTGGCAATAATCATGTTTATTAACAAACATAACCTTTAAAAAGTGCATAGTGCATAGTGAAAATTGCTATTTATGCCTGACTGTCGACTTGCAAGCATGACAACGGATAGATAAGGTATATATAGATGAGACTGCATAGCCACAGATGGTGAATGGCGATGTAATACTGTACCTCAATAAAGTGTGCTGTGTCGACCCGCCACCACAATTGTGGGTTACCAGGGCAATGGGGTACTCAGAGCCGAGCCCGTAGAAGTCTATGGGGATTTTGTCACAGGTAGCTGTGGCTCGGTCTGTGGCCCGGGCGGTCTGGCGTATGTTGTTGGGGAATATATTTACAGGGGATAACTATATACAGTTCGTGACGCCACCTGTAGTATTCTGGTAATGGGTACCAGCGCTGCTGTAGATCTCTGAGGGGATGGTGAGGCAGCTAGATGTCAGGTCCCCTACAGGTGGGACTCTTCCCTCAAAGTCTGTTAAGATGGTGAAGTCGGGTGCCGGTAAATAACACAGTCTCACACAGTCAATGTCTTTCCATACCTTTACTTGCTGAATGTCAAGGCAGGTCCCGGGGAGGCTGATCCAAAGGGAGTGTATTTTGAGACGGCAGCTGGACAAGTTAGGGGCCTCCTTTAACTCCAATGAACGAGTACAACCAGCCTGAAGCGTAGTTCCCTCTATGATTCCAGCTAATCTTAGCTGTAACTGCCCAGTCAGCTTAGTGTTAGGGATCTTCCTGTGAAGGAGCTGAATACTTATGTTTGTCCTGCAGAACGCCAAAGTCTTCACTCCCTCTGACCCCAGCTACGTACCGACTATATGGGGCTTGTCTGCCGCGACCTAGGGTCCGGTAGATTCCTGGTTTTTCTGCCTCTGTGCCTGAAACAACAGCGACTCTTCGGTCCCCAGTGACCGGTAAACAGGGTGCTAGACTTAAGCAATCCTTTAGCACCAATTCTACAATCCACTTGCCTTTCGCCTTGTCCACGCTGGTAACATAAACATTCTCACTAGCCAGGGGTCGAGCAGTCACTTCCAATCTTTCTCCTTCCAATAGAGCCAGCCACAGATGCTCAGTTGTCACAGGCAGGAGCACGTCTCTGTACCTGATACTGTCCTTAGACAGGAACGCTGAAGTCTTTCTGTGCTGATACTCCTTCCTTTCTTCAATGTGTGCTGAGAGATAATCCAGCTCTGACCAGGCTAAGGTATATTTCAAAACCTATACCGGACTCCACTATTTGAACTGGTTATGAAGCAGGCTAGACTCCTCTCTCCTCTTTCCACAGAGGTCTAAGCTCCACTTCATGCGTCTTCTCTGTCCAGAGACAGGAACTAGACTCCTTTTAAAATCACCCTACACCCACTACTTTGACCACTCCCTAGAGTATACTTCACTACCCCAAGGGTGTGTCCAGTGTGTGTAGAATGAATGCATATTGAGCATTAAGCCGCCGTCTCGCCATACACTCCCCAGGGTACTGCGTGTGCCTACCACCAGGGCTACACATTCCCCCATGGTAAATGACAGCACTCCCGGGCTGTGAAATACAAAAGACAGAAAAATTTTGTTTATGCAATAACATTGGAACAATAACATCTTCCCATCCGGGAGGTAAGAATACTTCGAACGTTACAAACTTTAATACAAATAGTATCAAATGTCATTTTCAATAAATAAATTTACAAGATACTTGTGAAGGACCCGCACCAAACCTTCAACGTGGGTCCTGGGTGGGCTGCAGGACATCCAAGTGCAGACCTCACTCAGTGCCACACCACACGGGTTTTGTTTTTCAGAGGTAGATATGTATGGCTTATGTAAAACCAAGATAGGGCGCCGGAGCGCAACTATGTACAAGAAAGTTTTTAGGCTGTCTCAGTCCTCAACCTACGAGTCCATTGTAAACCAAAGGCATATATCAAATCACATTATGATAAAGTGCAATAACTTTTTATGGTTCTTTTCACCATTTACCCAGCCGGGCATTCTATAATTAGGACTATATATATATACATTATATATAAACTTGTGCAAAAACTTTATAAACATTTTTCAAACTTTGACTGATGGTAGATCCTTTATGGACCTTACCAATTCTTTCTATATATTTACTCAACAATTAGTACGCTTTCCACCCCGGGGGCTGGAACAACGCAATGGGCCCTAGATCCTAAGACCAGCAAATCATGTGCTGCGATCAGGGTTTGGGTTGCGACATCTCTGGTTTGAACCTCTAGGGGCGCAACCGGTACACTTTCTTCACACGACACCGATTGCGTCTCAATTACAGTCAATGATATAGACCGCGTCAGGGTTTGCGATCTAGACTGGGTCGCATCTGGCGATATGGAAGTGGCTTTCACTTGCGATAGACTTTGGGTCGCATGTTGCGATGACTTTGACGGGGGCGATGCTGGGGCACAGCCGGATGCTGCTGAAGCTGGATACGGGGACGCTGCGGTAATGGTGACGATACCTGCGTCTGGGACGGGGTCGCGGACGATGGCGACGTTCAGGGCATACCACCCCTTCATTCCCCAATGCCGCGTATAGGTGACTATGTCGCCGTTCACTAAGTCCCTCCCGGGATGGCCTTGTGGCAGGTGAGATTCCACGTCACGCCTGCTGACGAAGACGCTGGGTAGAGGCCCGGTTCACGAATAAAGCCCCAGCCCTTCCGGAGCTGGAACTCAGTCACACACCCTGCCGCCGCGGTTCCCGTAAGGTACCTTTGTCGCGACGGACAGTCTCCTTATCAGCAATCAGCTCGGCAAACTGTCGCTGGCGGTTCTTCTTGATTTCCCGCGCTTCCTCCTGCTGGCGCCTCTTCGTCTCCTCACGACTCCGCCATTCTTGCTCCCACTGGGCGGTGTAGGCGACGTCATCCAGGCGTGCCATCTCGTCCCAGTCCACATCTGGTAGTGACGGACAGGACCCCTCCGGTGTCCCTGCCGGGGATTGATAATCTGCTGCGGCCTCCTGGCCGGGCGGGCGTTCCGGGATTGGCTGTACCTCCTCAACCTCCTCCGCATCCACCGCTTCACCAGTGGGATCGGGAACGGTACTTTCGGGGGCAGCCTCGGTTGCTCCTTCGCCTTGGGCAGCAGACTTTTCGGTACTTTGAATCGTGGGGGTTCGTTGAGGGGAGGAGACGCCGTGTTCGTCATCCGCCATTTCTGCAGGTTACAGCGGCGTCTCTCAATCTCCTCCAGGCCAGGTTGGAACAACTTCTTTAGGCGTGAGTTCTCCTCCCGCACCTCTAACAACGCCTGTTGCAGGTGCAGGATCACGGATAACTCCGGAGTTGGTGGCAGCTTGGCTGGGGCACGGGGCCTGCTTTCCTCCGCTGCTCCGCTCGGCTCCACTCGTCCTGCCTCCATCACGCTCCAGAAGATTCTTTCTTTCTGTGGAGACATCCGGTCTCTTCCGTGGAGGTGGGATTTGCGTCTCCTCCTCCTCGCTGGGAAGGTGAAGAGGAGGCGGACCTCCTTTGCTGTAGGGCAGGACCGCATGTTATAATAGCACTTTGAGAGGACAGGCATTTTCTTCGCGCCACAGGGGGGTAGACGCCCACGAAGGTACGCCCACCTTCTTCTCCAGCGCCTGAGGGCGCGAATATGGCGACAAAAATGGCGATTTTGGCGCCAAAAGTGCAAACAGTCCTTTTTTACAAAAACAAGTCCTTAGGCACGCAGGGCTCGCAATTTCGCGAGTTTGGTATCCTGTTCGTGACGCCAAGTTTAGTTGTGTCGACCCGCCACCACAATTGTGGGTTACCAGGGCAATGGGGTACTCAGAGCCGAGCCCGTAGAAGTCTATGGGGATTTTGTCACAGGTAGCTGTGGCTCGGTCTGTGGCCCGGGCGGTCTGGCGTATGTTGTTGGGGAATATATTTACAGGGGATAACTATATACAGTTCGTGACGCCACCTGTAGTATTCTGGTAATGGGTACCAGCGCTGCTGTAGATCTCTGAGGGGATGGTGAGGCAGCTAGATGTCAGGTCCCCTACAGGTGGGACTCTTCCTCAAAGTCTGTTAAGATGGTGAAGTCGGGTGCCGGTAAATAACACAGTCTCACACAGTCAATGTCTTTCCATACCTTTACTTGCTGAATGTCAAGGCAGGTCCCGGGGAGGCTGATCCAAAGGGAGTGTATTTTGAGACGGCAGCTGGACAAGTTAGGGGCCTCCTTTAACTCCAATGAACGAGTACAACCAGCCTGAAGCGTAGTTCCCTCTATGATTCCAGCTAATCTTAGCTGTAACTGCCCAGTCAGCTTAGTGTTAGGGATCTTCCTGTGAAGGAGCTGAATACTTATGTTTGTCCTGCAGAACGCCAAAGTCTTCACTCCCTCTGACCCCAGCTACGTACCGACTATATGGGGCTTGTCTGCCGCGACCTAGGGTCCGGTAGATTCCTGGTTTTTCTGCCTCTGTGCCTGAAACAACAGCGACTCTTCGGTCCCCAGTGACCGGTAAACAGGGTGCTAGACTTAAGCAATCCTTTAGCACCAATTCTACAATCCACTTGCCTTTCGCCTTGTCCACGCTGGTAACATAAACATTCTCACTAGCCAGGGGTCGAGCAGTCACTTCCAATCTTTCTCCTTCCAATAGAGCCAGCCACAGATGCTCAGTTGTCACAGGCAGGAGCACGTCTCTGTACCTGATACTGTCCTTAGACAGGAACGCTGAAGTCTTTCTGTGCTGATACTCCTTCCTTTCTTCAATGTGTGCTGAGAGATAATCCAGCTCTGACCAGGCTAAGGTATATTTCAAAACCTATACCGGACTCCACTATTTGAACTGGTTATGAAGCAGGCTAGACTCCTCTCTCCTCTTTCCACAGAGGTCTAAGCTCCACTTCATGCGTCTTCTCTGTCCAGAGACAGGAACTAGACTCCTTTTAAAATCACCCTACACCCACTACTTTGACCACTCCCTAGAGTATACTTCACTACCCAAGGGTGTGTCCAGTGTGTGTAGAATGAATGCATATTGAGCATTAAGCCGCCGTCTCGCCATACACTCCCCAGGGTACTGCGTGTGCCTACCACCAGGGCTACACATTGCGTCACTACTACATAATTTTTTTTATATAGCTTTATAAACAGGGTACGTGGATGTATGCTTGCGCCTTTGTTTTGACGCACAGACTGCCTTCCTGCTGAGACGCGTTGGGTAGTGAACAGTTGTGTGCAGTGTTCACTGTAGTCTGAGGTTTTCCTTTTTGGAGTGCAGATCACGCTCCAGTTAGTTCTTCAACCACTGTGGTTGTAGTCTGCTGAGCGTGTGTCACTGGCACATCCTTGAAATTTTTCTCTAATTGTTGCTGCTCCACTCTATTACAAATAAATAAAATCTATTAGTGTGACGCGCTTCCATCCGTATACAATACATTGGTTGCAAACACTATAGAAGTACACAAAGGGGCCTTTCACACCTACTGAACAGTTGTGTGCAGTGTTCACTGCAGTCTCTGCGGAATAACCACACTTAGGCCTTATAACTTTTCAGACTTTCTTTATCAATCTACCAAGATGAAGAAGGCAGGGAGTAAGGCACGTGGTCGTGGAGTTTCTTCAGGGAGAGGACGTGGGGATTCTGTGGCTGCTGCGGCCCCCAGTGACACAGCATCCACCAGTTTTCCCCGGGCCGTGAGCGTTCCTTTATGCGCACTTTTGTAGGAGCTCGGAGTACCCCCCTGCTGCGGGAAGAACAAATTGAAGCCGTTGTTGTTTGGATCTCAGCCAATGCATCGACTTCAATTGCTTCCACCTCCTCTCAGGACCACAGCACTGTTGGGCAACCATCTGTCTCTTCACCGCCTGGCAAATTGCCCAGGCAGTCAGAGAGTTCTGTACAGGAGCCAGCTGAGTGTCTGCTTCTGTTCTCAGAATCTATTGGCTTGCAAACAGGGGCCCAGCCAAGCAGCATTCTGTAATGTGAAGAAGAGGGAGTATGCAGTGATGCGCAACAGCTGTGTCTCTCTGAATCTGAAGAGGCGGGTGAGACAGTGCCGATGGTCAGCACACGCAGAACGCATCTGATGATGATGATGAGACCCAGGTGCCAGTTTCTGTTGAGCATGGTGTGGCCAGACCACCCAACAGCAGGTGTTGGAAGAGGGTAGTGGAGATGATGAGGTCCAATACCCAACATGGCATGAAGAACAGGAAGGTGGTGGGAGCAGCTCAGAGGAATAATAATAATATTTATTTATTATAGCGCCATCATATTCCGCAGCGCTTTACAGTTTAGCAGTTTCAGAACACAAGTCATAAGTAACAACGTTAACAATACAATAATTTAAGCTAAATAAGTCGCCCCTGCTCGTGACAGCTTACAATGTACAATGAGATGGGGGAGATACAAAGTATAGGTGTTTATATACAATGGTGCATTTACAATGATGTTCCAGCCATCTTAAGGGACTGAGGGATGGAGATAGTGAATGGGCTAGAGACACACACACACTTACACAGAATCATAGAATGACTTTGATTAGTGAATGTGATAGGCCGCTCTGAACAAATGTGTTTTGAGGGAGCGCCTGAAACCATGCAAATTGTGGATAGTCCTAATTTCTTGGGGTACAGCATTCCAGAGGATTGGCGTAGAGCAGGAGAAGTCTTGGAGTCGGGAGTGGGAGGTACGTATTAGTGCAGAGGTTAGTCGAAAGTCGTTTGCAGAGCGCAGCAGTCGGTTAGGCCGATAGATAGAAATGAGGGAGGAGATGTAGGAGGGGTGCTGCACTGTGGAGAGCTTTGTGGGTGAGAACCAGTACTTTGGTTGAAAGCTGGGAGAGGCCTAGAGAAATGGTTAGTGATAGAAGGAAGATAGAGGAAGACATTGCCCCAACGGTACAAACAGGAGGGAGAGTTAGGCTGCAGACTCGGTTGCCTGTAGCCTCCAGTTTGGCACCTGTTCGGAGCAGTTGTGTTCCAAAAGTCAAAACGTGCGCTCCCAGGACTTGCACTGCGTGGTCCTTTTTTCACACACTTGCACATGATATTTGCTATGTGAAATGCAAGCTGTGTAATCAAAAATTAAAAATAGCTAAAAGTGTCAGTCACCTCAATACCAGAAATATGTGTAAACATGTGCGGACAAAGCACGTAGTTGAGTTACAAAGACACACTGGAGATGTAGGCCAACCTACAGCAGCACCTACATCTTCAGGTTGTGTTGAAGCCTCTTCATCGAGCTCACACACAGCTGGTTATGCTTCCTCACAGGATCGCCATGGAAGAACCTCGGCCACTGTTGTCCAGAGACAAACTGTTATTCCACACACAGCAGCAAGTTCCCTGTCATCCTCACACTCCCAGGCCACAAAACAGCCAGCGGTAGCACAGGCATGGGATAAAACACGGCCATACTCCGCAAACATGCACGAGCACAGGCTCTGAATGCTGGCATTGCAAAACTCCTGTCCCTTGAAATGCTGTGATTCAGGCTGGTGGAGACAGACAGTTTCCGTAACTGAATATCATTGTCAATCCCACAATACAATGTGCCAAGCCGATTTCATTTCAGCAGGCAAGCCGTCCTGGTCTGCAAAAGCATGTTGAGGGAAAAATTAAACATGCGCTACTAAAAGCCCTCAGTAGCAAGGTCCACCTGACCACCGATGCGTGGACCAGTACCCATTGTTATGATCTGCTACAACCAGTAAGGAAAGAAGGGAATTCTGTCCCTACAATACAACTAAGCTGAATCCCTATGATGTAACGGGGAACCTGATCCTGCGACCAGACCCGCTAAAGTCCTCATCTAGTGTGAACGAAGACCTATAGTTGCGAGGGAGTAATCCCTACAAGATCTAGGGACTGGGAGAAAAGGTGGACACCTCCTAGTCCTAACATAAATTGTAGCATGGATAATTAAACAGAAAAATAAATACTTTGTGATCCTAACATCAAGCAAAACTCACAGATTAAGGCACCTAAGCACCCGGCTAGCTTAACAGTAGATAATACAATGAAGTCAAGCAAAGCCAGAAGGGCGGAGCCAGACTAAATAGGGAAAAAAAGGTCATGTGACCAGCAAACTGAAACAAAACCTAACAAGAGGGTTCTAACACCCATGGCCAGGGACAATACCTTTCCCTCACTGCCCATTGGGTCAATGTTGTGCAGCCGGGTACTGATCTTGCGAGTGGCGCTGTACGTGTTCTGCCAACTCCAAGGATTGCAGGAATCAAGTCTGTACACATTGATTCCTCCTCCTATTCCAGTTCCTCAGAATCATCGCTGCAGGAGCCGTCACGGTCTACCTCCACATGGACCCGTGAACGGTTACCTGTTGCGACCGATATGAGCACAGCCGTGTCCAAATGTCAACAGGCCATCCTGAAATTAATTTCCATGGGGAATCTTAGCCACACAGCGCAGGAGCTCTGTAATGCCATAAAGCAGGAGAGCGACGTGTGGTTTTTGGAAGAGAATCTACAGGCAGGCTTGGTAGTGTGTGACAATGGCCGAAATCTGGTGTCAGCTCTGGGCCTTGGCAACCTCACTCACATACCATGTCTGTCATATGTGCTCAACTTGGTCGTGCAGAGTTTTTTGAGGGACTATCCGGATCTTGATGCACTGCTGCACAAGGTCCGCCTAGAGTGCGCTCACTTGCGACGTTCCAGCATGGCCAGATCGCTGATTGCAGCTCTGCAACGCAGATTTCACCTTCATGAACATCGCATTATATGTGACGTACCCACCAGGTGGAATTCCTCGTTACATATGTTGGAGCGGTTGTGTGAGCAGCAGCCAACAGTAATGGAGTATCAGCTGCATCAGGCGCAGTCAACTCGCAATTTGCGGCGTTCACACTTCACCACTACTGAGTGGGCCTCTATAATAAGAATAATAATATTATTTATTTATATAGCGCCATAATATTCCGCAGTGCTTTACAGTTTAACGGTTTCAAAACACGAGTCATAAGTAACAACGTTAACAATACAATAATTAAAGCAAAATCAGCCGCCCCTGCTGGTGAAAGCTTACAATCTACAATGAGGTGTGGGAGATACAAAGTACAGGTGTTTATATACAATGGTGTTTTTACAATGATGGTCCAGCCATTTTAAGGAAGTGAGGGATGCATGGAGATAGTGAATGGGCTACACACACAGAATTACACATAGAATGACTTTGATTAGTGAATGTGATAGGCCACTGTGAACAAATGTGTTTTGAGGGAGCGCCTGAAACCATCCAAATTGCGGATAGTCCTAATTTCTTGGGGTAGAGCATTCCAGAGGATTGGCGCAGCGCGGGTGAAGTCTTGGAGTTGGGAGTGGGAGGTACGGATTAGTGCAGAGGTTAGTCGAAGGTCGTTTGCAGAGTGCAGCAGTCGGTTAGGCCGATAAATATAAATAAGGGAGGAGATGTAGGGGGGTGCTGCGCTGTGGAGAGCTTTGTTGGTGAGAACCAGTAATTAGAATTGGATCCTATAATGAATGGGCAGCCACTGCCAGTGTAATGAGTGGCGAATAACTCTATGAAGGATATCTGCCACGTTTTGCGTGCGTTTGATGAGTCAACGCGGATGGCGAGTGCAGATGATGCACTAGTCAGCCTGACTGTCCCCCTTATCTGCCTGCTTCAAAAAACACTGCAAGCACTAAGGCATGAGGTTTTGGAAGAGGTGGAGGATGAGGAGTCACAAATTCCATCACCTTCTGGACAGTCAGCGCAACGTGGTTCCTCACAAAGGGCTGGAGGACTTTCAAAGTACCATGCTGTATCAACAATTGAACCTCCAGAGTCGCTGTCTATATTTTCATAACCATTACAAACTTTTAATGTATTTACAAAGCACATAATGTACATTTTTTGTCTATCCTTTTGTAATGCTATTGTGTTTCCATAAACTGATGTTACAGAATTATGATACAAAGTTTTTAAATTTTGAGTTTTAAATTTTGTAAATTTATATGTATTTGAAGGACTTTGTGAGGAGGAGTCAATGGAGGAGGAAGACATCGCTCCAGAGGGAGGTAGACAATGCTCTAGTCAGTATGTAGACCAAGGGTGGGGTGATGCACAGCAGGCGGAGATGACGCCTCTTGCAGGGGACAACGTTTCTTGGCCAGTTGGGAGTCTGCAGCACATGGTTGATTTCATGCTGCAGTGGCTGAGAAACGACCGCCGCATCGAACACATTCACACCACGTCTGATTATTGGGTGTACACCCTCCTAGACCCTCGCTACCGGGACAACTTACAAAGCCTCATCACACCGTTGAACCGGGAGCGTAAAATGCGGAAGTACCAAGACACACTGGTGCAATCCATAATGTTCTCCATTCCAGCCGAGAGCACTGCTGCTGCTACTGATTTACAAAGCAGCTCTGTGCGTCGAGGCAGTGGAGACAGCTCTGCAACAAGAGGGAGCACAAGCAGCGCCTCTGCACAGGGCAAGACCAGTATGTTCCAAATGTGTCGAAGTTTTGTGGCAGCGCCACCAATGTCTACACCATCCGAGACGGCTCCAGTCAGCAGGAGGCAACATTTCCGTAAGATGGTTACAGACTACATGTCTTGCCCTCTCAGTGTACTCTCAGATGGCTCTTCCCCATTCAAGTTTTGTGTCTCTAAGCTGGATACATGGCCAGAGCTTAGCCAGTATGCATTGGAGGTGCTGGCTTGATCTGCTGGCAGTGTATTATCGGAGCGCGTCTTTACTGCTGCAGGTGGTGTACTAACAGACCGTTGCATGCGACTATCCTACGATAATGTACAACGGCTTACTTTTCTGAAAATGAACTAGGCATGGATCTCGCCTGAATTTGCCTGTCCGGTTTCAGATTAACTAACTGGTTGACAACGTTTTCCATGTCTCCTGTTATGTTCATCTTTCTACCACCTGAGCTATACTCCCTGGGCTACAACACTGCCAGTTGCTGCTCAGAAGTGTCGTGTCCACAGACCAATACACAAGCTATAGTAATAGTGGGGTTCAGTAACGCCTGCTGTTCCCCTGCTGTGTGTCCGGCAAAAATTACTGCTACCTAGCTACACATGTTTAAAAAAACATGACATGTTAAAGTGGCTAGTGCTACACATAGATATCAGGCTACACCCTTATTTCTAAGCTGTAAACAAGTGAAACGTCAAATTTAAAACCATTCAATGATTAGTGTTGGTAACAAATCTGTAACTAAATAATTGTGACATATTATGGCAGATATCCACATGTCTAACACAAATGCTAACACAAAAGCATACTTATGCTATAGGGTACTGATGGTGAACCTTCTCACTCCATAACTTTGACCAATCCAACTCACATCATGCCTCAAATGCTGCAATGTTGGAAGTGCATAATGTGGGTTGAACTTTGACAACAGCTGCAGTGCGAAGGTTATCCTTCTGTGTTCTTGGCTTTTAAATAAAAGCATACAAGTAAATATAATAATACATTGTTGATTAAGGGACATGATGTACACCTGTAATATTGTGCAAACAATGGATGTAGGACTATTCCTCTTCAACATTACTTATATTTGTGTCATTTGAAAAAAATACATATTTTAGTTAAAAATTAAAAACCCATGTTCAGTAGCTGTGAAAGGCCCGTTTGTGTACTTCTATATTGTTTGCAACCAATGTATTGTATATGGATGGAAGCGCGTCACACTAATAGATTAGATTTATTTTAAATGGAATGTAGCAGAACCAATTGGAGATAAATGAAAAGGATGAGCCACTGAGACACGCTCAGCAGAGTACAAGCAGCAGTGCTTGAACATGTAACTGGAGCGTGATCTGCACTCAAAAAAGTAAAAAACACAGACTGAAGTGAACACTGAAACACAACTGTCCACAATCTGTGAAAAGCTCCTTTCTGTACTTCTATAGTGTTTGCAACCAATGTATTGTATACGGATGGAAGCGCGTCACACTAATAGATTAGATTTATTTTAAATGGAATGTAGCAGAACCAATTGGAGATAAATGAAAAGGATGAGCCACTGAGACACGCTCAGCAGAGTACAAGCAGCAGTGCTTGAACATGTAACTGGAGCGTGATCTGCACTCAAAAAAGTAAAAAACACAGACTGAAGTGAACACTGAAACACAACTGTCCACAATCTGTGAAAAGCTCCTTTCTGTACTTCTATAGTGTTTGCAACCAATGTATTGTATACGGATGGAAGCGCGTCACACTAATAGATTAGATTTATTTTAAATGGAATGTAGCAGAACCAATTGGAGATAAATGAAAAGGATGAGCCACTGAGACACGCTCAGCAGAGTACAAGCAGCAGTGCTTGAACATGTAACTGGAGCGTGATCTGCACTCAAAAAAGTAAAAAACACAGACTGAAGTGAACACTGAAACACAACTGTCCACAATCTGTGAAAAGCTCCTTTCTGTACTTCTATAGTGTTTGCAACCAATGTATTGTATACGGATGGAAGCGCGTCACACTAATAGATTAGATTTATTTTAAATGGAATGTAGCAGAACCAATTGGAGATAAATGAAAAGGATGAGCCACTGAGACACGCTCAGCAGAGTACAAGCAGCAGTGCTTGAACAAGTAACTGGAGCGTGATCTGCACTCAAAAAAGTAAAAAACACAGACTGAAGTGAACACTGAAACACAACTGTCCACAATCTGTGAAAAGCTCCTTTCTGTACTTCTATAGTGTTTGCAACCAATGTATTGTATACGGATGGAAGCGCGTCACACTAATAGTCTAATAGATTAGATTTATTTTAAATGGAATGTAGCAGAACCAATTGGAGATAAATGAAAAGGATGAGCCACTGAGACACGCTCAGCAGAGTACAAGCAGCAGTGCTTGAACATGTAACTGGAGCGTGATCTGCACTCAAAAAAGTAAAAAACACAGACTGAAGTGAACACTGAAACACAACTGTCCACAATCTGTGAAAAGCTCCTTTCTGTACTTCTATAGTGTTTGCAACCAATGTATTGTATACGGATGGAAGCGCGTCACACTAATAGTCTAATAGATTAGATTTATTTTAAATGGAATGTAGCAGAACCAATTGGAGATAAATGAAAAGGATGAGCCACTGAGACACGCTCAGCAGAGTACAAGCAGCAGTGCTTGAACATGTAACTGGAGCGTGATCTGCACTAAAAAAAGTAAAAAACACAGACTGAAGTGAACACTGAAACACAACTGTCCACAATCTGTGAAAAGCTCCTTTGTGTAGTTCTATAGTGTTTGCAACCAATGTATTGTATACGGATGGAAGCACGTCACACTAATAGATTTGATTTTTTTTTCTAATATAATGGAGCTGCACCAATTCCACAAAATAAAAAAAAAAAAAAAAAAAAAGAGTCAGTGACACGTGCAGATGCCTACAAACAGCGGTGGATGCAGAGCAAACTGCAGCGTCACCTGCACTGTCACACACACACCTTGCACAGAGCTGTTAAAACAACACTGGCAAAATGAAGCTTTACACAGCGGTTGGTAAACTAGCCTGCCTCAAGCACAGTAGTACACAAAATCGCAATATCTAACTGTCCCTCAGAGTGAGCAGAGTAGCGTTCTGTCCCTTACTGAGTTCACAGCACAGTGACGCTAAAATGGCGGCGGCGCCTTTTATAGTGCATTCTGACATCATTTCAGCAGCCAATCACAGCCATGCCATTAGTTAAGATGACCGCAGCATTACAGGATGTGCCCACACTTCGTAGGATTCCTCATTGGCTGACTAAAATCACATTGCCTCTCAAAGAATTATGGGAACTTCCGATTCCGGTATACGATATGGAAAAAGTATCGGAATTAAGTATCGGAATTCCGATAACGCGAATATCGGCCGATACCCGATACTTGCGGTATCGGAATGCTCAACACTATTGGAGACATAACCTTCATAGGGATATTTTTTGAGGACAACCAAACCAAGTCACCCTCTTTAAACCGAGGACCATCAGTCCTATGCCGGTTGGCAAACCGCTGGGCCCTCTCCTGAGAGAGACAACTTATCCACTACTTGATCCCAAAACTTCTGCATTCTCTTTACCATAGAATCAACACCAGGACAGACAGAAGCCTCCACCTGTCCTGAAGAAAACCGAGGTTGAAACCCGAAATTGCAGAAAAAAGGGGACATCAAAGTGGCAGAATTGGCCCTATTATTTAGAGCGAATTCAGCCAGGGGCAAAAAAAGAGAACCAGTCATCTTGATCAGCAGACACAAAATATCTCAGAAAAGTTTCCAAAGTCTGGATTGTTCTCTCAGTCTGTCCATTGGTCTGAGGGTGAAACGCAGAGGAGAACTACAACTGAACTCCCAGTTTAGAACAAAAGGCTCTCCAAAATCTGGAAACAAACTGGACTCCCCTGTCAGACACAATGTTCTCCGGAATGCCGTGCAAACGAACCACCTGCTGAAAAACGAGGGTACCAACTCGGAAGAGGATGGTAACTTCGGCAGTGGCACAAGATGGATCATCTTGGAAAATCTATCACAGATCACCCAAATGACAGTCAGTCTCTGAGAGACAGGGGGGTCGGAGATAAAATCCATAGAGATATGGGTACATGGCCTCCAGGGCACCGGCAGTGGCATTAACAATCCACTAGAGCGAGAACAGAGTTTGGAGGGAGAACAAGTCCCACAGGACTGCACAAAATTCCTGACATCACAAGATAAAGTGGGCCACCAAAATGACTGACTCACTAAATCTCTGGTACAAAAAATACTGGGATCAACAGCCAATGCGGAGCAATGAATCTCAGACATCACATTCTTCCTCCATTGGTCTGGGACAAACAATTTTCCAACAGGGCAGCGTTCAGGTTTATCCCCCTGAAATTCCTCCAGAGCCTTTCTCAAATTTGGCAAAAAAGAACCACACCCTCCTTCAGAATGAAAGCAGGCTCAGTCACATCAGGAGAATCCGCCAAAAAACTCCTAGAAAGGGCATCGCCTTAACATTCTTAGTGCCCGGAAGAAAGGAGACCACAAAATTAAAACGCGTGAAAAACAAGGCCCACCTGGCCAGTCTAGGATTAAGTCGCTTGGCTGATTCGAGATAGATCAGGTTCTTATGGTCCGTGAGGACCACCACTTGATGTTTGGCTCCTTCCAGCCAATGTCTCCACTCTTCAAAAGCCCACTTCATAGCCAATAACTCCCGATTTCCCACATCATAATTACGTTCAGCTGGAGAAAATTTTCGAGAGAAGAAGGCACAAGCTTACTCTTAGAGGTCACAGAATCCCTCTGGGACAAAACGGCACCTCCACCAATCTCAGAAGCATCAACCTCCACCTGAAATGGTAGAGAAACATCAGGTTGCCGTAGAACAGGAGCAGGAATGAATCTCCGCTTAAGCTCCTGAAACGCAGAAACTGCCTCAGGAGACCAATTCACTATATCAGAACCCTTTTTGGTCAAATCAGTCAGTGGTTTCACAATACCAGAGAAATTACTTATAAATTTACGATAAAAATTAGCAAGACCCCAAAATCTCTAAAGAGCCTTCAATGTAGTGGGTTGAACCAAATCACAAATGGCCTGAACTTTGACCGGGTCCATTTCAATAGCAGACGGAGACAAAATGAATCCCAAAAACGAAACCTTCTGTACGCCAAAGAGACATTTTGATCCCTTAACATACAAGGCATTTTCTCTCAAAATCCGGAATAATATCCGAACATGTTCCACATGAGAATCCCAGTCATTGGAAAATATCAAGATATCGTCCAAGTAAACGATCAGAAATTTATCCACAAAATCCCGGAAAATATCGTTCATGAAAGATTGGAAGACGTGAGGGGCATTAGTGAGCCCAAAAGGCATCACTAGGTACTCAAAATGCCCCTCAGGGGTATTAAACACCGTCTTCCATTCATCACCGTGCTTGAGGCGAATAAGATTATATGCCCCCTTAAGATCAAGCTTGGTAAACCAATTAGCACATTTCACTCTGGAAAATAAGTGAGAAATCAGGGGTAACGGATATTGATATTTAACAGTGATCTTATTAAGGAGACGATAGTCAATACATGGACTCAATGAACCATCCTTTTTGGCCACAAAGAAAAAGCCGGTGCCAAGGGTGAAGAGGATGGTCTGATATGACCCTTCTCCAAAGACTCTTTGATATAAGATCGCATAGCATCATGCTCAGGTACACATAAATTAAAGAGCCGACCCTTGGGAAATTTACAACCGGGTACTAAGTCAATCGCGCAATCATAACTCCTGTGGGGAGGTACGGATGCAGACTTAGGGCCCCGTCACACATAGCGACACACCAGCGATCCCGACAACGATATGAACTTATCAGGATCGCTGCTGTGTCGTTACATGATCGCTGCGGAGCTGCCAAACAGGCAGATCTCAGAAGCGATCAGGACAGCGACTATGTGGGTAACAAGCGATGCACGTTGCTTAGTTACCCGCAGTGTATGTTAGATACCAGCGCTCTGGTGCAGGGAGCTGGTAACCAAGGTACACATTGGGTTTCTAGGCACAGCTCGGCGCTTAGAAACCCGCTGTGTACCTTGGTTACCAGCTCCCCTGCACCAGCACGCTGGTATCTAACGTACACATCGGGTTTCTAGGCCCCGCCCGGCGCCTAGAAACCCGATGTGTACCTTGGTTACCAGCTAATTGCTGGTCTCCCGCCTGCCACACGCAGCGATGCGTGCTGGCCAGCGGGAGACCAACGATCAAAAAAATTTCCAGGACATTCAGCGACGATCAGTGATACCCAGCAGAGGGGCTGATCGTCGCTGAATGTCACACACAGCAATATCGCTGGGGAGATCGCTGTTGCATCACAAAACTTGTGACTCAGCAGCGATCTCGCTAGCGATCTCGCTATGTGAGACGGGGGCTTTACTCTCACTTAAATACATCTGAAAAATCAGCCAAATAGTCAGGGACATCCTGAGACTGGGGAGAGGTAGAAAAAACAGGAGTGTCACTACAAACACATTGACAGCCCCAACTGACCACAGACACAGATTTCCAATCCAAAACAGGATTATGGGTCTGCAACCAAGGAAAACCCAGTACAATAATGTCATGTAAATTATGTAACACCAAAAATGTACAATTTCTTGGTGGTCCGGGTCTACCCGCATTATCACCTAGGTCGAAAACTGGGGTTTATTCTCCGCCAAAGGGGTAGAATCAATACCCAGCAAATGAATAGACCTCCGCAGGGGTATCATGGGAAAACCACAACATTTGGCAAAATCAAAATCCATCAGGTTTATAGCTGCTCCTGAATCAACAAAAGCCTGAGCCGAAAATGTGGACACGGAGCAAATCAAGGTAATAGTCAAGAGAAATTTAGGCTGAACATTACCCAAAACAAATGAGCGCGCAAAACATCTTCCCCGCTTAGGCAGACGGAAATAGTATGAGAATTGTCCCCACAATAGAAGCACAACTTATTACGCTTTTGAAACTCTCGACGCTGAGCCCCAGAAACAACTCCATCACATTGCATGGGCTCAGAGGTTTGCTCGCAAGGCATCACCACCTCTCGTATATTTCTACGCTCTTGTAAACATGTGTCAATTTGAATAGCTAATGACATAGTCATTGAGACCAGAGGGGACAGGAAATCCCACCATAACGTCCTTTACGGTCTCTGCCAGATCGTTCCGATAAAGAGCTGCCAGGGCATCATTGTTCCATTTAGTAAGGACTGCCCACTTTCGGAATTTCTGACAATATAGCTCTGCGGCTTCCTGACTCTGATTCAATGCCAACAAGATTTTCTCAGCTTGATCAGTAACATTAGGTTCATCATACAATAACCCCAGAGCCTGAAAAACCACATCAACATCAGTCAAACAGGATCCCCAGGTGTCAAGGAAAAGGCCCAATCCTGAGGGTCGCCGCGCAACAGTGAGATGACGGTTTGCACCTGCTGTGCTGTGTTCCCCGAGGACTTAGGTTTCAAGGCAAAAAGTAACTTACATTTATTTTTAAAATTCAAAAATTTAGACCGATCCCCAAAAAATAAATCCGGAATAGGGATCTTAGGTTCTACAGCAGGTAACCGAGTGAGATAGCAATACTCCGAACTTCAGCAGCAAGCTGCCCAACACGATCGGACAAACACTTGATTTCCATTAGAGAAAAAACTCCTCCTCCAGCCCTCAGAGAAAAAGAGGAAAAATATATAAAGAAAAAAAAAATTCTGACTACCTTTTTTTTTTTCCTTCTTATGAGTACCATAGAATTTACAGTCAGGTCGGTGATTCTGTTATGGTTTGGTGGCCGAGGAGGACCGTAACAAAAGTAGTAAAGGTAGCCAGTCACCCAGAGAGGTTGGGAACTAATGGCTTGCAGATCCCCAAACTAAACGCACAAGTAGAAGCAGCCGTGGGACGTATCTACATTGACCTAGACACCTCGACACAGCCGGAGAGTTAGCTAAGCCTAAAGATAGAAAGTGGAAAGCTAACTGACCTGGAGTAGCTCCCCAAAGGAATAGGTAGCCCCCACACATGTAATGGCGGTTAGACAAGATGAAATACAAACACAGGCAGAAAATAGAGTAAGCAAATGCTGGGGCCCAAAACTGTCTAGATAGGACAGGACAGGAAAGAATACTGTCTGCAACCCAACAAAACCCTAGGAAAAATTCCAACACTTCTGATTCCAAAAATGGTGAGACCACACGATCTCGCCCCGCTAAACCAGAACTCTGGTGTGAACAAGCAGCTACCCAGCAACCACTGAAACAATAGGGACAGAGCAAATGAACAGAAAGAAATGAGAAACAGAGACCAGCGCCTGCCCCAGCATGGGGACCCGGCTGTTAAATATTAATTATTGGTTATGGATTTATTCTACACTCAATTCTCTACCGAGCACATTGACTTTCAGCTGACATTACACACGCTATTTCTGTATGGTAAAGTGTCATCCCCATATATAGAGAACATGTGATTTAAGGGACATATATAATGACTACACGAAGGGAGGGGGTGGCTCTTCTTCACTCTCTTCAGACACACTCCATGGACACTTTACTCTGACACTACGATGAATGAACAGCTGTTATGACACCAAAGAAAGAAGTGTACAAGTTTTGCTATGGACAAATGGACAGTCTCTTCGTAACTATTTCACTCATTTTATATTTTCCTGCAATGATGTTTTTTTGATGGACAGTCCAATAAACCACTACATTTTTTTATAAGAAACATTGTGATATTTTCCTTAGAGTATCACATCTGGTAACAAGTCCTGGTAAAAATATATTTAAAATAAGCATTTTTAACATAATGGCGAGCCAGACAGTTCTGATTCTGTGCTATTTTTAGTGGATTCTTTCCCTTGTACATGGGGGAGGTGAGGTTTGCTAAAGACACCTGTTGTCCAAGTCTCAAGAATTCCACTATTTCACATCACTAGGATCAGACAGAATCTATAGATGAATGAGGACTAAGAGTTGCCAGACGTACTACAGGAATCAGACGTGCTGACGTGCTGATGACAAGAGGCCAGCGTTGTCCAAGAAAGGAGCTACAAGCTGAGATATTTCAAGGTAAGAAACAATGGATGTCATTACTTCTTTTTCTAAGCAAAGTAGACTGAAATTTATGTCTAGATCAGTCTAATCTAGAAGTTTTATGGCTCAGCTTATATGCAGAATGTGAAATGGAAAATCTAAACCTAGAATCTAAGCTGGTGTCCTTTAATAGAGAAAGAGAGAAATTGAAAAATATTTTACAGTTGGTTGACGTATTTCACAAGTTTGTGTTAGAGAAATCCAAAAATGCCTGTGTAGAAATAGTGTCAAAGGAAAGTAGTGATGTTCCGAGAATGACTGTAATGAGGAAATTGAGCAAGATGTGAGACATGTGTCTGTAATGGCTACTCAAGGTGACCTTGTCTCTGATGACGTAAAAAAAAGATGGTGGAAACATGGGAGGAGACTTCAAAACTGATGTAGGAGGAAACATAGGAGGAGACTTCAGAACTGATGTAGATGACGTACAAGGGACAGATGTACAAAGGCCACCAAAAATAGAAGACAATTCAGAGGCCCAACTCCAAATTAAAGTTAGGAAAAATTTGTTAAAACTATGCAAAATCATTCCTGCATATGATAACAAAATCCATGTGTGCAGAAATTCTAAAATATTTGAAAGTTTTGTTGATAAACTTGATTTAAGTAATGACGAGAAAAATCAATTATTTAAATTGTGGCTTCCTGCAACCTTTTCCAGACGCTTAACATTGAAGTTGACTTGTGATAACTTACATGGAGATCTAGATGATAAAGACAGATTGAAAATTCTGATTTTCTGTGCATTAAATGAAGATTGTCCAGATATTGATATTCTTCAAAAATTAAGGATTGGTCGGAAAGAATGTACTTTTACATTCATGTCCATATTTGAAAGGTTGTACAAAACTCTCATTACCAATGTCAAAACACAATCAATGATAAAGTATTTTGTGGACAAATTTGGATTCCTAAATTCTGTATCTCGTGTTATTGCGTCACAAAAAGATACTTTATTTGAATGTGCGCAATTCCTTGATTTTGCTAGAAAACATGAGAATCGTGATAGGAAAATAAATCAAACAGAGAGTAAGATCTTTTCAAAAGCCAGTGTCAAAATCTCCTAAACTGAGTCATCCCCGGAATCAAATCTATGACATACGAAGAAATTTACATTTTTGTTATAAAACCTTACGAAATGATCCAAGAGTTCACTTTGCAGAAAGAGTTAAAAATTCAAAGTTCAGACCACTCTGTAAAGAGACAAATGGCGGACATTGACAGACAGGAACAGGTGACTTCTCAGAGTGACTTAACTGAGTCTTCAGTTTACAGCTCATTATCGGAGCTGCTCAAACAATCATTAAAAAAAGGAATGATAAAAAGAGCTTTCCAGGACATTTTTGACAAAGAAATAAGATTTGGTTTAGGAATTGACTGAAAATAAAATTATATGTTGTGTAAAAGTATTATACAATATATTATTCAGTTATTTGTAATTATTTTATAAATATAATTCTGTAGTTCTACAGCTTTTGTAGATATATATATATATTCATACAGTATATAGTATACTTGTATAAGTAGAGATTGTATAACTGTATATCTATATGTATAGTGATAATTAAAATAAACTACAGAAATATTTAGAATTACATTAAAGCCAATATATATATATATTATATATATATATATATATATATATATATTATGTATAAGACATTTCAATTGTTTTGTTTTTGTATGAATATGATATTTAACCTTATCTCTTATTTATCCTTAGAATTTTCAATTCAAAGTAGGACTTAATCGGAAAAAATCTCTTACATGGATTTATTCCTTTATTTACACAGGAAGTTGTAATAACTGCATGATTTTATATATTTAACACTTAAAAGGAAATAATATATAATTAACTGAATCTAAATTTAGCTTTTGTGTGTTGCTAACATTTTGAAGTTATTTATTTGCACGGCAATATGTTCTTACTGCATGACAGTCACACATGTGACATTTAAACTGTTCTAATAATAAAACAATTACCATATACCCCTATTTCAGTGGTTGCAACTTAAAGCTCTTGTGAAAAGAATTTTTTAGAGCTCGGCCTTTGCAAGTCAAAGAATTTTTTTTTAGGCCTCTTAAGTTCCAGGGTTCAATTACAGTTTGCAAACCCTTGTATGAAGTATAACTATACAACTCATAACTAATTTTCTTATGAGTCCTTCTATCTATAGCAGGGGTCCCCAACCGCCAGTCCGCGGCCCATTACCGGGCCGTAGCAGTTCTGCTGCCGGGCCGCGGAGCCACGGCACAGAACGCTGTACATACATGAGCCAGCGGCTACAGCACTGTAGTGACAGCTGCATCCGCCGGCTTCATTAGACATCGATACTTACCTTCCGTCGCTGCATCCCTGTCGGCCACGGCAGCTTCCTCCTGGCAGTGCGGTGACGTAGTACCGCTCATTAAGGTAATGAATATGGACGTGACGCCACTCCCATAGGCGTGGCGTCCATATTCATGCCCTTAATGAGCGGTATTACGTCACCGCTGCGCACAGGAGGAAGCTGACGCGGCCAACAGGGATGCAGGGACCTACAGCGACGGAGCGAGGAGGGTAAGTATGATGGGGGGAGGGGACGGGGGAGCAGAGACATGTATACAGGATGGGAGGGGGGGCGGAGCCATATATACAGGATGGGAGGGGGAACAGAGCCATGTATAAAGGATGGGAGGGTGGGAGCGAAGCCATGTATACAGGATGGGAGCGGAGCCATGTATACAGGATGGAAGGGTGGGAGCGGAGCCATATATACAGGATGGGAGGGGGAGCGGAGCCATATATACAGGATGGGAGGGGGAGCGTAGCCATATATACAGGATGGGAGCGGAGCCATATATACAGGATGGGAGGGGGAGCGGAGCCATGTATACAGGATGGGAGGGGGAGCGGAGCCATGTATACAGGATGGGAGGGAGAGCGGAGCCATATATACAGGATGGGAGCGGAGCCATGTATACAGGATGGGAGGAGGAGCGGAGCCATGTATACAGGATGGAAGGGGGAGCGGAGCAATGTATACAGGATGGGAGGGGGAGCGGAGCCATATATACAGGATGGGAGGGGGAGCGGAGCCATGTATACAGGATGGGAGGGGGAGCGGAGCCATATTTACAGGATGGGAGGATGGGAGCGGAGCCATGTATACAGGATGGGAGGGGGAGCAGAGCCATATATACAGGATGGGAGGATGGGAGCGGAGCCATATAAACAGGATGGAAGGGGGAGCGGAGCCATGTATACAGGATGGGAGGGGGAGCGGAGCCATGTATACAGGATGGGAGGATGGGAGCGGAGCCATATATACAAGGATGGGAGGGTGGGAGCGGAGCCATATATACAAGGATGGGAGGGTGGGAGCGGAGCCATATAAACAAGGGTGGGAGCGGAGCCATGCATACAAGGGTGGGAGAGGAGCCTTGTATACAAGGGAGTCACATTCACATTATAAATGTTATTATTAAATGATGAGTATGCACTACTACTAAACTACAACCCCGTCCATAGCCCCACCCCCTTATGACCAAAGCCCCACCCCTGCCACACCTCCATCCCCGCCCTGCCGGGCCCTCGAAGAATGGTCTTTCTTGAAGCCGGTCCCTGGTGCAAAAAGGTTGGGGACCACTGATCTATAGGATGGTTTACAAAGTTTGTTATGTGTATTTGGGGAATATTCAAAGAAATATTAAGATATTAAATTTAGTAGTTTACAATGCGCATTGATAATTAGGATACAATTATTTGGGTTAATATACATGTATTCCTACCTTTTGTATGTGGAATCTGTGGTGTAAACTTATATGTGTCAAAGTCTGAGTGACAGATGACAGATGCGTGTATGAGCAGCTGCTAAGAGTGAAAATATCCTAAGAGAAAATGTATGCGTGATGTATGAAAGGAAAGGTTTCACAACTCATGGTATGTGAGAAAACAAAAAACCTTGTTTTTAAGAGAAATAATACAAATCAGTTCAATTATTAGAATATTAAGATACATAATGAAATATTATCTACTCAACATATATTCCTTTAGTAATTATTCTTTTAGTTAATAGTAGATAAGTGTAATCACACATCAAAATGGTTTATCAAGAAAATCTACATTTAGATTATTATTTTTTTCCTTTTCCCAAAGGATAATTTTATGATATTCAATGTTATTTTTAATGGTTACATAGATGGTACACATCTTCAGACAAATATATGGTATAAAGTTAATATAGAAGTTACATAAATAATTTATAAAACAATTATTTTTTAATTTTGGTTTTGATAAATTATTTCAGAAAATAAAATTTTTTGGTATTAAGGGGAAATGTGTTTTGATCCTGAATACATCATCACATTTCATCAATACCTCTTCTTCACACATTTTAAAGAATATAGAAAGGTAGAATGGTATAACTACTAGAGATAATAACATTAAGTATTATAAAGAGTCATTTCTTTACACTAAGAAGGGGATTACATGCAAAGTTGCATAATTTGAATATTTTGGTAACACAAGGTTATGACAAATATGAAATCATCCAGATAATGGAAATATTAAGAGTATGTGTTACTGAGAACATAACTACTCAGCATTTTTCATAATCATATAAAGGCCTTATTTTCATTTTTATTCTTATCTATGTTTTTATTTTTATTTTTAATTTTTTAATTTTTATTGTTTCTTTATCTCTATTTTTGATTCTTAATTTTTATTTTTCATCTCAATCAAGAAAAAAAACATCAATATTTAATAAAGTAATGTCTAATAAGAGAATATTGCTTCATTAAATATAGTGAAGATATCTGTTAGGGTTCGAGTTCCCGCTGCTGCACAAGGGGAGTCTCGAACCAGTCCTGCTGCGGTCCCCCATTCATCTCCGGCCGCAGTGGAGCCTGCTCAGCAGAGACATAGGTCCCAGCGTCTTGCCCATTCCAGTACTGTGCAGTGACTTGCTGCTGCCTCTCCTAGATCTGCTATTATAGCCAGTGCTGGAGCAGATGTCTTTGGGACGAAGTCCTGCGTTTCCCTTTCTGAGTATGCCCAGGGTGAGATCTCTCATTGGAGATCAGGGGTCACATGCTCAGGTACTTCAGCAGCTCCTATTGGTCTGCCAGGAAGGTCCTGTGACTACTGGAGTTCTGGAACAAGTTTCATTGGTCCTTGTTTCTGGCAGGTCCTGTAGCTGTTATTATAAAAGGTGGCAATGCTGAGCCGCCATGCGCTAGTATCAACCATTATATGCTTTGCGCCAGTGTGGTCATGCATGTGTGTGGTTAGGGCCCCGGCTGAAATAAGCCCCTAGAATACTGACTAAATCGGTGAGGAGTTTGGTATGCTAGCTGGTCAGGGTCGGTGTCCTAGATGCCCTAGATTACCGGCATAACCGGTGAGGAGTTTGATTGCCGTATTCAGGGCCTGGCGTTCAGACGCCATAGATTGCGGGTGACTACCGCGAGGACATTAGCGCATGATCACGTTCTATGTTCGCTTAGAACTTAACTGTGTACCTGGGTGCCTGACAGGACACAGAAGTTTGTCTCAGCGGCTCTGTGACGTAACAGGGTTTGCTTTCAATGCTATACAGCGCCCTAGCGTGTTTACTTTGCGACTCAGTTGTGTTTAGTGAATTCACACACATCGCCATATAGCGCTGCAGCACTCCTTCTAGCGGCTCTGTGGAATAACAGAGTTTGCACTTATTGCCACAGCGCGTTACGGCGTTTATTTTGGTGACTCTGCGGGATAACAGAGTTCGCTTCTTGCACCATTTTACCAGCAGCAGGCTCCGCCTGAACGGTGGACCCCGGGCTGCGAACGCACCTCTCTACATAAATATTTGGTGCGTTCCGCAGACCCTGACATAATACTAGCGCCAGGGTCTGGATGGTAAAATGGTGGACAACCAGCGTCTGCAGCAGTATATCCAGCAGCTGGAGGGTAGGTTGGCGACTCTAAAGTGCACAACCTCAGCTGTGGATGTTACCGCAGTCGTGGTACAGGCTGCTAGTGTGGCCGCCGCCAGTTTGTCCTCTGCCACCCCTACTCCGACTATTTCCCGCCTCCCACTTCCAGACAAGTTTACCGGTGACAGTAAACAATGTCGGGGTTTCGTCATTCAGTGCTCCATACATCTAGAGCTTCTGGCTGCACGTTTTCCCACAGAGCGGGCGAAAGTGGGTTTTATCATATCCCTTTTGTCGGGCAGGGCGTTGGAGTGGGCAACGCCGTTGTGGGAGCGCGATAATCGTGTGGTGCTGAGTGCTCCTCTCTTCTTGGACACTCTGAAACAGGGTTTTTTAGGACCTCGCATCACCCACGATACGGCTCTTCAACTGTTGGCTATCACCCAGGGTTCATCCATGCTCAGCCAGTTTGTCGTCCAATTTCGGACTCTGGTCTCTGAGCTGGACTGGCCAGATAAAGTCCTTATACCCATGTACTGGAGGGGACTGGCAGACCATGTGAAGGATGCCTTGTCCACCAGGGAGATTCCTGCCACACTGGAGGAGCTCATTACCATATCTACCCGCATCGACCTCCGTTTTAACGAACGGAGGTTGGAGCGGGCCCAGTGTAGGCAGAGGTTCCGGCTGGCGCCCACCTTCGCCAGACCTCTTGAATCTTCCATTCAGGAGTCCGATTCCCCTGAGGCCATAGAGATTTTTCGAGCGAGACCTAAGTCTCGGGCCGCTCGAGTATCTGTGACTTGTAATGCTTGCCAACAAATAGGGCATTATGCTAATAAATGTCCACGGCGGTCGGGAAATGACCGCGTCTAGTAACCATTGGGGGGGGTTCACTAGACACAGCAGTACACGCCTCCAAGTTGTCCTTTAGGGGGAAAATCAATTTTGGCTCATCCACTTTAACAGTCACGCTTTGTGTGGATTCTGGAGCCGAAGGAAATTTCATGTCTTCTACCTTTGCTCTCCGTCACTCTATACCTCTGGTGATGCTCGCCAAACCCGTGACTGTTCGAGTAGTGAATGGGTCGACACTGCCTTCACCAATCACACATCAGACCATCCCTTTCACGTTGTCAATGTCCCCTTCCCATCAGGAGATTATCTCACTTCTGGTCATTCCCGAGGGAATAGACGAGATTTTGTTAGGGATGCCCTGGCTCCGTTTCCACTCCCCACACACTGAGTGGAACTCTGGGAGGATATTGGGTTGGGGTGAGTCATGTAAAGGCAGATGCATTCAGGTGGCCACTACAGAGATGCCCGCAGATCTTACTTCACTTCCTAAATACTATTGGTCATATGCAGACGTATTCTCCAAAAAGGCTGCAGAAGTCCTTCCACCTCACCGTCCTTATGACTGTCCTATTGACCTCTTGCCTGGAGCAGAACCTTCTCGGGGACGGGTCTATTCCCTTTCTCTCCCGGAGACAGAGGCTATGTCCCAATATATTCAGGAGAACCTGGCAAGAGGATTCATTAGGAAGTCAGTGTCACCTGCAGGGGCGGGGTTCTTCTTCGTGCAGAAGAAGAACGGAGAGTTACGTCCATGCATCGATTACAGGGGTCTTAATGCCATCACCGTTAAGAATAAATACCCGTTGCCCCTGATTTCTGAGCTATTTGATAGGCTACGGGGGGCAAGGGTATTTACGAAATTAGATCTGCGGGGTGCTTACAACCTGATTCGCATCCGTGAGGGGGACGAATGGAAGACGGCTTTTAATACCAGGGACGGGCACTATGAATAACTGGTGATGCCCTTTGGGCTCTGTAATGCCCCAGCCGTCTTCCAAGACTTTGTTAATGACATCTTCCGGGATATGCTCTCCACCTCAGTCGTAGTCTATCTGGATGATATTCTCATCTTTTCCCCAGATATTGACTCCCACCGGAGAGATGTCTGCAGAGTCTTCGACCTCCTACGGGCAAATTCCCTTTATGCAAAGTTGGAGAAATGTGTGTTTGAGCAGGAGTCAGGAGTCTTTGAGTGTTTGAGCAGGAGTCTTTCCTGGGCTATATCATCTCCACCCAGGGGTTGGCTATGGATCCTGCCAAACTACAGGCGGTGATGGACTGGCAAGAACCCCATTCTCTGAAGGCGGTGCAGCGCTTTATGGGGTTCATTAATTACTACCGCCAGTTTATCCCTCACTTCTCAACTTTGGTAGCTCCCGTGGTTGCCCTCACCAAAAAGGGAGCAAATCCCAAATTGTGGTCTGAAGAGGTCTCCAAGGCCTTCACTTCTATTAAGTCCCATTTCGCTAGCGCTCCCATCCTACATCGCCCCTATGTTGATAAGCCATTTATATTGGAGGTGGATGCCTCGTCCATTGGTGCTGGAGCAGTCCTCTTCCAAAAGGATGCTCAAGGTCGGAAGCATCCATGCTTCTTTTTCTCCAAGACCTTCACACCAGCGGAGAGGAATTATTCCATCGGGGACAGGGAGTTGCTAGCAATGAAGTTGGCCTTCTCAGAGTGGAGACATCTGTTGGAGGGGGCTCGTTTTCCCTTCCAAGTCTTCACGGATCACAAAAATCTGGTGTATTTACAGACTGCCCCGCGGCTAAATTCCTGTCAGGCCAGATGGTCCTTGTTTTTCTCCCGCTTTCACTCCACCCTCCATTTTCTGTCAGGAGAGAAGAACATTCGGGCTGACGCTCTCTCTCGCTCCGTTGTGTCTTCTGAGGAGGAGGAGGGGGAGCCACGGCTTATTGTCCCCTCTGAGAGCCTGAGAACTGTAGCTCCGATCTCGCTAGAGGGGAAAAAAGACCACACAGGTACTCTTAACTTCAGCGTTCACCATACAACGATCCGCTCTGCTGGTCTGCATGAATGCTTTCACCGACACTTCCCAAGCAGACAGGCAGGTATTTGAAGGAAACCAATTACCACAACATTAATTGCAGCTGAGCGAGGCTGGTCTAGTCCAGCACAGAGAGAGGAAGAATTAACTCCCTCTCTGCCGAAAAACACCCAGCACCAGAAACTCAGCTGTGAGAAGTCAGGGTGTGCAATCTCGACGATCTTCGCAGCGACACACCCGTGACAGTACCCCCCCTTCTACGAGGGGCCTCCGGACCCTCAGGGCCGGGTATATCTGGGTGAGTAGTGTGGAAGGCCCGAACCAATCGGTCTGCGTTAATATCCGACGCAGAAACCCACGTCCTCTCCTCAGGACCATACCCCCTCCAATGAACAAGGTACTGAAGGGACCGGCGATTCAGACGTGAATCGATGACTCTCGACACCTGGAACTCCAAGTTACCATTGACTACCACAGGAGGAGGAGGTAAAGGTGAAGGTATCACCGGCGCCACATATCTCTTAAGCAACGATCTGTGGAACACATTATGAATTTTAAATGTAGGAGGGAGGTCAAGACGGAATGCAACCGGATTAATTATAGCACTGATCTTGTATGGCCCGATGAACCTGGGACCCAGTTTCCAGGAGGGAACCTTAAGTTTTATATTTTTGGTAGACAACCATACCAGATCGTTCACACTTAGGTCCGGACCAGACACTCTCCTCCTATCAGCCATACGTTTGTATCGGTTCCCCATAGTACTCAGATTATTCAGCACTCCTCTCCACACTGAAGCAAGTGACGACGAAAATCGTTCCTCCTCAGGAACCCCAGAAGAGCCCCCCTATTGAAAGTACAAAACTGGGGGTGAAAACCATATGCCCCAAAAACGGGGACTTACCAATGGACTCACTCCGCCTATTATTTAGAGCGAATTCCGCCAGAGGCAAGAAAGAAGCCCAGTCCTCCTGGTTCTCTGACACAAAACACCGGAGATATGTCTCCAAGCTCTGGTTCAGACGCTCTGTCTGACCATTGGTCTGCGGGTGAAAAGCCGATGAAAATGACAACTGCATCCCCCGCCGTGTACAAAATGCTTTCCAGAATTTGGACACAAACTGAGACCCCCGATCCGACACCACATCGGAGGGTACCCCGTGAAGCCTTACAATCTCCCCAATAAACACCTGCGCAAGAGTTTTAGCATTAGGAAGAGCAGGAAGAGCGATAAAATGTGCCATCTTGCTGAACCTGTCCACTACAACGAGTATGACTGTTTTACCCGAAGATGGCGGGAGGTCTGTAATGAAGTCCATAGACAGATGAGTCCACGGACGCTCCGGGATCTTCAAAGGTAAGAGGGTCCCCGACGGACGGGTATGTGGGGTCTTAGAGAGCGCACAAACCTGGCAGGACCGACAAAAGTTACCACCTCCCTATGTAAGTTAGGCCACCAAAACCGGCGCGAGAGGAGATCCTCAGTTGCTTTACTCCCTGGGTGTCCTGCGAAAGCTGAATTATGGTGTGCCTCGATCACCTTTTGTCGCAACTGATTTGGAACAAACAGTCTCCCTGGAGGTCCTACAGGGGCGTCCCCCTGAGCCTCCAATACCTCCTCCTCAAGCTCAGAGCATACTGCCGACACCACCACCCCCTCCTGAAGGACCGGAACCGGGTCTCCGTATTCCCAGCCCCTGGGAAACAGCGAGATAAGGCATCCGCCTTAACATTTTTTGAGCCAGGACGATATGTGACGACAAAATTAAACCTGGTAAAAAACAACGACCACCTAGCTTGTCTGGGATTCAGACGTTTAGCGGACTCTAAATATAGCAGGTTTTTGTGATCGGTAATGACGGTGACCGGGTGGACTGCCCCCTCCAAAAATGACGCCACTCCTCAAAAGCCAACTTAATGGCCAAGAGTTCCCTATTGCCGACATCATAATTCCTCTCAGCGGACGACAATTTTTTAGAGAAGAAGGCGCACGGATGCCATTTACCAGGGGACGAACCTTGTGACAATACTGCTCCCACTCCTACCTCGGAAGCGTCCACCTCAACAATGAACGGCTGTGACGCATCAGGTTGAATAAGTATGGGTGCTGAAGCAAAACATTTTTTCAAAGAGGAAAACGCTTGACAAGCCTTGTCAGACCACTTTGAAAAATCCGTCCCTTTTTTAGTCATGTCTGTGAGAGGTTTAACTATGGACGAAAAATTACGAATGAACTTCCGGTAGTAGTTAGCAAACCCAGGAAACGTTGTAATGCCTTAAGATCCTCTGGCAGATCCCACTCAAGAACTGCCCGCACTTTCCCAGGGTCCATACGAAAACCGGATGCTGACACCAGGAACCCTAAAAACTGAAGTTCCTGTACGGCGAACACACACTTCTCCCATTTGGCATACAGTTTATTATCCCGCAAGATCTGTAACACCTGCCTAACATGCTCCTGATGAGACACAAGATCCGGCGAGTAAATTAAGATATCATCCAGATATATGACCACAAACTGTCCCATTAGGTGGTGAAAGATGTCATTTACAAAGTGTTGAAACACCGCCGGGACAATACTCAGACCAAATGGCATGACAAGGTTCTCATAATGCCTCTCCGGAGTGTTAAACGCCGTCTTCCACTCATCCCCCTCCTTCATCCTAATCAGATTGTACGCCCCCCTGAGATCCAACTTAGAGAACCATTTGGCACCCACGATCTGATTGAAGAGATCGGGAATAAGTGGGAGCGGATACGGATCTTGGACCGTAATCCGATTAAGCTCACGGAAATCCAGGCAAGGGCGTAGGCCTCCATCTTTTTTTTTCACAAAGAAGAACCCCGCGGCCACCGGGGAAGATGAAGGTCTAATATGCCCCTTAGCCAGACTCTCTGAAATATAATCCTTCATGGCCTGTCTCTCAGGACCAGAAAGGTTATACAACCTAGATTTCGGTAACTTGGCCCCAGGGAGCAAGTTAACAGAACAGTCATACTCGCGATGAGGAGGTAGTTCTTGACACCCTTTCTCCGAGAATACATCCTCAAAGTCCACCAGAAATGGAGGTAAGGCCCTAGGAGTGACCGCCCCAATGACCGTATTCATGCAGTTTTTATTACAGAATTCACTCCATTGGCTTATCTCTCTGGATTGCCAATCAATAACCGGGTTATGCTTAGTTAACCAAGGAAGGCCCAGCACTATAGGAGTGGGAAGACCCTCCAACACATAACAAGACAACAGTTCTTTATGTAACGCCCCCACTTGAAGATCTATGTTATGCACTGCTTGCAAAAAACTTCCCTGACTGAGAGGTCTGTCGTCGATTGAGAATATGGGGACGGGTTTAGTCAACACACTCAATACCTTGAACCCGGGCAAAGCGAGCATCCACCAGGTTAGCCCCGGACCCACTATCCAGAAGAACAGATATCCTCTCAGTTCTCGCACCCACCACCTCCTCCGCCGGTACGAGAAACTGAGACGAACTTAGGGACGAAATACTTACTCCCAGATTGCCGTCCACCACACAATCTGGGATCAATAGTTTTCCGACGACTTCTCACTCTGCAAAGGACGGGATGGACACCCCCTAATAAAATGTCCCTTTTTTCCACAGAAGAAACAACCTCCTGTTTTGTGGCGCCCCACCGATCCCCTCCCCCGGAATGATGTCCCTCCTAATTGCATAGGCTCCTCTGGACTGGCCAGGGGAAGCTCCATATAAGGGACCCTTGAGGAAGGTGGAGTCATCACAGGGGGCAAGGTTACCCCGCACCTCTCCCGAAGACGTCTGTCAATACGAATAGCAAGGGCCATAGCGGCTTCCAGTGACGTGGGAGGGTCATACTGTGCCAGCACATCCTTTAATTTGTCAGATAAACCTTGACAAAACTGGCTCCTAAGAGCCGGGTCATTCCACTGGGTGTCCGTGACCCACCTACGGAACTCCGAACAGAATTCCTCTGCCGGACGATCTCCCTGCTGGATCCTACGTAACTTAGATTCAGCAAGGGAGACCCGATCCGGGTCATCATACACAAGACCCAGAGCCGTAAAAAACCCATCCACTGACTGGAGAGCTGGGGAGCTCGGGGAAGAGCGAACGCCCAGGATTGGGGGTCTCCCTGTAGGAGCGAGATGACAATCCCCACCCTTTGCTCCTCACTCGCAGATGACCGAGGTCGCAGCCGAAAGTACAATTTACATGCCTCCCGGAAAGCAAAAAACTTGTCCCGCCCCCCAGTGAATCTGTCAGGGAGAGCTACTTTAGGTTCAGGTCCGGCCTGCTCCGGGGGGTACAAAACCTTGGACTTAACGTCCGCCAGCTCCATGGACAAACTCTGCAACTGCCGAGCTAGACTGACTACTGGATCCATGGTGACTGGAGAAAATCTTTAGGGGTCGGTGAAAATGTCACGCTGTTACTGCATACAGGAGGTCTGGGGTCTATGCTGACCCTAAGCTGGGGTCCTGACTAATCCCTCTACCTGGAGGTACTGTTGATGGTACAGAGGTCCAGGCCGCCAGCGTAATCCCTACCTCCTGAGGATCCCTGAACCTCAGTGATCCAGTCCTGAGAAGAACCCTGATCACAACACCGGGGACTGATAGGTATATGCCTAAACACAGTAATAAACGAACGAGACAGTACAAGGGGTAAACTAAAATCCACCTTGCATACAAAAGTCATACCACAGGAAACAGAGGGGACACCAACGGGTACGGAGATAAATGATAAAGCGAGGAGGGGAAAAAAGACCACACAGGTATTCTTAACTTCAGCCTTCACCATACAACGATCCGCTCTGCTGGTCTGCATGAATGCTTTCACCGACACTTCCCCAGCAGACAGGCAGGTATTTGAAGGAAACCAATTACCACAACATTAATTGCAGCTGAGTGAGGCTGTTCTAGTCCAGCACAGAGAGAGGAAGAATTAACTCCCTCTCTGCCGAAAAACACCCAGCACCAGAAACTCAGTTGTGAGAAGTCAGGGTGTGCAATCGTGACGATCTTTGCAGCGACACACCCATGACACAACCAGACCTTGGTCACATATCTGCGACATTTTGTTTCAGCTAGGCAGGATGACTGGGCATCCTTGTTACCGTGGGCGGAGTTTACATTAAACAACACTGTGGCTGATTCCACTGGACAAACCCCATTTCTCCTTAATTACGGTCAGCACCCGCGGGTTCCTGTACCTATGCCCTTGTCTTCCGCCGACTCCAGGGTGGCAGACTGGGCTGTGGAGGCACGGGACATTTGGGACCGCAATCAGGATGCCATTCAGGCCTCCAAGGAGAGAATGAGGTCATCCGCCGACGCACATTGGCGCCCGCTTCGACTTTTGCCCCTGGCGATTTAGTGTGGCTCTCCGCTAACATCTGGCTGCGTGTAGAGTCCACTAAGTTCCACATCGCTTTTTGGTTCCCTTCAAGGTCCTTGAACAGGTCAATCCTGTGGTCTACCGGTTAGCCCTTCCGCCACGCCTGGGTATCACCGACACATTCCATGTCTCCCTCCTGAAACCCATTTACTTGTCCTGGTTTTCCGAGTCATCTGCCGGGACATCGGGTTCGTCTACGGATGATTATGAGGTGAATGCTATTCTGGGGTGCAAGGTGGTACGTGGCAAAAAGTTTTATTTGGTGGATTGGAGGGGTTATGGGCCTGAGGATAGGTCATGGGAGCCTGCTGAGCGTGTTCAGGCTCCGCAGCTCATCGCTGCCTTTGAGCGCAGCGAGGCCCAAAGAAGGGGGGCCTAGGAGGGGGGTAATGTTAGGGTTCGAGTTCCCGCTGCTGCACAAGGGGAGTCTCTAACCAGTCTCACTGCGGTCCCCTATTCATCTCCGGCCGCAGTGGAGCCTGCTCAGCAGAGACGTAGGTCCCAGCGTCTTGCCCATTCCAGTACTGTGCAGTGACTTGCTGCTGCCTCTCCTAGATCTGCTATTATAGCCAGTGCTGGAGCAGACGTCTTTGGGACGAAGTCCTGCGTTTCCCCTTCTGAGCATGCCCAGGGTGAGATCTCTCATTGGAGATCAGGGGTCACATGCTCAGGTACTTCAGCAGCTCCTATTGGTCTACCAGGAAGGTCCTGTGACTACTGGAGTTCTGGAACAAGTTTCATTGGTACTTGTTTCTGGCAGGTCCTGTAGCTGTTATTATAAAAGGGTGGCAACGCTGAGCCGCAATGCGCTAGTATCAACCATTATATGCTTTGCGCCAATGTGGTCATGCGTGTGTGTGGTTAGGGCCCCGGCTGAAATAAGCCCCTAGAATACCGACTTAATCAGTGAGGAGTTTGGTATGCTAGCTGGTCAGGGTCGGTGTCCTAGATGCCCTAGATTACCGGCATAACCGGTGAGGAGTTTGATTGCCGTATTCAGGGCCTGGCATTCAGACGCCATAGATTGCGGGTGACTCCCGCGAGGACATTAGCTCATGATCACGTTCTATGTTCGCTTAGTACTTAACTGTGTACCTGGGTGCCTGACAGGACACAGAAGTTTGTCTCAGCGGCTCTGTGACGTAACAGGGTTCGCTTTCAACGCTAGACAGCGCCCTAGTGTGTTTTCTTTGCTACTCAGTTGTGTTTAGTGAGTTCGCACACATCACCATATAGCGCTGCGGCTCTCCTTCTAGCGGCTCTGTGGAATAACAGAGTTCGCACTTATTGCCACAGACCGTTACGGCGTTTATTTTGGTGACTCTGCGGGATAACAGTGTTCGCTTCTTGCGCCATTTTACCAGCAGCAGGCTCCGCCTGCACGGTGGACCCCGGGCTGCGAACGCACCTCTCTACATCAAATATTTGGTGCGTTCCGCAGACCCTGACAATATCGGTTCATTAAAAGAAAATGTTCTAATTCTGAGTAAATACAATAATTCTTTCATTCATTCCCTCATATTCACATTTTGGTTCATGGCTATACATTCTTACCTATTATTGGTCTAATAAATATATTCCATTATTAAAGTTTTAGTAATAAAGATGGAAACACTTGCTACATGAAAAACACACTGACTCCTATGGGTTGAAAAGGTAATTACACCTATGACATAAAAATGTTCTATCTCATGAAGAATATGGTTAATAATGCATTATCATTTATTATTGTTTTACTACACAAACATCAATTCCATATTACTATTCTGATAATAATTATATGGATATTACTGATTGCTATGGTACGCTGTGATATTATAGGTTAGGAAAATTACCAGATTTGGTATAGAATAGGGAATGAAGACTTCAAGCAAGATATTGGAATTATGTTAATAAAGACTTTTCATATTTCTAAATTCAAGCAATTTTGAAAAGTTGCAAGAAGAAAAAGCTGCAGTCCCAGAAGGTAACAAGGCTATATGATGTCTGAGTAATAATAGACTGTGTCAATTACAATTTATTTCACCACTGATAGCCACGATTGCAGTATCCACCACTGACAGCCATGATTGCAGTATCCACCACTGACAACCACGATCGCAGTATCTAACCTGACAACCACAATGGCAGAGGACGATGATCCTATGATGCTAATATGAACTGTGTTATTACGTTTTTATCACGTTCCAGTGGTTTCCTATCACCTATGAAGCTTCAATGAAAGCTGGTGAACAATAAGTTGTCAGGAAGCTACAACCCTGACATGAGTCCTGTGCATTAGGACTAAGGACTGGTTATGGTGCTATCATTAGCAAGGAAGAGTCATTTTAACCCTTTCTTTGCTGACCAAAGACGTCACACCTGTTCCAAGACCAGTGCGGATGGCATGGAGGATTCTAGAAATATCCAAGGCGAGCCAATGTAAGTCCAGGTCTTTAAAGGTGACACTGCTCAGATATTAAAGCTTCATTTCATCAATGGACTTTGTTTTCTTATCAACATTTGAATTTATGGACTTTGATTGACACATGACACACGGTCTCTACAATATCTACATGTTATTTCAAAGGAATTATCGTATAAAGACTGTGTTTTAAAAGAATCAAGAAGAAGACGTCAAGATGAAGACCAGATGACATCAGATGATGATGACTGGACCCGAGATGCTTCGATTTAGGTTTAGGAAAGTATAAGACACATATTTCATATGAATATTGGTCACGGCTTACCATAACATGAATTCACATAATTATGTTATTGAGTGCATATAACAATAATCTGATATTATTATTATTATTATGGAAATTAAATTATTTTGTCGAAGAAAAGAAGAAAGAAAATCTGATTATCCTAAAGATGAACTTCTCTACTTTGAGGGTTCCAAATAATGTCTGTCACCCTCAAAAGGGGGAATTGTTAAATATTAATTATTGGTTATGGATTTATTCTACACTCAATTCTGTAGCGAGCACATTGACTTTCAGCTGACATTACACATGTTATTTCTGTATGGTAAAGTGTCATCCCCATATATAGAGACCATGTGATTTAAGGGACATATACACGAAGGGAGGGAGTGGTTCTTCTTCACTCTCTTCAGACACACTCCATGGACACTTTACTCTGACACTACGATGAATGAACAGCTGTTATGACACCAAAGAAAGATGTGTACAAGTTTTGCTATGTTCAAATGGACAGTCTCTTCGTAACTATTTCACTCATTTTATGTTTTCCTGCAATGATGTTTTTTTGATGGACAATCCAATAAACCACTACATTTTTTTATAAGAAACATTGTAATATTTTCCTTAGAGTATCGCATCTGGTAACAAGTCCTGGTAAAAATATATTTAAAATAAGCATTTTTAACACCGGCCGACCTCACACAGAAGGGCAGCAAAAACAAAGAAAAGCAAAACCACAGAAGAAAGCAGAAAATAACTTATCTGAATCTTCGCAGGAGACAGCAGAAAACCAGCTGACTTCCAAACTGGACCAGGAAAAGAAACAAATCACCGGCGAGGATCATGGGAAGGCAGCTCACTTATATCTGGCCAGTCCGTCCCCCCTGATTGCCACTCCTCGGTTCCAGGTGATGGACTTCTGTTATTCCACACAGCTTCAATACCATCAGCAACCACCTGTCACGCGGTCTTATGATATGTGTACGATGTCAGTAAACTATTCTTAAAAGAACAACACTCTATACAACATATAGATTAGCAACATCAGCATGTAAATATAGAATAGATTTACCTGACACGATATCCGTTGAACTCAGGGTTAATCTTGAGGACTTGATACACTGTCACAGGAAAGAGGAGGACCGGGGGTCTAACCTGACCCTAAACTGGGGTCCTAACTAATCCCTCACCTTGGAGGTACTGATAATGGTTCAGAGGTCCAAGTCTCCAGCCTAACCCTGTCTCCTATCAGTCCCTGAACCCTGTAATCAGTCCTAAGAAGGATTCTGATTACCACCAAAGGGATATGGGCTGATCTCTGCTAAATACACAGATTAGACATATAAGTGAGAAAACACAGACTTGCATACACACTCAAACACAGAAGGAACATAAATGATCTGGGATATTAAACTCTAAGCAAGGTGAGCTTAAAACAACTAAGGAGCTCTTTAACTTAAGTCTATACAGATACAATCCTATCTGTGGTCTGCATGAAGAATTTCACTGGCAACTCCCAACACAGACAACCAGAGATTTAAAGGAAACTAATCAACAAATAATTAATTGCAGCCGGAAGAAACTGCACCCAGTCCCAGAACTGAGCACAGTCAGAATTAACTCCCTAACTGCCAAACACAAAGAAACAGCAACTCAGCTGTGAGAAGTCAGAATGTGCAACCGCGACGATCTTCGTGGCGATGCACACATAACAGTACCCCCCCTTCTACGAGGGGCCTCCGGACCCTCAGGGCCAGGTTTGCCCGGGTGAGTTCTGTGGAAGGTCCGCACCAAACGATCTGCGTTAATGTCAGACGCAGGAACCCACGTCCTCTCCTCTGGACCATACCCCTTCCAATGCACCAAGTACTGAAGGGACCGGCGATTCAGACGTGAGTCAATGATCTTTGACACTTGAAACTCCAAGTTACCATTGACCACCACTGGAGGAGGAGGTAGAGGTGACGGTATGACTGGTGCCACATACCTTTTAAGTAATGACTTGTGGAACACATTATGAATTTTAAACGTAGGAGGGAGGTCCAGACGAAATGCCACAGGATTAATTATGGAACTGATCCTGTACAGCCCGATGAATCTGGGACCCAGTTTCCAGGAGGGCACTTTAAGTTTTATATTCCTGGTAGACAACCATACCAGATCGTTCACATTAAGATCTGGACCAGAAACTCTCCTCCTATCAGCCATACGTTTATAACGGTTCCCCATAGCACTCAGATTATTCAATACACCTCTCCACACTGAAGCAAGTGACGACGAGAAACGCTCCTCCTCAGGAACCCCAGAAGGGCCCCCCCCATTGAATGTACAAAACTGGGGATGAAAACCATATGCCCCAAAAAACGGGGACTTACCAGTGGACTCGCTCCGCCTGTTGTTAAGAGCGAACTCTGCCAGAGGCAAGAAAGAAGACCAGTCCTCCTGGTTCTCTGAGACAAAACACCGAAGATAAGTCTCTAGGCTTTGATTCAGACGCTCTGTCTGACCATTGGTCTGCGGATGAAAAGCCGAGGAAAATGACAATTGCATCCCCCGACGTAAACAAAATGCCCTCCAAAACTTGGACACAAACTGAGACCCCCTATCTGACACCACATCAGAAGGCAACCCATGAAGTCTCACAATGTCCCCAATGAACACCTGCGCCAGAGTTTTAGCATTAGGGAGGGCAGGAAGAGCAATGAAATGTGCCATCTTACTGAACCTGTCAACAACCACCAGTATGACAGTCTTCCCTGACGACTGAGGAAGGTCCGTGATGAAGTCCATAGACAAATGAGTCCATGGACGCTCCGGAAGTTTCAAGGGTAAGAGGGTCCCAGACGGACGGGTATGAGGGGTCTTAGAGCGAGCACAAACCCCACAGGACGCGACAAAAGTTAAAACATCTTTATTAACGTTAGGCCACCAAAACCGGCGAGAAAGGAGATCTAAAGTAGCCTTACTCCCTGGATGTCCTGCTAAAGCAGAATTATGATGTGCCTCAATAACCTTTTGTCTCAACTGATTTGGGACAAACAGTCTCCCTGGAGGTCCTGCAGGGGCGTCCCCCTGAGCCTCTAACACCTCCTCCTCAAGCTCAGAACATACAGCCGACACTACCACCCCCTCCTGAAGGATAGGAATCGGGTCATCCATTTTCCCGGCCCCTGGGAAACTGCGAGACAAGGCATCCGCCTTAACATTCTTAGATCCAGGGCGATAAGTGACAACAAAATTAAACCTGGTAAAAAACAACGACCATCGAGCTTGTCTGGAATTCAGACGCTTAGCAGATTCCAAATACAGCAGGTTCTTGTGATCCGTAATGACGGTGACCGGGTGGACTGCCCCCTCCAAAAAGTGACGCCATTCTTCAAAAGCCAACTTAATGGCCTAAAGTTCCCTATTGCCGATATCATAATTCCTTTCGGCGGACGACAATTTTTTAGAAAAGAAAGCGCACGGATGCCATTTACCAGGGGACGGACCCTGGGACAATATTGCACCCACCCCTACGTCAGACGCGTCCACCTCCACAACGAACGGCTGTGATGCATCTGGTTGGATGAGAACGGGTGCCGAAGCAAAACATTTTTTCAAAGAGGAAAAAGCTTGGCAAGCTTTGTCCGACCATTTAGAAAAATCCGTCCCTTTTCTTGTCATGTCAGTGAGAGGTTTGACAACAGATGAGAAATTACAAATAAATTTCCGGTAGTAGTTAGCAAACCCAGAAAACGCTGCAGAGCCTTAAGATCCTCTGGCTGATCCCATTCAAGCACTGCTCTACACTTTTCAGGGTCCATACGGAAACCGGAGGCTGACACCAAGAAACCCAAAAACTGAAGTTCCTGTACGGCGAATACACACTTTTCCAGTTTGGCGTATAGTTTATTGTCTCGCAAGATCTGCAACACCTGTCTCACATGCTCCTGGTGAGACACAAGATCTGGTGAGTAAATTAAAATGTCATCCAAATATACGACCACAAACAGCCCCACCAGATGACGAAAAATGTCATTAACAAAATGTTGGAATACTGCTGGTGCAGTAGTCAGACCAAAAGGCATGACAAGGTTCTCATAATGTCCCTCCGGCGTGTTAAACGCCGTTTTCCACTCATCCCCCTTTTATCCTAATCAGATTATACGCCCCCCTGAGATCCAATTTAGAGAACCATTTGGCGCCAACAATTTGATTGAAGAGATCAGGAATCAGAGGGAGTGGATACGGATCTCGAACAGTAATCCGATTAAGTTCGCGGAAATCCAAGCAAGGGCGTAGGCCTCCATCTTTTTTCTTCACAAAGAAGAACCCCGCGGCCACTGGGGAAGATGAAGGTCTAATATGCCCTTTGGCCAGACTTTCCGAAATATAATCTTTCATAGCCTGCCTCTCAGGACCAGAAAGGTTATATAACCTAGCTTTAGGTAACTTAGCATCAGGAAGTAAATTAATAGAGCAGTCATACACGCGATGAGGAGGCAACTCCTGACACCCCTCCTCAGAGAAGCATCCCCAAAGTCCTCCAAAAAAGGAGGCAAAGTACTAGGCACGACCGCACTGATGACTGTGTTCATGCAGTTACTTTTGCAAAACTCCCCCCATTGGCTTATATCTCTGGACTGCCAATTAATCACAGGGTTATGTTTAACCAACCAAGGAAGTCCCAACACAATAGGAGTAGGTAGACCCTCCAACACATAACAAGATAATAGTTCCCTATGTATTGCCCCTACCCGAAGGTCAATGTTATGAACCTCATGAACAAAGCTACCTTGGCCGAGAGGCCTGGCGTCAATGGAGAATATAGGGATCGGTTTGACCAATACACTCAGATGCATACCTTGAGCCTGAGCAAACTGAGCGTCAACCAGATTAGCCCCGGACCCACTATCAAGAAGAACAGAAAATCTCTCCACTCTCGTACCAACCACCACCTCCACTGGTACAAGGAACTGAGAAGAACTAGCGGACGAAATACATACTCCCAGGTTGTCGTCCACCACACAACCTGGGATTAACAGTTTTCCGGCGACTTTTTGCTCAACAAGGCACGGGATGGACATCCCCCAACAAAATGTCCCTCTTTCCCGCAGAAGAAACACCTTCTAGTCCTGCGGCGTACCGCCAATCCCCTCCTACGAAATGATGTCCCTCCCAACTGCATAGGCTCCTCCGAACAGACAAGGGGAACCTCAACATAAGGGACTTTAGTAGTAAGTGGAGTAACAACAGGGGGCGGAGTTACCTCGCACCTCTCCCGGAGCCGTCTATCAGTACGGATAGCTAGGGCCATAGCAGCCTCCAGTGATGGAGGAGAATCATACTGAGCCAAAACGTCCTTTAATTTGTCAGAAAGCCCATGACAAAACTGGCTCCTAAGAGCTGGGTCATTCCACTGAGTATCTGTGGCCCATCTACGGAACTCAGAAGCAAATTCCTCCGCCGGACGATCTCCCTGCTGTATCTTACGTAATTTTGTCTCAGCAAGAGAGACCCGATCTGGGTCATCATATACCAAACCCAGGGCAGTAAAAAATCGATCTACTGACTGTAGAGCCGGGGATCCCGGAGGAAGGGAGAAGGCCCAGGATTGAGGGTCCCCTTGTAGGAGCGAGATAACAATTCCCACTCTCTGCTCTTCACTCCCTGATGATCGAGGCCGAAGCCGAAAATACAATTTACATGCTTCCCTGAAGGTAAAAAATTTGTCTCGCCCACCAGTGAACCTGTCCGGGAGAGCTACTTTAGGTTCAAATCTGGTTTGCTCCGAGGGAGACAAAACTTTGGACTTAATGTCCGTCAGCTCCATGGATAATCCCTGCAACTGCAGAGCCAGCTGGGCTACTGGATCCATGGCAACTGGGAATAATTTTATTGGCCAGTGAAAATGTCACGCGGTCTTATGATATGTGTACGATGTCAGTAAACTATTCTTAAAAGAACAACACTCTATACAACATATAGATTAGCAACATCAGCATGTAAATATAGAATAGATTTACCTGACACGATATCCGTTGAACTCAGGGTTAATCTTGAGGACTTGATACACTGTCACAGGAAAGAGGAGGACCGGGGGTCTAACCTGACCCTAAACTGGGGTCCTAACTAATCCCTCACCTTGGAGGTACTGATAATGGTTCAGAGGTCCAAGTCTCCAGCCTAACCCTGTCTCCTATCAGTCCCTGAACCCTGTAATCAGTCCTAAGAAGGATTCTGATTACCACCAAAGGGATATGGGCTGATCTCTGCTAAATACACAGATTAGACATATAAGACAGACTGGAGAAAACACAGACTTGCATACACACTCAAACACAGAAGGAACATAAATGATCTGGGATATTAAACTCTAAGCAAGGTGAGCTTAAAACAACTAAGGAGCTCTTTAACTTAAGTCTATACAGATACAATCCTATCTGTGGTCTGCATGAAGAATTTCACTGGCAACTCCCAACACAGACAACCAGAGATTTAAAGGAAACCAATCAACAAATAATTAATTGCAGCCGGAAGAAACTGCACCCAGTCCCAGAACTGAGCACAGACAGAATTAACTCCCTAACTGCCAAACACAAAGAAACAGCAACTCAGCTGTGAGAAGTCAGAATGTGCAACCGCGACGATCTTCGTGGCGATGCAAACATGACACCACCAGAGGGAGCCCCAGCTCAGAAGTCATCTCCAAAGATTTCACAACACTGGTCACTGTGAGGCAGTATTTGTTCCTTGTATGGGGTATTATTCAGTCACTATGTGGTGGTGATATGTGGTTCAGCCATGGTGTAAGGTATTTTTCTACTGTATGTAGTATAAAACAGCACTGAAGCATTATTTATTTCACCACTGGGTGGAGCTTTAAATCCTTGGTATAGGGGATTGTGTTGTGTACAGAGGTCACTTGTTCTCTCTGATTTCATTATAGGAAAGATTATTTATTTCTAATAGAGATTAATTACTTGGACGGTTAACCCCTCTCTGTCCTGTGACTACAGTATAGTAATATCAATGGGTAAATACTATAGGAACCACTGAAAATTAATTTTGCTATAGCAGTATGTGGTCATATAAAGCTTAACTTTTAAGCTTTAACTAAAGATAATGACAAACCCATAGAAAAGTGTAGTCCAGCTGGACTTAAAGTGCAAAGACAGTGCAATACAACAAAAATAAATCATATATTTACATATAGATACCTATCATAAAGTACATCTATCATTGGGAACAACATGTATAACATGTCCGTAACACTGACCAACATATAGGACTATAAACCCTGGCAGTATTAAACTTGTGACGTTATGTAAATATTATGATAGCGACAAGACATAGAAATACATGTCAGGGAACATGTGTCATATGCCTTATTACTTATCCATATAGGTGCGATACACTCACTACAGCATCAGACCATAACAAACATACTGACATATAGGTCACACAAATAATATCAGTCACAACATGAGAGTGCATGACATATGAAATATCTGCAAGGAACACTCTCACCCCATAAGATCAACAGGAATGAAGAGGTATGGTCTGATGTAGTCCAACATATTGGGCCATGGATCATCATGCAATGTGTGGAGTTATGGTCAGATCCTATGGTGTGCTTCTCCCAATGCGCTTCTTCCGGGAAGTATAGTGAAATAAGGTGAGGCCAGACCCACCATAATGTCATCATAATGTCATCAAGAGACCGCTGGTCTTACACCTTAAGATTGCTGGGCAGTGAAGTAAGGAGTCACACTTTCTATTTATTCAAAAGCCTCCGTGCTTTATCTATGGTTTGACACCACCACCGGAAGTGCTCATCATTAGAGATGAGCGAAACAGGTCGATAAGATACAAAAGTCGCCGACTTTCGCCAAAGTCGAGTTTTCGCCAAGCGAAACCCGACCATAGCGTGAGGTCGGCCATGCGGTCGTCGAACCGAGCGCCAAAGTCGGTTTTCCCATAATGCTTGCAGGCGCCTTTTCTCAGCCAATGAGCAAGGACGTACACTGTGGGCAACGGGATGACATGTGCAGCGTCCACCACCATCTTAGAGAAGGGCATTGCAGTGATTGAATCATAGAATCATAGAATGGTAGAGTTGGAAGGGACCTCCTGGGTCATCTGGCCCAACCCCTGCTCAAAGCAGGATTCACTAAATCATCCCAGACAGATGTATGTCCAGCTTGCTTTGTGTGGCGTCACAGTAACATACATAATAACATAGTTATTAAGGTTGAAGGAAGGCTTTAAGTCCATCTAGTTCAGCCCATATCCTATCCTAACCTGCCCTAACATGTTGATCCAGAGGAAGGCAAAAAAAACCCAAGTGGCAAACAGTAAGCTTCACATTGGGGAAAAAATTCCTTCCCGACTAGAGTTGAGCGATACTTTCCGATATCCAAAAGTATCGGAATCGGAATGGTATCGCCGATACCATTAAAATATCGGCGATACCCGATACCGATACCGGAAGTCCCATGTAAGTCTATGGGAACAAAATATCGCAACTAAAAAAACCTCTTTCTTTCCTTGTAAACACTAAATATACACACATAGAATACATATATATATATATACATGTCATTGTGACATATATATATATACATATATGTATAGTTTATACACTTCTACATAGTAAAATATCCTCTGATTCAATTGCCGGGTAAAGCCGGCTTCTGTGAAAAGACAGAAGCACCCGACATGAAATGACACTTGGTGTACATAGGGTTAAACATGTCTTTTCATGTCGTTTGCTATCTGATTTGCACAAACAATTACATCAGTCTATGTGTGCAAAATTTCACACCTGTAGGGGTTAATTAAAGGTGTAAATTCGTTGTAAAAAAAACGGACTTTTTTGCTACGAATTTACACCTTTAATTAACCCCTACAGGTGTGAAATTTTGCACACTTACACTCATGTAATTGTTTGTGCAAATCAGATATCAAACGACATGAAAAGACATGGTTAACCCTATGTACACCAAGTGTCATTTCATGTCGGGTTCTGCATTTTCACAAAAGCCGGCAATTGAATTAGCGGCTATTATACTATGTAGAAGTGTATGAACTATAAATATAAATATATATATATATATGTGTCACAAATTCAATGACATGTATATATATATATGAGGTGTAAAATTGCTGAAAAAAAATGCGTGGGCTCCCGCCCTATTTTCGCAACCAGACAAAGCCAGTGAGTGGGGCAGATAATATTAGCCCAGAGAGGGACCATTATTTTTGGCCCCCCCCGGCTACTTAACATCTGCCCCCAGACACCCCAGAAAGGGCAAATCTCTAATTAGATTTGCCCTTTCTGGCACTTTGCCCGTCTATTCCCATTGCCCCGTAGCGGTGGCGAATGGGTTAATAAGGGGTTAAAATGACCTTGCAATTGAAAGGTCACTTTAAGCCAGGTTAATAATTGAGAGCTGTCAATTAGACAACTATCAATTATTAATCCTATTGTATGAAAGAAAAATCAAACACACACACTTTAATAAAAAAGAAGTTTAATGAAATAATCACACAGTTTTTGACCATATTTTATTTTCCTGCTAAAACCATTTCCTGTAATAAAAATAAAATAATAAAGCAAAATTATTCTTACCAATCCGATGCACAGTCAGGTCCCACGGTGTAATCCTTCAGAAAGGGTTAATGTTTACTGCAGGGACCGCAGCTAATGCTGCAGCCTCACAGTAAACCCCCAAATGAATGAGCTCCTCTCCTGGCTGACAGGAGAGGAAGTGGAAAGCTTAATTGATTGCTTTCCACTTTCACTTCAGGTCAGCCAGGGACACCATCAGTGACGTCAGAGGGAACTGATTAACAAAAATAGGGGTTCCCTTCGAAAAAAAATGGCGTGGGGTCCCCCCTATTTTTGTTAACCAGCCAGATGAAGCAGACCGCTGAGGCCTGGATTTTCAGGCTGTTAAGGAGCCAAGATCCATGGACCTTGCCAGCCTGATAATACCAGGCCACAGCAGTCTGCATATCTTGGCTGATTAACAAAAATAGGGGATCCCCTCGAAAAAAATTGGCGTGGGGTCCCCCCTATTTTTGTTAACCAGCCAGATGAAGCAGACCGCTGAGGCCTGGTTTTTTCAGGCTGGTAAGGATCCAATATCCATGGACCTTGCAAGCCTGATAATACCAGGCCACAGCAGTCTGCTTAACTTGGCTGGTTAACAAAAATAGGGGATCCCCTCGAAAAAAAAACGGCGTAGGGGTCCCCCTATTTTTGTTAACCAGCCAAGTAAAATGCAGACTGCTGCGGCCTGGTATTAAAAGACTGTCAAGGCCCATGGATTTTGGCCCTCAACAGCCTGATAATACCAGGCTACAGCAGCCCCACATTTGGCGCATCAAAAGATGTGCCAATTGTGGCACTTTACCCGGCTCTTCCCACTGCCCTGTAGCGGTGGCAAGTGGGGTAATAAGGGGTTAATGTCACCGTTGATTGCACGGTGACAATAAGCCCGGTTAATAATGGAGAGGCGTCAATAAGACACCGATCCATTATTAATCCCAAAGTTTTTAAATGTGTAAAAAAAAAGACACAGCAAGAAAAAAGTCTTTTAATGAAATAAAAGAGACAACACAGTTTTCATTTTTTTTATTACTCTCTCATTCCTGCGACGCCATCGATCTCCTGTAAAAAAAGAAAAAAAACAAACCAACAGTATACCACCTGTCCGACGCAGTCCATAACGACAGTCCCCCGATGATCCAGCTCTGCTACATCGCAATGACAGGCAGAGCCTAACATCCCGGCGCAGCACAGCTGCTTACCAGCTTCCCCGGCGGTGACGTCATCGGACTGACTGCTTTACGGCCGGGATTACCCAGCAGTCACTGCAGTTATCGCGAGAAACTGCATGTGACCGACGGGGAGAAGAGGATGGCGGCCATGAAGCAGTCCAGCCCGTGACCGCCGGAGATCTTCTGCCAGGTAAGTGCCGCTGACTCCTGACAGACCCGACAGACGGACACTGA
>JARQOD010000004.1:569693324-569738146 GCA_033576555.1 Oophaga sylvatica
CCCCTCCACTAGTCGGGCCTTTATGGCAGAGTGGCCCGACGGAAGCCTCTCCTCAGTGCCAGACATATGAAAGCCCGCACAGAGTTTGCTAAAAAAACACATGAAGGACTCCCAGACTATGAGAAATAAGATTCTCTGGTCTAATGAGATGAAGATAAAACTTAGTTCTAAGCGGTATGTGTGGAGAAAACCAGGCACTGCTCATCACCTGCCCAACACAATCCCAACAGTGAAACATGGTGGTGGCAGCATCATGCTATGGGGGTGTTTTTTCAGCTGCAGGGACAGGATGACTGGATGCAATTGCAGGAAACATGAATGCGGCCAAGTACAGAGATATCTTGGATGAAAATCTCTTCCTGAGTGCTCTGGACCTCAGACTTGGCCAAAGGTTCAACGTCCAACAAGACAATGACCCCAAGCACACAGCTAAAATAACAAAGGAGTGGCTTCAGTACAACTCTGTGACCATTCTATACTCGCCCAGCCAGAGCCCTGACCTAAACCCAATTGAGAGACCTAAAAATGGCTGTTCACCAACGTTCATTATCCAACTTGACGGGACTGGAGAGGATCTGCCAGGAATAATGGCAGAGGATCCCCAAATCCAGGTGTGAAAAACTTGTTCCATCATTCCCAAGAGGACTCATGGCTGTACTAGCTCAAAAGGTGCTTCTACTGAGCAAAGGGGCTGAATACTTATGACCATGGGAGATTTCAGTTTGTTTTTTTTAATAAATTTGCAAAAATTTCTACATTTGTTTTTTTCTCAGTAAAGATGGGAGCAGAGTGCACATTAATGAGGAAAAATGAACTTTACTGAATTTACCAAATGGCTGCAATGAAACAAAGAGTGAAAAATGTAAAGGGGTCTGAATACTTTCCAAACCCACTGTATAAATCGCATGATAGCTCCTAATAGTATAACATATGTCATTAAAAGCCAAGTAAAACCAAATCATAATGGGATTCAATGTGAAACAAAGTATACATGATGCAAATATTGAAAAGATATATAAATGCAAAAAAACTTTTTCATGTGCAAACATTATATACTGTATGTGCACAGGATGCAGTGAAAAAACACAAAAGGGGCTGTGTGAGACAAAGAGAAAGATAAAGTGCTGAAAGTGCAAGGCAGGCAAAATGACAATGTTAAAAGCTAATGTGCTAATAACAGAAATAAGGAGCGTCACGAAAAAGTATCATACAATGTCAGCAGGGCATTATTTTCCTAAGGGAAGTGTGCTGCCAGGTCTCCGACGCACGTTTCGGCGCTTGCATTCTTCCGTGGGGCGTGACTAGTCATGAGCATGGCAACATGTACACAGATGTGTATAGCAGCGCATGCGCAAATGATCCAAGCACCAGGCCGCATCCACCAGAGGTGTCACGATGACGCCATGAGCACATGAACACGGAACTCTGCCCACATAAATCTTGTGAGCGGAAACCCAGACACGGTGCACGGAGACACAGCTGAGAGCCACAGAGGATGTGACCATGGAGGGGAGCAAGCACACATGCGCACCATCCATGTATAGAGGTTACAAGGGTAGTAAGTAGTGTTGAGAGATACTGCCCAACATCCCAAAATATCGGATAGTATTGGATCGGCCCGATACTCAGAAAGTATCGGGTATCGCCAATCCGATACCGGAAACCCAATGCAAGTCAATGGGACAGAAATATCGTAATTAAAAAAACCTCTTTTTTCCTTGTAAACACTAGATATACACACATAGAATACATATATATATATACATGTCATTGTGACATACATACAGTACAGACTAAAAGTTTGGACATACCTTCACATTCAATGATTTTTCTGTATTTTCATGACTATGAAAATTGAAGAATCACACTGAAGGCATCAAAACTATGAATTAACACATGTGGAATTATACATTACACTTTACAAAAAAAATTGAATTAGCGGCTATTATACTATGTAAAAATGTATGTACTATAAATATATATATATATATATGTGTCAGAAATTCAATGACATGTATATATATATATATGAGGTGTAAAATTGTTGAAAAAAAATCTGTGGGCTCCCGCCCTATTTTCTCAGCCAGACAGACAAAGCCAGCGAGTGGGGGCAGATAATAATAGCCCAGAGAGGGACCATTATTTTTGCCCCCCCCTGGCTACTAACATCTGCCCCCAGACACCCCAGAAAAGGCAAATCTATAATTAGATTCGCCCTTTCTGGCACTTTGCCCGTCTATTCCCATTGCCCTGTAGCGGTGGCGAATGGGTTAATAATGGGTTAAAGCCACCTTGATATTGAAAGGTGAGTTTAAGCCAGGTTAATAATTGAGAGCTGTCAATTAGACAACTATCAATTATTAATCCTATTGTATGAAATTAAAATAAAACACACACACTTTAATGAAAAATCATTTTAATGAAATAAACACACAATTTTTGACCATATTTTATTGTACAGGTACTCCATCCGATTCCCTTGTTCTCCTGTAATAAAAATAAAATAATAAAGCAACATTATTCTTACCTATCCGATGTTCAGTCAGGTCCCCCGATGTAATCCTTCTGAAAGGGTTAATGTTTACTGCAGGGACCGCAGCTAATGCTGACAGCCTGGCACTAAACCCCCGACTGAATCATCTCCTCTCCTGGCTGACAGGAGAGGAAATGGTTAGCATAATTGATTGCTTCCCACTTTCACTTCAGGTCAGCCAGGGACACTCACAGCATCAGAGGGAATCCCGGCTGACCTGAAGTGAACTGATTAACAAAAATAGGGGATCCCCTTGAAAAAAAAAAATGGCGTGGGGTCCCTCCATATTTTTGTTAACCAGCCTGGTAAAGCAGACTACTGAGGCCTGGTTTTTCAGGCTGTTAAGGAGCCAATATCCATGGACCTTGCAAGCTTGATAATACCAGGCCACAGCAGTCTGCTTATCTTGGCTGGTTAACAAAAATAGGGGATCCCCTCGAAAACAAATGGCATGGGGACCCCCCTATTTTTTGTTAACCAGCCAGATGAAGCAGACTGCTGAGGCCTGGTTTTTCAGGCTGGTAAGGATCCAATATCCATGAACCTTGCAAGTCTGATAATACCAGGCCACAGCAGTCTGCTTAGCTTGGCTGGTTAACAAAAATAGGGGATCCCCTCGAAAAAAAAATGGCGTGCGGGTCCCCCTACTTTTGTTAACCAGCCAAGTAAAAAGCAGACTGCTGCGGCATGGTATTAAAAGACTGTCAAGGCCCATGGATTTTGGCCCTCAACAGCCTAAAAAATACCAGGCTGCAGCCGCCCCACAATTGGCGCATCCAAAGATGTGCCAATTGTGGCACTTTACCCGGGTCTTCCCACTTGCCCTGTAGCGGTGACAAGTGGGGTAATAAGGGGTTAATGTCACCTTTGATTGAACGGTGACAATAAGCCCGGTTAATAATGTAGAGGCGTCAATAAGACACTGATCCATTATTAATCATAGTTTGTAAATTTTTAAAAAAATACACAGCCAGAAAAAGTATTTTAATGAAATAAAACACCACACAGATTTCATTATTTTTATTGTACGCTCATCCTGCGACGCCATCGTTCTCCTGTAAAAATACAAAAATAACCAATACAACACAAAATACTCCCTGTCCGACGCAGTCCAAAATCACGAGTGTCCCACGACGAGTCCAGCTCTGCAACATCTGCATGCCATGCCGAGCCTGACATCCACATAGAGCAGAGCTGCTTACCTGAGGAGGTTCCCCGGCGGTGACGTCATCGGACTGGTTTACGGCCAGCTGTCGCGAAATTACAGCTGGCCGAGATTACCCAGTACCCGGCAGTCACTGAAGTTATCGCGAGAAGCTGCACGTGACCGCCAGGTAGAGGGTAATGGCCGGCCTGGATGGATGGATGGACGTGACCGCCGGGGATCTTCTGCCAGGTAAGTGCTGCTGACCCTGACAGACCCGACCGACACTGACAGTGACACTTTCAGGAAGTTCCTGTGTCACGTACTTCGTTCTGTGACACAGGAACTCCCCATAGACTTTAGAGGAAAAACTCTGATTCCCGTATCCGATATGACAAAAATATTGGATCTTAGAATCGGAATTCCGATACAGCGAATATCGGCCGATACCCGATATTTTCAGTATCGGACTGCTCAACACTAGAACACGACAAGCCCAGACTATGGGACAGAAACGAGAATGGCTAAAATGTAGGTTTTGTAAGTAGAAAGTCCATGTCCAAGAAAATAATGGTTATGGGTCTAAAAAATGAAGAAAAAAAAATAAAACAAAGATATAGGAACTTGGAAAAGGAAGGATGAATTGAAGACAAAAAATATAAAAAATATAGAAAAAATATAGAATAAAAAATAATTAATGGAAAATTATAAATAAATAATAAATAAAAAGTGATAGTAGACAAATTGGAAAGGGCAAATATATATAAGCATCTTAAGAAAGGATAGAAAGGATCCCAAAATATGAAGTGATATGATGAAATAGAAAGTTATATATATATGTATATACACTGCTCAAAAAAATAAAGGGAACACTCAAATAACACATCCTAGATCTAAATGAATGAAATATTCTCATTGAATACTTTGTTCTGTACAAAGTTGTCTGTGCTGTCAACATAATCACACAAAAATCATCAATGGAAATCACATTTTTGAACCAATGGAGTCCTGTATTTGGAGAGACCCCCAAAATGAAAGTGGAAACAAGTCAAAATGAAAATCAAAATAAGACAAAATTAAAGGAGAAACAAGTCAAAATGATGCTCAGTATTGTGTGTGGCCTCCACGTGCCTGTATGACCTTTTTACAATGCCTGGGCATGCTCCTGATGAGGTTTTGGATGTTCTCCTGAGGGATCTCGTCCCAGACCTGGACTAAAGCATCCGCCAACTCCTGGACAGTCTGTTGTGCAAAGTGACGTTGGTGAATGGAGCGAGACATGCTGTCCCAGATGTGCTCAATCGGATTCAGGTCTGGGGAATGAGCAGGCCAGTCCACAGCTTCAGTGCCTTCATCTTCCAGTAACTGCTGACACTCTCCAGCCACATGAGGTCTGGCATTGTCCTGCATTAGGAGGAACCCAGGGCCAACTGCACCAGCATATGGTCTCACAAAGGGTCTGAGGATCTCATCTCGGTACCTAATGGCAGTCAGGCTACCTCTGGCGAGCACATAGAGACCTGTGTGGCCCTCCAAAGAAATGTCACCACACACCATTACTGACCCACTGCCAAACCAGTCATGCTGAAGGATGTTGCAGGCAGCAGATCGCTCTCCACAGCGTCTCCAGACTCTGTCACATGTGCTCAGTGTGAACCTGCTGCCTGAAACATCTTTCAGCATGACCGGTTTGGCAGTGGGTCAGTAATGGTGTGGGATGGCATTTCTTTGGAGGGCCAAACAGCCCTCCATCTGCTCGCCAGAGGTAGCCTGTCTGCTATTAGATACCGAGATGAGATCCTCAGACCTCTTGTGAGACCATATGTTGGTGCAGTTGGCCCTGGTTTCCTCCTAATGCACAACAATGACAGACCTCATGTGGCTGGAGTGTGTCAGCAGTTCCTGCAAGATGAAGGTTTTGAAGCTATGGACTGGCCTGCTTATTCCCCAGACCTGAATCCGATTGAGCACATCTGAGACAGCATGTCTCGCTCCATCCACCAACGTCACGTTGCACCACAGACTGTCCAGGAGTTGACGGATGCTTTAGTCCAGGTCTGGGAGGAGATCCGTCAGGAGAACATCCGCAACCTCTTCAGGAGCATGCCATTGCCCAGGCGTTGTAGGGAGGTCATGCAGGCACGTGAAGGCCACACAATACTGAGCATCATTTTGACTTGTTTCCACTTTCATTTTGGGGGTCTCTCCAAATCCAGGCCTCCATTGGTTCAAAAATTTGTTTTCCATTGATGATTTTTGTGTGAATTATGTTGACAGCACACGCAACTATATACAGAACAAAGTATTCAATGAGAATATTTCATTCATTCAGATCTAGGATGTGTTATTTGAGTGTTCCCTTTATTTTTTTGAGCAGTGTATATATGTATATACATACAGCTCTGAATAAACATTAGACCACTTTAAAATGTTGTTTGTCTGATTTTTTATCTTTATAGGTATATATTTTAGTAAAATGTTCTTTTAGTCTATAAACTTCTGACAACATGTCTCTGAATTTCCAAGCAATAAATTTTGTATTTTTTTTTCTGACAAAGAAAAATGGTCAAAATTAAAAAAACAACAGTGCTTTCAGAACTCAAATAATGCAAAGAAAACAAGCTCATAATCATTTAGAAACAACAATACTAATGTTTTACCTCAGGAAGAGTTCAGAAATCAATATTTTGTGGAATAACCATGATTTTTATTCACAGCTTTCATGCGTCTTGGCATGCTTTCCACCAGTCTTTCACACTGCTTCTGGCGCAAATATTTAAGCAGTTCTTCTTTGTTTGATGGCTTGTGACTATCCATCTTCCTCTTGATCACATTCCAGAGGTTTTCACTGGGGTTCAGGTCTGGAGATTGGGCGGCCATGACAGGGTTTTGATGTGGTGGTCTTCGTGTAACAATCTTAAATCTCTTTCTACCAATGATTGACACAAATTCAGAGACAGAGCTCTGAATTATATTGGATAGTATGAAGAATTCTGTGGAACAATTTTGTCATTATCTTGTATGACATTAGTACTAGAGGCAGAATCCTGTAATGAGGAAAGGGTTAAAATCACATTATGTCCCTGGAAAAAAAAGCAGCCGGATCGATGGTTGGTGTGGATAACATAGATGAAGAAGACGCTGCCTCTTGCTTATCTTGTTCAAAAAAATGTCTTTTGACCGTGAGTAATCTTGTGAATTTTGTTCACATTCTTAATTGTTTGAAATAAGCCCAAACTTTTTGTCAGTACAAAATTTAGACGTTTGTTGAGAATGTCTAATTAAATCTGGCACAAGATTGTAGGGGTCAAAATGACCACGCTGGAAACTGTTGAGGATTGTTGTAAGATTATCTCCTCTTGTTCCTTGTGGGATATCATCTCCATGATGCGCTTTCTGCTCCTCCTGCCCTCTCTCCTACTTCTCCTGCGTTTTTTGATGTATACATCATGAAGGTGCGTCTTTGGTTTGCGGTTAAAGAAACACTTAATTGAGAAGTGTCCATATCATAGTCAGTACTATCGTAGTCAGAAGAAAAAAATATACTAATTTACTGTGTTTGCGATCTGGTTGGAACTTAAATAAATTTTGAACAATGCTCCTGGATTGGAATTTTGCTCCGTGTGTAAAGTTTATCAGTTTCATAGTCCATAGTGTCTCTTGATAACTTGGACTTCTTTAACGTCACGATGTTATCTTCCAGGATTTTAATATTATCCATGATCTTTTTTGATGAATTATCGAAATCTGGAGTATTGTTATATTTCGCCAGATCAGCATTGACGTTCTCAATATCAATTTTCAAATTAGTAAGACGAGATTCCTCGCATGAAATAACGAGTTTCATTAAATTTGAAAAAGCACTGTGACAAAATTTTGTTCCATTATTCAAAAATCTTTCTGAAAAAACATAGGGGTTTTCTTTATGCGTAAACCAAGTGGGATTATTTCCCTTTCCAGATATTTCCTGAGGGTGTTTTGATCCCACCACGTACGTTGCTCTTGACTGAGGAGTTTTTCAAGATTTTTGAATTGGTTTCTCATGTCCACAGAAGAATCATTCTCTAAATCAGCTTAATCGAAAATTTGTGCTAGTTTAGCCAAACGAGAGTGCAGTGAAGTAGCCATATCAACAAAATTTATATAAAACCACTATAATGTGTATAAATTCGTAGTATGCATGAAGTTCAGTGTAATAAATACCCCGTATAAAAAACTCATAAAATGGGGGATGAAAATTGCATAGAAAATTATATATCGTAAATTTGTGTTGTATGCATATATTGTATGTCATAAAACGGAGCTCACCGCTTCGGACAACAGTGGAGATGAGAGGAAGTCAGGGAGCTGCACATCGTTGCAATCCATCCAAATGAGACTGAGTTCAGTGAACCACAGCCGATCTCGCTGGGAAGCACAGCCACATTAGAAGAAGGAAGGAGAATTATCTGGCACATCAAACTTGTGAAGTGAGATCAAAAAACTTTATTTGACATGTCAAGTCAGACTAAAAATATGAAAAGAACCTTATGCGTTTCAAGCACAATAGTAGCGCCTTTAGTCATAGGATACAAAATAGGAAAGACATATGCATATATATATATATATATATATATATATATATACATAGCATAGACCAATCACAAACAATGAATTCAATTACATCAATGTGCACAGGGTGTGTATCGCACTTGAATCGCAGACACCAGAACTATAGAACTGGCATGGTGGGAAGAATTATTTATTTTCACCAATTCTATTCCTTTCTACAGCTCTATTTACTGGTTTGGTAGATATGTAGACGACGTTTTGCTTGTATGGAAGGGTGATTCCTCGGATGTTGAAAAATTCTCAACATATTTAAACTTCAATAGATAAACCTGAGGTTCACTACCAGCACCCCCGATATTCAGAATCCATTTCTAGATATCCAGTTATCAGGTAATTCTGTTACACATCATGCAACCACTAGAGATGAGCGACTTTGCCTCCGTGAGGGTCGAGTCGGGTTTCGGACCACCCGACTTTTCCAAAAGTTGAGTCGAACAAAATCGGCCGACTAACTAATGGCAAAAGTCGGAGTTTCGACCGAAACGAAACCCGACCCCAATGCAAGTCAATGGGGAATAAAAGTCGGCAGTGTGTGGAGGACAGTAAACACACCTACAGTGCCCATTTCAATGCCAACGACATCAATTCTTATTACTTAACCTTATCAACCTTAATTTATTTTATAATAAAAGTAACGCATTGAAGACTGGGGGTTATTTGGCTAAAGTTGTGGGGGGGTAAAGCCCAGTTAGGGAGGTGGAAAAAACTCATATCTTGAGGTGTAAGCTGGTCGTTCAGCAGCTGCAAATGGAGGAAATGGAGAAGTCAGAGGAAGAGGAGGACAAAGTGAGCCATTTTGCAGGCAATCTATGTGTCATCAGGGGAAGGTGTTATAAAATCCTTTAAAACCCAGGCATGGTTCATTTTAATGAAGATGAGATAACCTACATTTTGGGTCGGCAGTAGTGTTGAGCGATACGATACTGCAAATATCGGGTATCGGCCGATATTAGCTGTATCGGGCTTTCGATTCCGAGTACCGATATTTTCGTCATATCGGATACCGGAATCGGATTTGTCACTGTCACTGTGAGTGTCCGTAGGTCGGGTCTGTCAGGAGTCAGCGGCACTTACCTGGCAGAAGATCTCCGGCGGTCACGTCCTGGACTGCTTGATGGCCGCCATTATCTTCTCCCTGGCGGTCACATGCAGTTTTTCGCGATAACTGCAGTGACTGCAGGGTAATCCCGGCCGTAAACCAGTCCGATGACGTCACCGCCGGGGAAGCAGGTAATCAGCTGTGCTGCGCCGGGATGACAGGCTCTGCCTGTCATTCTGATGTAGCAGAGCTGGATCGTCGTGGGACACTCGTTACTATGGACTGCGTCGGACAGGTGGTATACTGCTAGTTTTTTTTTTCATTTTTTTACAGGAGATCGATGGCGTCGCAGGATGAGACTGTAATAAAAGTAATGAAAACTGTGTTGTGTTTTTTATTAAATTAAAAAAATTTTTTATGAACATTCACCCGTCCGGGTACATCAACAATTTAACTATTTACATACAGGGACCCTGTCCGGGTTATTTATAATTCTTTGGCAGGGGTGTTCCAGGTACCACCTGGTACTCTTCTGATGCTTGCCAAACATCCGAGACACCAAGGACCACCAGGACCACCAGGACCTGATGACGTCGTGTGGCCTGTACAGTCAAGTCGTGACCCGCTATCTGTGTCTGTGTGGCCACCTCTTTCATCTCCCTCCGGGTCTGGAGCCCTATGTCATGGACTGAACGAACCCCAGGGGTCTAACAGGCGCCGGGTACGGGCCAGCTATAGTTATCATGTCCATAGCTGGGGCTGCTGAGGAGACCACTGAGGGAGGCTGGGGAGATTTACGGCGTGGGGTGGGCACTTGTGCAGAGGCCTGGATGTGGGAGGCTGAAGGCTCCGAGGGTCTCACAGGTTCCTGACACTCTGGGGAGTAGGGGTCGCACCTGGTAACATTTAGGGCGTACCATCCATTGTAACCCCAGTGTCGGGTGTAAGTCACCAAGTCTCCTGGCAACAGGTCCCTCCCCGGGTGTCCTTCTGGGAGGTGAGTCTCCACGTCCCGCCGGGTCACAAAGACTTCTAAATAAAGTCCAGGCTCCTGGATGAAGCCCCAACCACCTTTCAATTTAAAGCTCCGTACTGCACCCTTACGCCGCGGCTCCCACAGGGTTCCTTTATCTTTTCTCATCCGGTCCTTATCTGCCCGGTCCTTCTCCAGGTGACGTTGCCGAAGCTTTTGGGATTCTCGCTGCTCCCTTTGTCGCTCTGCTTCCCGCTCCCAACGTCTCCACTCTTCCTCCTGACGCCGGTTGTAATTCTCCTCCACCAGCTGCTCCATGTCTCCACCATCAAATGCCAGCTTACGATGCCCGGTTTGCGGCAGCTCTCCTGGCGCCCCCCAGTCCTGGCGGCGCTCACCTGTGGCGGAAGCAGCCGGCTCTGGAACAGATGACAGTCGGGGCTCCGGTACAGAGTCTACAGACAGGTAGACCTCTGGTGCCTGCGCGGCCTCCTCCATGAGGACGGGTGTCGCTTCTTCTGTCTCAGCGACGGGGGCAGACAGCGGGATCTGGGGTGCTGCCGATGCAGAGTTTTTTTGCAGGAACGGGTGCCTCCACTGCGACAATGTCAACCGAATCACATTGCAAGGGCTGGGATGCCCGCACGGACTCCTCTACTAGAACGGGTGCCTCACCTTCCGGTACAGACACTTCAGGTAAGAGGGATTGGCGCCGCTCCAAGTTTAGTTTTAGGGCACGCCAGCTGGCTTCCATCCTGGCGACCTCCTCCCGGTGCCGGGCCAGGCCTCTTAGGGTATCCTCCGCTTCTTGCAGCGTAGGAGGGTTTCCAGGCCGGGTGCCCAACGGTGGTTCCGTGGCGATCGGGTCGCTTCCGTGGGGGGAGAGCTCTGACTGCTCCATCCCTTCACACTTCTGCTCGTGTCCATTAGCCATCTCTGCCAAGTCACATGTGTCATTAGCATCTGGAGAGGGCCCCTCTTTTGTAGGGAGGCGGGACCTTCGTGTTAGTCTCCGCACACTGAGGAGGATGAGGAGGCGGAACTGAAGAGCTGTGGGGCACGATCTTACATTGCAGTACCATTTAGAGTGGTCGGCCATCGTTTTCACGCCACTGAGTGAGTGTACACCCACGAAGAGCACCCCCTTCTTCTTCACCAGTGCCTCGTCGTGACGCAGATATGGCGGAAAAATGGCAAATACATTCTCTGATGATTTTAGCAATTCTCAAGCACAAAACCAGTTCAATTCAGGCACACAGGACTCGCTTATAGCGAGCTACAGAATCCTGTTCATGACGCCCAAGTTGAGTCGCACAGAGCCAGAGGTTTTGGGAGTACTCGGCACCGAGCCCGTCGACTTCTATGGGGTATGTCACGGCTTTACCCGGCAATTGAATCAGAGTCTATTTTACTATGTAGAAGTGTATAAACTATAAATATATGTATATATATATATGTCACAATGACATGTATATATATATATATATATATATATGTATTCTATGTGTGTATATTTTGTGTTTACAACGAAAGAAAGGTTTTTTTTTGTTGCGATATTTTGTTCCCATAGACTTACATGGGACTTCCGGTATCGGAATCGGATATCGACGATATTTAGTGATATCGGCTATACCATTCGATACGATATTTTTAGATATCGAGCAGTATCGCTCAACACTAGTCGGCAGCCAGGTCCTTCTTTCTGTCAGGATTGATCCAGCAGCACTGAAGACTAGTGTTGAGCATTCCGATACCGCAAGTATCGGGTATCGGCCGATATTCGCGTTATCGGAATTCCGATACTTAATTCCGATACTTTTTCAATATCGTATACCGGAATCGGAAGTTCCCATAATTCTTTGAGAGGCAATGTGATTTTAGTCAGCCAATGAGGAATCCTACGAAGTGTGGGTACATCCTGTAATGCTGCGGTCATCTTAACTAATGGCATGGCTGTGATTGGCTGCTGAAATGATGTCAGAATGCACTATAAAAGGCGCCGCAGCCATTTTAGCGTCACTGTGCTGTGAACTCAGTTAGGGACAGAACGCTGCTGTGCTGACTCTGAGGGACAGTTAGATATTGCGATTTTGTGTACTACTGTGCTTGAGACAGGCTAGTTTACCAACCGCTGTGTAAAGCTTCATTTTGCCAGTGTTGTTTTAACAGCTCTGTGCAAGGTGTGTGTGTGACAGTGCAGGTGACGCTGCAGTTTGCTCTGCATCCACCGCTGTTTGTAGGCATCTGCACGTGTCACTGACTCTTTTTTTTTTTTATTTTATTTAGTGGAATTGGTGCAGCTCCATTATATTAGAAAAAAATCAAATCTATTAGTGTGACGTGCTTCCATCCGTATACAATACATTGGTTGCAAACACTATAGAAGTACACAAAGGAGCTTTTCACAGATAGTGAATAGTTGTGTTTCAGTGTTCACTGCAGTCTGTGAGGTTTTGATTTTTTGAGTGCAGATCACGCTCCAGTTAGTTCTTCAACCACTGCTGGTTGTAGTCTGCTGAGCGTGTGTCACTGCCTCATCCTTCACATTTTTCTCTAATTGGTGCTGCTCCATTTTAGTGGAAAAAAATCTAATCTATTAGTGTGACGCGCTTCCATCCGTATACAATACATTGGTTGCAAACACTATAGAAGTACACAAAGGAGCTTTTCACAGATAGTGAATAGTTGTGTTTCAGTGTTCACTGCAGTCTGTGAGGTTTTGATTTTTTGAGTGCAGATCACGCTCCAGTTAGTTCTTCAACCACTGCTGGTTGTAGTCTGCTGAGCGTGTGTCACTGCCTCATCCTTCACATTTTTCTCTAATTGGTGCTGCTCCATTTTAGTGGAAAAAAATCTAATCTATTAGTGTGACGCGCTTCCATCCGTATACAATACATTGGTTGCAAACACTATAGAAGTACACAAAGGGCCTTTAACAGTACAGAACAGTTGTGTTTCAGTGTTCACTGTAGTCTGTGAGCTTTTCATTTTGTGAGTGCAGATTACGCTCCAGTTTGTACTTCAACCACTGCCGGTTGTAGTCTGCTGAGCGTGTGTCACTGCCTCATCCTTCACATTTTTCTCTAATTGGTGCTGCTCCATTTTAGTGGAAAAAAATCTAATCTATTAGTGTGACGCGCTTCCATCCGTATACAATACATTGGTTGCAAACACTATAGAAGTACACAAAGGGGCCTTTAACAGCTACAGAACAGTTGTGTTTCAGTGTTCACTGTAGTCTGTGAGCTTTTCATTTTGTGAGTGCAGATTACGCTCCAGTTTGTACTTCAACCACTGCCGGTTGTAGTCTGCTGAGCGTGTGTCACTGCCTCATCCTTCACATTTTTCTCTAATTGGTGCTGCTCCATTTTAGTGGAAAAAAATCTAATCTATTAGTGTGACGCGCTTCCATCCGTATACAATACATTGGTTGCAAACACTATAGAAGTACACAAAGGGGCCTTTAACAGCTACAGAACAGTTGTGTTTCAGTGTTCACTGTAGTCTGTGAGCTTTTCATTTTGTGAGTGCAGATTACGCTCCAGTTTGTACTTCAACCACTGCCGGTTGTAGTCTGCTGAGCGTGTGTCACTGCCTCATCCTTCACATTTTTCTCTAATTGGTGCTGCTCCATTTTAGTGGAAAAAAATCTAATCTATTAGTGTGACGCGCTTCCATCCGTATACAATACATTGGTTGCAAACACTATAGAAGTACACAAAGGGGCCTTTCACAGATACTGAACAGTTGTCTGCAGGGTTCACTGTAGTCTGTGAGGAATAACCACACTTAGGCCTTAACTTTTCTGACTTTCTTTATCAATCTACCAAGATGAAGAAGTCAGTGAGTAAGGCACGTGGTCGTGGTCGAGGCCGTGGATTTGCAGCAGGGAGAGGACGTGGGGATTCTGTGGCTGCTGCCGCACCCAGTGACACAGCATCCACCAGTTTTCCCCGTGAGCGTTCCTTTATGCGCACTTTTGTAGGAGCTCAGCGTACCCCCCTGCTGCGTGAAGAACAAATTGAAGCCGTTGTTGGTTGGATGGCAGCCAATGCATCGACTTCAATAGCTTCCACCTCCTCTCAGGACCACAGCACTGTTGAACAACCATCAGTCTCTTCACCGCCTGCCAAATTGCCCAGGCAGTCAGAGAGCTCTGTACAGGAGCCAGCTGAGTCTCTGCTTCTGTTCTCAGAATCTGTTGGCTTGGAAACAGGGGCCCAGCCAAGCAGCATTCTGGAATGTGAAGAAGAGGCAGTATGCAGTGATGCGCAACAGCTGTGTCTCTCTGAATCTGAAGAGGCGGGTGAGCCAGTGCCGATGGTCAGCACACCGCAGAACGCATCTGATGATGATGAGACTCAGTTGCCAGTTTCTGTTGAGCATGGTGCTGGCCAGACCACCCAACAACAGCAGGTGTTGGAAGAGGGTAGTGGTGGAGATGATGAGGTCCAAGACCCAACATGGCGTGAGGAACAGGAAGGTGGTGGGAGCAGCTCTGAGGAAGAGATTGCACCAACGGTCCAAACAGTAGGGAGAGGTAGGCTGCAGACTCGCTTGCCTGTAGCCTCCAGTTTGGCACCCGTTCGGAGCAGTTCTCTTACAACAGCCAAACCGGGCGCTCCCAGGACTTGCTCTGCGTGGTCCTTTTTTGATACAGTTGCAGATGATATTTGCTATGTAAAATGCAAGCTGTGTAATCAAAAAATTAAAAGAGGTAAAAGTGTCAGTAACCTTAATACAACAAATATGTGGAAACATGTGCGGTCAAAGCACTTTGTTGAGTTACAAAGACACACTGGAGATGTAGGCCAACCTACAGCAGCACCTACATCTTCAGCTCCTGTTGGAGCCTCTTCCTCCAGTTCACACACAGCTGGTTCGGCTTCCTCAAAGGATCGCCATGGAAGAACCTCTGTCACTGTTGTCCAGAGACACAGTGTTATTCCACCCACAGCTGCAAGTTCCCTGTCATCCTCACACACCCAGGCCACAAAACAGCCATCGGTAGCACAGGCATGGGATAAAAGACGGCCATACTCGGCAAACCATCCACGAGCACAGGCTCTGAATGCTGGCATTGCAAAACTCCTGTCCCTTGAAATGCTGTCATTCAGGCAGGTGGAGACTGACAGTTTCCGTGAATTAATGGCATTGGCAGTCCCACAATACAATGTGCCCAGCCGATTTTATTTCAGCAGGCAAGCCGTCCCTGGTCTGCAAAAGCATGTTGAGGCAAAAATTAAACATGCGCTACTAAACGCCGTCAGTAGCAAGGTCCACCTGACCACCGATGCGTGGACCAGTACCCATGGCCAGGGACGATACCTTTCACTCACTGCCCATTGGGTGAATGTTGTGGAGCCGGGTACAGATCTTGCGAGTGGCGCTGTACGTGTTCTGCCAACTCCAAGGATTGCCGGAATCAAGTCTGTCCACATTGACTCCTCCTCCTACTCCAGTTCCTCAGAATCATCGCTGCAGAAGCCGTCACGGTCTACCTCCACATGGACCCGTGGACGCTTACCTGATGCGACCGATATGAGCACAGCCGTGGCCAAACGGCAACAGGCCGTTCTGAAATTAATTCCCATGGGGAATCGAAGCCACACAGCGCAGGAGGTCTGGAATGCCATCAAGCAGGAGAGCGACGTGTGGTTTTTGCCAGCGAATCTCCAGCCAGGCTTGGTAGTGTGTGACAATGGCCGAAATCTGGTGGCAGCTCTGGGCCTTGGCAACCTCACTCACATACCATGTCTGGCACATGTGCTCAACTTGGTCGTGCAGAGTTTTTTGAGGGACTATCCGGATCTTGATGCACTGCTGCACAAGGTCCGCCTAGAGTGCGCTCACTTGCGACGTTCCAGCATGGCCAGATCGCGCATTGCAGCTCTGCAACGCAGATTGCGCCTTCCTGAACATCGCATCATATGTGACGTATCCACCAGGTGGAATTCAACGTTACATATGTTGGAGCGGTTGTGTGAGCAGCAGCCAGCAGTTATGGAGTATCAGCTGCATCAGGCGCAATCAACACGCAATTTGCGCCGTCCACACTTCACCATTAATGAGTGGGCCACTATGAAGGACATGTGCCACGTTTTGCGTGCGTTTGATGAGTCAACGTGGATGGCGAGTGCAGATGATGCACTAGTCAGCCTGACTGTCCCCCTTATCTGCCTGCTTCAAAAAACACTGCAAGCAATAAGGGATGAGGTTTTGGAAGAGGTGGAGGATGAGGAGTCACAAATTCCATCACCTTCTGGAAAGTCAGCGCAACGTGGTTCCTCACAAAGGGCTGGGCAGGGCTCACTTTGTGAGGAGGATGAGGAGGAGGAGTCAATGGAGGAGGAAGACATCGCTCCAGAGGGAGGTACACAACGCTCTAGTCAGTATGTAGAGCGAGGGTGGGGTGATGCAGAGCAGGCAGAGATAACGCCTCTTGCAGAGGACAGCGTTTCTTTGCCAGTTGGGAGTCTGCAGCACATGGTTGATTTCATGCTGCAGTGCCTAAGAAACGACCGCCGCATCGCCCACATTCTCACGACGTCTGATTATTGGGTGTACACCCTCCTAGACCCTCGCTACCGGGACAACGTCAAAAGCCTCATCACACCGTTGAACCGGGAGCGTAAAATGCGGGAGTACCAAGACACACTGGTGCAATCCCTAATGTTCTACCTTACTGCCGAGAGCACTGCTGCTGCTACTGCTTTACAAAGCAGCTCTGTGCGTCGAGGCAGTGTAGAGAGCTCTGCAACAAGAGGGAGCACACGCAGTGCCTCTGCACAGGGAAAGACCAGTATGTTAAAAATGTGGCAAAGTTTTGTGGCAGCGCCACAAATGTCTACACCATCCGAGAGGGCTCCAGTCAGCGGGAGGCAACGTATCCGTCAGATGGTGACAGACTACTTGGCTTTGCCTCTCAGTGTACTCCCAGATGGCTCTTCCCCATTCAAGTTTTGGGTCTCTAAGCTGGATACATGGCCAGAGCTTAGCCAGTATGCATTGGAGGTGCTGGCTTGCCCTGCTGCCAGTGTATTATCGGAGCGCGTCTTTAGTGCTGCAGGTGGTGTACTAACAGACCGTCGCATGCGACTATCCTCCGATAATGTAGACCGGCTTACTTTTCTGAAAATGAACAAGGCATGGATCTCGGCAGAATTTGTCTGTCCGTTTTCAGATTAAATAACTGGTTCGCAACGTTATCCATGTCTCCTGTTATGTTCATCTTTCTACCACCTGAACTCTACTCCCTGGGCTCCAACACTGCCAGTTGCTGCTCAGAAGTGTCGTGTCCACAGAACAAAACACAAGCTCTACTGTTAGTGGGGTTCAGTAACGCCAGCTGTTCCCCTGCTGTGTCACCGGCAAGAAGTGTCCTGTTCCCGACACATGGACAGAAAAACACATGACCAACATGCTCCAAATAGGGAAGAGCCGTCACCCTGCTTGTTATGCTGAAAACATGAAATTGTGAAGTTTTGCAGGCCTAGAATGATAAATTTTTATGACAAATATGGACAAATAATAATTTGTCATCACAGCGCATATCTGCACATGTCTATTAGAAATGGTAACAAAAAATAAAACATAGTCTACTCTTCACATTTTGAAATTAATGCATAAAAGTACATTTCAGACTTATGAATTAATGCTTTTTAAGGAACTTTATCTGTACCTGTAAGATAATGCACTCAATGGATGTACGAATCATTAAATCCTCATCATCATCATCACGAGTTTTATTTATGACAGACATTATAAAATACACATACTGATGCCAACTGTAACTTCAAACACCATATATGAAATGGCCAGCATGTAAACATGGTAATAATGTCCAATAATAAATTATTACATCTAGAAAGTGCATCATGCATACTGACAATAGGTAGTTATACCTGCAAGTGCTGTTGAAACAACCACAAGAGATATAAATTAATACTGGTATATAGGTATCACAGTGCATAGTTACTCATGGACAATGTTGATGTAATACTGTATCTCAATTAAGTCAGCGTCAACCATTAGGCTTGTTAGTCTTGTACATTGTTAAAGAGGGAACGTAATTTTTTTGGTTTGTCATAGGTGGAGTATTACACATTAAATTATTACTGCTGTATTTTTTTTTGCGTCCCTAGTGCGCAATAACGCAGCCTAACCTCACATTTGATAGTCAGCTAATTGCCACACGCTACCCTACCCTACGCGTGACAGTAGGAAGGTAGTGTTGACGGATAAAGCTTTGCGCAACCAGACATTCTTTTACCCTCTTCAACACTCTACAAGCAAAAAATGCATGATTTCAGCCGCAGACTTTATTGACGTACAGTATAACATCGGCATTACCCATCAGAGGCTGTCCACTGTCTGACACAGACATAGAATATACCTTTGCTATCCGTAGCCTTTGTTTCACCTACACTTGCAGGCACACACTTAAATTGTGACAAACAATGCCTAATGTTTTTTTAAATGGTTATTTTTTATTGTACATTATTGTGTCATCAATCACATTGATGAGTCCATGCTGGACATGTCATACATGCTATAGAAAGTTACGATTTTATGAACTTAAATAATTGAAATGTCTGTGACTGTCACATAAAATTTGCGATGATGATGATGAGTGACTATTACAAAATCCATTGTCTTCACTATGTTATGGTTTAACATAGCGTTCCTTAAGCATTATTCATAAAAAAAAAAATTGACTTTTATTCTTAAATTTACAACACTATATTTTGTTACCAATTTTTTGGGTGTTGTGTTGTTCCATTAATTTTTGGCATGTGCATATATGCGTTTATATTTGTATTTTCTTTATTTTTCCTTCTTGAAATTAGAAAACATGTGTATCTTTGTACCGTGTTAGCCAGTAGATAGAAAAATATTTAGACTTCAGAGTCAGCAGTGGTTGATACCTTTTAATGGATAACTGAAAAGATGGAAACAAATTGCAAGCTTTCAAGGCTACTCACGTCTCTTCATCAGGGAAAGACTAACTAAAAAAATTAAGCATCACATATTTCTATACACAACAGGACACAGGAATAGTGCAATAGGTAAGACAAGTAAGTGACGTGTATCAGAACTGTCATTATCTCACAGGGATGAACATAAATATTGGAACAGTTCCTAGATAAGGATAGAAAGTTTGATTGCCCTCTCATTGGCGTATTTTTTGGGTTTTCATGACCCTGGAAGGGCATAGACGCAGATTCCTTAATTGATATAGAATGACATAAATCCATGTGATCTATTCATTCCATCACTAACAGTGTCAAAGGTCATGATGAGCTTATATTCTGAAACCTTTGTACGTTTCTCATATTTGAAGTTATATTTTAATACCAGTAATTCCATATCCATGATGCTATGACCGGGCATACAAAAGTCTTTTGCCACAGGTAAATTCATTAATTTATCTGTGATTGTGTGGCGCTGATAATTCATCCTTGTTCTCCTTTTTGTTGCCGGTCTCCCCTCACTTGTCCCTCCCTCACTTGTCTTAGCTATTCCTGTGTCCTGTTGTGTGTAGAAATATGTGATTCTTCATTTTTGGCTTTACTCTTAGCCTGATGAAGACACCTGAGTAGTCTCGAAAGCTTTGAATTTGTTACCATATTTTCAGTTAGCCATTAAACGTTATCAACCACAGAGGACTGTCAAGTATAAATATTTTTCTATTCTTGTAATTGAAATTTATCATTTTATTGTTGTAGTAAAACTTCATTTATTCTTGTTTGAAGTACATACATTTGCAATGGCCACGTAACAAGGCAATAACTCAATATTTTATGCCTACACCCTCCTTGACCCTGGGCTTCAACAGCGCCAGTTGCTGCTCAGAAGTGTTAGATGCACAGATGAAAACAATCGCTGATGTGTTTGTGGGGTTCAGTAACGCCTGCTGTTCCCCTGCTGTGTGTCTGGCAAAAATTACTGCTGCTAACTACAACTTCAACTTCAAACGTCTCATACTAGGCCTCTGCCTACACCCTCCTTGACCCTGGGCTTCAACAGCGCCAGTTGCTGCTCAGAAGTGTTAGATGCACAGATGAAAACAATCGCTGATGTGTTTGTGGGGTTCAGTAACGCCTGCTGTTCCCCTGCTGTGTGTCTGGCAAAAATTACTGCTGCTAACTACAACTTCAACTTCAAACGTCTCATACTAGGCCTCTGCCTACACCCTCCTTGACCCTGGGCTTCAACAGCGCCAGTTGCTGCTCAGAAGTGTTAGATGCACAGATGAAAACAATCGCTGATGTGTTTGTGGGGTTCAGTAACGCCTGCTGTTCCCCTGCTGTGTGTCCGGCAAAAATTACTGCTAGCTACCTAATCATGGTGAAAAAAAAAAATGACATCTCAAAGTGTCTAGTGCTACACATAGATATGAGGCTACACCATGATTTCTAAGCTGTAAACATTTGAAACGTCAACTTTCAAACCATAAAATGATTTGTCTTTGTCACAAATCTGTAACAAAATAATTGTGACATATTATTACAGATATGCACATGTCGAAAACAAATGCAAACACAAAAGCCTACTTATGCTATAGGATACTGATGGTCAACCTTGTCACTCCATAGCTTAGACAAATCCAACTCACATCATGATGACTCAAATACTGCAATGTTGGAAGTGCATAATGTGGGTTGAACTTTGACAACTGCTGCAGTGCGAAGGTTATACTTCAGTGTTCTTGCCTTTGAAATAAAAGCATACAAGTAAATATAATATCCAATGTTGATTAAGGGACGTGATGTACACCTGTAATATTGTGCAAACAATGCATGTAGGAATAGTCCTCTTCAACATTACTTATATTTGTGTCATTTTAAAAAATACATATTTGATTAGAAAGTTAACAGCCCATATCATAAAGGTCCTTCATGTAAACATGATAATCGCTAACAAAAATCATGCATTACCTTGGTAAAGTCAATAGTGCATAGTCACAATACCAAAATATATACCTGTAAGTGGTGCTGAAAGAACGACAACTGATAGAATAGGTGAATGATATCTATTTATCAGACTGAATAGCGACACCTGTACAATGTCGATATAATACTGTACCTTAACAAAACAGCTGTGTCACACCTCACACGCATTTTTCTTGTAGCTTGTTATGTAATAGGGCACATGCGTGTATGTTTCATCATAGGTGCATGTTTACTGAGTAAAGCAGTCATGACAACGCCTTTGTGTTGTCGGTACGCTTGCGATGATGAACGATGCGCACCGTGAATGTTAGTCTGCGTCATAAGACGCACAGACGCTCCAATACCCAACGCGTCACAGCAGGAAGCCAGTCTGTGCGTCCAAACAAAGGCGCAAGCATACATGCACGTACCCTTTTATAAAGCTATATAAAAATAAGGATGTAGTACTTAGTAACACACACTTTATTGAGGTACAGTATTACATCGCCATTCACCATCTGTGGCTATGCAGTGTCATCTATATATACCTTATCTATCCGTTGTCATGCTTGCAAGTCCACAGTCAGGCATAAATAGCTGTTTTCACTATGCACTTTTTAAAGGTTTTTTTGTTAATATAAATGATTGGCACATATTATCAGTATTACATGATGGAAATTTTAGATATTTTTAAAAACTTTTTAGTGATATTATTCAGCAAATGAAAATGGGTACATACTGTTACTTATCCATCATTAATGGATTCTGATATGTACTTGTATGCTTTTATTTAAAACCGTATAGCAGATTATTTAACCTATTTTTATTGTGGTTTGCATTGCTTTTCAACATGTTAATGTATGCGTTTATGTTTGTCAATTATTAATTTACATATATTTTTTAAAGTAAAATCATCATCTTATGGTACTAAAGGTTATATTTCTCTTGTTTGGAGTATAGACATTTTTAATTGACACGTAACAAGGAAAATACTTCATCTAGTATTTAAACATCCTCCTTGACCCTGGGCTCCAACACCGCCAGTTGTTGCTTGGAAGTGCTGTTAGCACAGTCTACACTTGCTCCCGTGTTACTGGGGTTCAGTAATGTCAGCTGTTCCCCTGCTGTGTGAACGGCAAAAAGTCCTGCTGCCTCCACCCTGTTCTCTTCTCATCCCTGGGTTACAACACCGCCAGTTGTTTCTCGGAAGTGCTGTTAGCACAGTCTACACTTGCTCCTGTGTTACTGGGGTTCAGTAATGTCAGCTGTTCCCCTGCTGTGTGAACGGCAAAAAGTCCTGCTGCCTCCACCATGTTCTCTTCTCTTCCCTGGGTTACAACACCACCAGTTGTTTCTCGGAAGTGCTGTTAGCACAGTCTACACTTGCTCCTGTGTTACTGGGGTTCAGTAATGTCAGCTGTTCCCCTGCTGTGTGAACGGCAAACAGTCCTGCTGCCTCCACCATGTTCTCTTCTCATCCCTGGGTTACAACACCGCCAGTTGTTTTCTCGGAAGTGCTGTTAGCACAGTCTACACTTGCTCCTGTGTTACTGGGGTTCAGTAATGTCAGCTGTTCCCCTGCTGTGTGAACGGCAAACAGTCCTGCTGCCTCAACTTTAATTTCCATGGGTACCTTCTGCTACCCATCCGGGTTCCAGTACCGTCAGCTGGTTCTCCGCAGTACCTTTGGCCTAGGTGCCTCCATGTCGGTATCCGAGTTCCAGCAACGTCTGCTGGTCCTTGGTAGTGCTTTGGAGCACAGGTACCTCCTGCTTAGTAACCCTGTCCCAGTAACGTCAGCTGGTCCTCGGTTGTGCCATTGGCTCTTTTCCTTCTGCTGACCCTCCGGGTTCCAGCACAGTCAGCTGGTCCTCGTTACTTTCATTGGCTCTTGTACCTTCTGCTACCCATCCGGGTTCCAGTACCGTCAGCTGGTTCTCCGCAGTGCCTTTGGCCTAGGTGCCTCCATGTCGGTATCCGAGTTCCAGCAACGTCTGCTGGTCCTTGGTAGTGCTTTGGAGCACAGGTACCTCCTGCTTAGTAACCCTGTCCCAGTAACGTCAGCTGGTCCTCGGTTGTGCTATTGGCTCTTTTCCTTCTGCTGACCCTCCGGGTTCCAGCACAGTCAGCTGGTCCTCGTTACTTCCATTGGCTTTTGTACCATCACCAACAGGACAAAGAAGGTTAAGACAAACTACAAGATACAGAACAAGAGACAGAAGAACAATAAGCAGAAGATCAAAAAGCAGAAGAACATTAAGTATAAGACCAAAATGAAGAGCAAAATATATGCTCTAAATTCTAAGCAGAAGAAGACTAAGCAGTGTATGGGGGTGAGTCCGTTCCTCCTCGTGGTGCCCCTGGAAAATGCCTGATGCTGCTGCAGGCTAAACTGAACGCGGACAAATACTGTTGTAATTAAAATCTTTCGTGACAGCAAGAACGGAAGGATGAAAATTCAGAGTTTTACAGATTACAAGTACAGGAATGTCTGTCACAAATAAGAATATGATGAAAAGGATGAATAGGAAGAAGATGAAGAAGTAGAATATGAAGAATAATAAAATAACTGTTTAATAAGAACAATATAAGTAATGTTAACAAAAAGATGAATAGCAAGAAGTTTTAGAAGATTAAGAAGGTGAAGATGAAGAATAATTTGATGAGAAAGATGATGCTGCTGAAGATTATGAAGGAGAAAGTGTGTGAAAAGTTAAAAAGGTGAAGACCATGGAAGTTGTGAAACAGACATATTTGACAAAATAGAAAAAAGGTTAACAACATTGTCAATTTGTTCGTCAATCCGAACGTATTTCCTAAAAAAAAAAAATTAATGCTATTCCATTGGATTGGGTTAAACATCTATGCCTTTAATGTCTCCTCAACCTCCCCCAATACATTCTACATTACTCTTTGTTGTTTTCCTTCATGTACAATTAACCTACAAGGCAAGAATGGGGTTTTTTTTATTTCGATATTTTGTTCCCATAGACTTACATGGGACTTCCGGTATCGGTATCGGGTATCGCCGATATTTTTTGTGTATCGGCGATACCATTCCGATTCCGATACTTTTGGATATCGGAAAGTATCGCTCAACTCTACTGAAGACTCTTTCTGATAGCACACTACCATCAGGGCAAGTGAGCTCCTGTAAGGCATATTGTGCCAATTCAGGCCAGGTGTCCAGTTTACAGGCCCAGTAGTCAAAGGGGAATGAACTGTGAGGGAGAACATCGATAGGGGAGGAGAGGTAATTTTGAACCATAGTTGACAACTGCTGTCTCCTGTCTGTTGCAATAAATTCAGTATTACCAGTCGCGTGAGCGGTACTCGAGAAATCAGACCACAACATGTACATGAAACCCCTGTCTCCAACGCCACTTCGGCTGTGTGCACCATGAACACCTCTTCCATATTGCCCAGTACGGCTCGTGGTAGAACCTGTACCGCTGCTGTGTGCTGGGAATGCCTCTAACAAACGGTTTACCAGAGTTGCTTGTTTGTTCGCCAGTATTAGCTCTAGGTTCTCCTGTGGCATGATGTTCTGTAATTTGCATTTATAGCGTGGATCGAGGATGCTGGCCAACCAGTAGTCATCATCCTTCATAATTTTGGCAATTCGGAGGTCCCTTTTTTTTACGATCTGCATGAGATAATCACACATGTGGGCCAATGTTCCAGGTATCAATGATGCACTGCCAGTGGTGGGTGGAGGAGCACTTTCTGCCAAATCCACATACCTCCAGTCACGCACAAACACTGTACCTGACCCTGGCAAGCCAACATTTTCTTTTGCCCCCTGAGAAGCATCCTTCTCCCCAAAATAATCATCCCCCTCATCCTCCTCCTCTTCCTTTTCTTCCTCCACCTCGTCCAGGACAGTTCCATGAGCAGACAATGACTGACTGTCATCAAGGCTTCCCTCCTCCTCCTCTTCCACCTCCTCCGCTGCAGATGCCTGATCCTTAATGTGCATCAAAGTTTGCATGAGCAGACGCATAAGTGGGATGCTTATGCTTATGATGATGCTTATGATGGCGTCGTCTGCGCTTACCAGCCGTGTGCATACCTCAAAACACTGAAGGACTTTACAGAAGTCTTTCAGCTTTGACCACTGCACACCCGACAACTCGATGTCTGCCCTCAATCTGCCTACCCGTGCATTCTCCCACAAATGCATTACAGCCTGCCTCTGTTCGCACAGCCTTTCAACCATGCGCATGGTGGAGTTCCACCTTGCTGCAACGTCTATGATTAGGTGGTGCTTGGGGAGGTGGAGCGATCGCTGCCGCCTCTGCATACGACTGGAGTCTACGGGCGAGCGAAGGATGTACGAGCACAGTCTTCGCACCTTATGGAGCAGGCTTGTTTCTCCGGATAATTATTTATGAAGCACTGCACCACCAGGTTCAAGATGTGACCCTGGCAAGGTATGTGTCTGAGTTTTGCCAGTGCTATGGCCGCCATAAAATGAAGTCCGTTATCACTGAATACCTTGCCTGGCTCAAGATGTAGACTGCCCAGCAATGAGTCAGTTTCTTGCTGCAAGTAGTCGGCCAGTACCTCCTCGGTGTGTCTGTTGTCACCCAAAGACATCATCTTTAAATCAGCCTACTGACACTTACCACTAGCTGTTCGATAGTGGGACACCTCGTGTGCAACACTGGCAGCTGTGGATGGAGTGCTCGTGAGACTGCACTCTGTCGACAAGCTTTTGCTTCTGGAGGAGGAGGAGGGTCGAACACCTACAGCCAACTGTTGCCTATACCGTGGGCTAGGCAGCACTGTCCCACTGCCGCTGTCCCCTGTGGACCCTGCATCCACCACATTCACCCAGTGCGCAGTGTTGTGAACGTATGGGAGAAGACTTCGGGGCTGAAGCTCCCTCTGGTGGTTTCTGAGGGTATTGAATCTATGTGGAACACCAAGAGTCCTACACCTGCAGCTTACGAGTGGTTGTCAGGTGGTACTGACTGGCCTGATATAAGTGAGCTGACCTCCCATGATCCTCGCCAGTGATCAATTGTTCTTCCTGGTCTAGGTTGGAATTCAGCTTGCTTTTCTGCTGTCTCCTGCTTGCATTCAAATAAGTCTCTTTTAGTTTTTTTTTACTGTGGTTTGAATTCCTTGCTTTTTACTGCATTGCTTTTTGTCTTCAGCCGGGTCCCTTTTTGGGGGCTTTGGCTGGTCTCCGTTCGTTTTTTGTATTTGTTCATTTGCTCAGTTCTTGTGATATTTTACTGCTGGGTAGCTACATGTCCACACCAGAAATCTGATATAGGTGGTCGAGACCGTGTGGTCTCAGTGTTTTTGGATTCAGAAGTGTTGGAGTTTTTCCTAGGGTTTTTCTGGGTTGCAGACAGTATTTTCTCCTGTGCTGTCCTATCTAGACAGTTTTGGGCCCCAGCGTTTGCTCAATCTATTTTCTGTGTGTGTTCGTGCCATTATATGTTTGGCGGCTTCCTACTCTTTTGGGGTCTACTCCGAGGCAGTTAGCTTTCCTCTTTCCATCTTCAGGGATAGCAATTTCTCCGGCTGTGACGAGGCGTCTAGGACATCGTAGGAACGTCCCACGGGTGCTTCTAGTTGTGTGGTTAGTTTAGGGGTCTGCAACCTATTAGTTTCCAACCTCTCTGGTGTTAGGCTACCTATGTGGTTTTTTGCTCCTGCCTCCTCAGCTACCAAAATATAACAGCACAGTGATGGACACATAACGGCCCTGGCCATGCCTACTGGCCCATGCATCTGTTGTGAGGTGCATTTTTCCACTCACTGATTGTTTGAGTGCATGGACAATGTGGTCTTGCACATGCAGGTGGAGTACAGGGATGCTTTTCTAGAAAAGAAGTGCCGACTGGGTAGGTCATAGTGCGTGACAGCGTAGGCCAAGAGCTCTCGGAACGCTGCGCTTTCAATCAAACGGAAGGGCATCATCTCTAATGAGATCAGTTTGGCAATGTAGACGTTCAAAGCCAGTGAGGTTTTGTAGTCCGTCCACGCTTGCAAGTGCATGGTGTTTCCACACTTTTTACAGATAACCTTTGCCTCATGAATAGGATTTTGGTCAAAAAAGTGCCACACTGCACTCTTCCTACTATGGGAAAACTTTGCAGGGCTTGCACGCTGTGCTAATTTGACCATCTGGCCAAGCTGTCCTGCAACTCTTTTTGTTTTTTTAAAAACACGTTTTTGGACTGCTACGAGCCTGCCAGATAACCACAGCTGCGATGTTGTCGATGCCTGCTGTGGATCCTCCTACTCTTCTGAGCTATTGCCAGCTGCACCTTCTTCCCCTAATGGATGCCAATCCGGGTCAACAACTGGGTCATCCATCACGTCCTCTTCAATTTCATCTGCACCTTACTCTGTGTCACCGTGTAATGTGGTATAGTATACGGGAAGGGACACCTGAGTTTCATCAGGGTCAGAATCTGGCTCAGAAGACTGAGAGGGCAATGCAGTGCTCTGGGTGAATGTACCAGCAGAATCATATAGCACTGGCTGTGCATCAGTGCACTCCATGTCATATTCATCTTGGACTGGGGAATTCAGGATTTTATTGATAAGTTAGGCATGGTATGTGAAATGAGCTCCAGGAAGTAATCTGAAGTGTGGCCTGCCGCATCCTTCACTTTTGGTGGGGGTGAAGGACACAAGGAAAGGTGTTGCTCCTGACCAGGAGCCTGCACTGATGACTCAGTGCTTGCAGTTTTTGAAACTTCAGAAGAGGAGGCGATAGAGCTGGAGGCTGTTTCGGCAATGTAAGCCAAAACCTGCTCCTGATGCTCCAGCTTTAAAATCGTTTTACCTACTCCAAGAAAAGGGAGCCTTCCAGGCCTTCTGGAGCAAGGCGATGACGCAGGCTCAACACCTCCCGCTTTAGGTACTATTGTGCTTTTGGCACTACCAGCAGATGCACCAACACCACCATCAGTACCAGCTGGGCCCCCTCGCCCACGTCCGCGCCTCTTCCACCATACTTCCTCATGTTTGGGAAAATGTACCAAAAATACCAGCAGATATATGGTACTGTATGAGGAGCGTACAGCTGTATACGGTGTAGGGGGAAATTTAAATCTCCGTATTTATTTCCGGAGTTACACACAGACGCTCACTCAGTATGGATTTGACCGTAATACAAAGAGCAGATATACGGTACTGTATGAGGAGAGTACAGCTGTATACAGTGTAGGGGAAAATTTAAATCTCCGTATATATTTCTGGAGTCACACACAGATAGTCAGCATGTATTTGTCCATGATACCAGCCGGTACACGGTAGTGTGTGAGGAGCGTACAGCTCTATACGGTGTGTGAAAAAATGAACGGTTGGTAACTGTGCAGAAAAAAATAATAAAAGTATTAGTGCTGTGTAAAAAGCAGTCTGCACAGCAGTGTACACACAGCAATACAGCTATCAGGCAGCCTAATAACCAGCGCTGCTGCACACAAGAAAGTCCTCCCCTGTCACTGCACACTAACTGTACAGCACAATTGCTATCAGCACAAGCACAGAAGAACTACTGTTATGAATGTGCTAGAGATGGTTTCTGAGCAGAGGCTCCCTCTGGTGGTTACAGACAGTACTGAACCTTTCAGCGAGGAGTGGCAATCTGGAATCACGGACTGGTCTGATATAAGGGAGGTTCCCTCCCATGATGGTTGCTGGTGAGCAATTGTTCTTGTCTCAATTGTGGTTCCTGGTTCATTTGGAAGTTTGCTGGAGTCTTGCCTGCATCTCCTGCTTTCAGATAAGATATTTTTTGCTTTTCTTTTTGTACTTGCTTTTTGCATTGTTTTCTGCACTTTTGTGGAGGTCAGCCAGGTCCCCTCCAGGGGCCTGAGCTCCTCATGGTTTATCTGCAGCCACTGTTATTTGCTCATTTGCTTTTTCCTGTTTTTTCAGCGGCTGCTGCTTGGTTTTTGTTCACACTGAGATCTGATTTAGTGGGTGGCGAGATCGTGTGATCTCAGTATTTTTGTAATCAGAACTGTTGGATTTTTGTAGGGTTTTCTGGGTTGCAGAAAGTAATCTCTCCTGTCCTATCCTATTTAGTCAGCTTGTGGCCCCAGCGTTTGCTCAGTCTATTTTCTGCCTATGTTTGTATTTACATCTTGTCTAACTGCCATTATATGTTTGGGGGCTTCCTATTTTCTTTGGGGATCTGCTCCGGGGCAGATAGCTTTCATCTTTCTGCCTTTAGGTGTAGTTATCTCTCAAGCTGTGACGAGGCATCTAGGATCAACGTAGGTACGCTCCACGGCTACCTCTAGTTGTGTCGTTAGTTTAGGAATTTGCAACCCATCAGTTACCAACATCTCAGGTATTCTGCTGCCCTGCTGTTGTTCCTGTCCTCCTCAGCTACCGAAACATAACAAACTTCTCCTTCCAGCCCTAACTCTCTCCCTACTGATAAACAGCGTCAACAACCTCTCCCTACTGTTAAGATCGGCAGAAGTAAAATGAAGGTCGGCAGTCAGGGCTTTTATAGACACTATGATGCCCCCAAAGCAAGCCAATCACTGCAATGCCCTTCTCTAAGATGGTGGTGGACGCTGCACATGTCATCTCGTTGCCCACAGTGTACGCCCTTGCTCATTGGCTGAAAAAAGGCGCCTGCAAGCATTCTGGGAAATCCGACTTTGGCGCTCGTTTTGCCGACTGTATGGACGACTTCACGCTATGGTCAGGTTTCGGTTGGCGAAACCCGACTTTGGCAAAAGTCGGCGACTTATGAAACTGGCCGACCTGTTTCGCTCAACTCTAGTAACCTCTTCTTTGTACAGAAAGGATCTTTCTGTTAATAGCACATTATTATCAATGTCCCATCCCTATCACACTATAAAGGACATTCCATATGTTGAATTTAACCGCGTTCAACACAATTGCTCTGATGCCGAAACCTTTCTACATGAAAGTGAAATTAAGAAAGTGAAGAAAAACGAGCTATAAAATACTCACTATATAGAACAAGAAAACTCCTGCGCTCAAAAAACTGAAGAGATAGTATTTTCTCAAACAAAATATGATTTATTGTGAGAATGATACCAATATGGTGGTAGGTTCAAAAATGCTGACAGACGTAAAATAAATGCACAACGTTTCGGCTAACACAGCCTTTTTCAAGTACAGTCTGTATTTATTGCTGAACCGTATTCAGTCCCAGGCACATGCGGATCACCTTCTATTATACCGGACGTCTCCCAGCACGGTTTCTTTACCTGCGGTCTCCTTTATCCGGTTCATGTATACTCCACATAAGGATTCAGTTCCTCTCCGCTCCTGTGACTGATTACGGTTCAGCAATAAATACAGACTGTACTTGAAAAAGACAATAAACACCCAAGTGCAAAAGAAACAAGGGGGAAAAAGAACCACCAAGGCAGTTTTGGACACAATAAGTATTTTTATTGAATAATATGGCATGGACAATTGCACAAACATAAAATATTAAAATGATGTTAAAAGAAAGCAAAAACACCACCCTACAGTACCCAATAACCGGGATACATATCCATGTCACCAGGTAAGTATGTAACACAAAAGTGCATATACCAAAAAATATGTAGCAACGTTAATATGTATTATTGTGATTATGTGCAAAAACAAACCCACAATATGCTAGAAAATACAACAATAAACAATGTGCCAATGATTGTTTAAAGAAAAAATGTGCAATATATTACATATAATATGCTGAAAAGCAGTGAGATATCTGTACTCAAAAAACATGCAGCCACAAAATACCCAGTGGCCAGCAAGTGCTACCATGGAACTGAAACCACCTATGTCACTATACCTGGAAAATAACGGGAGGGTACTGAGGGTGAATGGATTGCTTCCAAGAACGCGCCCCGACGCGCGTTTCGGAAAATATTCCTTCGTCAGGAATATTCCCTGACGAAGGAATATTTTCCGAAACGCGCGTCGGGGCGCGTTCTTGGAAGCAATCCATTCACCCTCAGTACCCTCCCGTTATTTTCCAGGTATAGTGACATAGGTGGTTTCAGTTCCATGGTAGCACTTGCTGGCCACTGGGTATTTTGTGGCTGCATGTTTTTTGAGTACAGATATCTCACTGCTTTTCAGCATATTATATGTAATATATTGCACATTTTTTCTTTAAACAATCATTGGCACATTGTTTATTGTTGTATTTTCTAGCATATTGTGGGTTTGTTTTTGCACATAATCACAATTATACATATTAACGTTGCTACATATTTTTTGGTATATGCACTTTTGTGTTACATACTTACCTGGTGACATGGATATGTATCCCGGTTATTGGGTACTGTAGGGTGGTGTTTTTGCTTTCTTTTAACATCATTTTAATATTTTATGTTTGTGCAATTGTCCATGCCATATTATTCAATAAAAATACTTATTGTGTCCAAACCTGCCTTGGTGGTTCTTTTTCCCCCTTGTTTCTTTTGCACTTGGGTGTTTATTGTATTCTATTGGATGGTTATCCATCCGCACTTAGGGGTGCAGTTTCAATTAGTGGTGTAATTATATTGATTGATTTCTTTTATCATTAGTTTTTCGTTATATTTCATATACATTGTACACCATATTGTATTGCATTTCTTTTGTTTTTTGTACTTGAAAAAGGCTGTGTTAGCTGAAACGTTGTGCATTTATTTTACGTCTGTCAGCATTTTTGAACCTACCACCATATTGGTATCATTCTCACAATAAATCATATTTTGTTTGAGAAATTACTATCTCTTCAGTTTTTTGAGTGCAGGAGTTTTCTTGTTCTATATAGTGATTATTTTTCTCCTGGCACCATACCTGTCCTATAAGTGAGCACCCCTTACTCTTTTACTTATAAAATACTCACCCAGGGGCATTCAGTGAGGCGGTCCGATCTGGAGGGAGTCGTGGTCCTGTCCGGGGCCTTCCATCTTGTAGCGAAGCCGGCCTCTTCTTTCCGTCCCGTCGCGGCTCCTGCGCAGGCGCGCTGCTCTGCCCTTGTGAGGGCAGAGCAGAGTACTACAGTGCGCAGGCGCTGGACCTCTCTGACCTTTCCCGGCGCCTGCGCCCTGCAGTACTCTGCTCTGCCCTCACCAAGGAGCTGTGACGGGACTGAAAGAAGGGGCTGGCTTCGCTACATGATGGGAGGCCCAGGACCGGACCGTGACTCCCTCCGGACCAGACCGCCCCCGGAACGCCCCTGGGTGAGTATTTTATAACTCGTTTTTCTTCACTTTCAGGTAACATCGGGGCTTATCTACAGCGTTACAGAATGCTTTAGATAAGCCCCTGATGGCGGTTGCCCTATCTCATAGGGCAAAAATGGGGTGACAGATTCCCTTTAACTTCATATAATGCTTCCACTTCATCTATTTTTCACAACACTAATTCATTTTTAACATTCTCCACATCATATAGTCCCCAATTCAATGAAATAGATTCAATAATAAAAAATACTTACCTGTTACTAATCAGGATGACATATTACCCCCGTATTACCAGACATGTGGCTCAGAGAGGTCTGATTTTTGGTAAGTCCCAGCCTGATCATGTAGCGGCATGATGCTGGCACTTGGTTAACAGCCCGAGGTTTTCACAAGTGTTCAGGACATACATGCAGTATTCGCAGGTACGCCTTTATACAAAACTAAATCTTTTCAATTAGGTTCTGGTCTCTCTCAAGAAATCAAATCTTTTATTAATTGTAATACTCAGTGCGTGGTTTACTGCAATTACTGTCAGAATGGTCAATTAAAATACATTGGGTGCGCGATCCAAAAATTAGAAAAAGGATAACAGAATATCCTTCCAACATTAAGAATAGGAATTCCTCTTACTCAGGTGCCTCGAAACACTTTGTTAACATTCATGAAGGTGACATTACTGACTTTACATTCTTTAGGATTGAAAAAGTAAATAACCGCATTCGCGGAGGCGACAGACGCAAGAACCTCACTATGAAAGAAGCAATCTGGATCCAGAAACTAAATACCAAACATCCGCATGGTATTAATTTCAGAAACGACCTTTTCTATATTTATTAAATCATTGAAATTATTTGTTTTCGATAATTCCTTCCCTACTTCTTTTCTTCCTTGCATATTTTTTATTTTTTTCTTTAATTGGTATTATTCTCACATGGTTTGCGATGCAAGTGCGATACACACCCTGTGCATACTGATGTAATTGAATTCATTGTTTGGGATTGGTCTATGCTATATATACTGTATATAGACGCATATGTCTTGGCTATTTTGTATCCTATGACTAAATGCGCTACTATCGCACTTGAAATGCATCAGGTTTTTCTTGACTTTCTTTCTAAATTCTGGTTGAATGGTTACCGAGTCTGATCCCAAAACTAATTCCTTCCCTTCCTCTCAAACTCCACTTTCCATCTCCTCACTTATATTTTTTACTTTCTTCTATTATTTTTCTTTTTTTAATTTTTCTTTCATTATTAAAGAGAAAAATTGGCTGGATTAATGACCTTTTAGAGGGACCCCATTTACGTTGTGATTTCCTCTACACTTTCTTACGGGTTCGCACTTCTGCCCCCCTCTAAGCACTGTGATCTCTTTAGAATAATAAGATACTCGCACACTTCTGCGCATCTTGATGTGCATGCAGTAAATCGTGATCACACAGGTTCAGAATCTGGGTCTCCATTTTTCCATAAAAAAATTATTTATTTTTTTAAAAGATATTACTACTAAAAAAAGTTTCACATTTCTTACATCACATGGATAACGGTAAAACAAGCGCAAACAAGAAATGAGAAATTAATAAATTATATGAACATCTAAATATTACCACTTAAAAAAAGACTTTTCATAATTTAGTTACACAGTAACATAGCTATTAAGGTTGAAGGAAGACTTTAAGTCCATCTAGTTCACCCCATATCCTATCCTAACCTGCCCTAACATGTTGATCCAGAGGAAGGCAAAAAAACCCAAGTGGCAAACAGTAAGCTTCACATTGGGGAAAAAAATTCCTTCCTGACTCCACATACGGCAATCAGACTAGCTCCCTGGATCAACGCTGTATCTAGGAAACTAGTGAATATAGCCTGTAATATTATACTTTACATCCAGTCCCTTCTTACATGTTAGTAGGGAATCACTCATTACAACATTAGACGGCAGAGAGCTCCATAGTCTCACTGCTCTTACAGTAAAGAATCTGCGTCTGTGATTATGACTAAACCTTCTTTCCTCCAGACGTAGAGGATGCCCCTCGTCCCCGTCACAGGTCTAAGAGTAAAAAGATCATTAGAAAGGTCTTTGTACTGTCCCCTCATATATTTGTACATTGTAATAAGATCACCCCTAAGCCTTCGTTTTTCCAAACTAAATAACCCCAAGTGTAATAACCTGTCCTGGTATTGCAGACCCCCCAGTTCTCTAATAACCTTGGTCGCTCTTCTCAGCACCCGCTCCAGTTCAGCTATGTCTTTCTTATACACCGGAGACCAGAACTGCACACAGTATTCTAAGTGTGGTCGCACCAGTGACTTGTATAGAGGTAAAATTATGTTCTCCTCATGAGCATCTATGCCTCGTCTAATGCATCCCATTATTTTATTTGCCTTGGCAGCAGCTGCCTGACATTGGCCACTAAATGTGAGTTTGTCGTCCACCCATACACCCAGGTCTTTTTCAGTGACAGTTTTGCCCAGTGTTTTACAATTAAGCACATAATTATACATCTTATTTGTTCTACCCAAGTGCGTGACCTTACATTTATCCCCATTAAAGCTCATTTGCCATTTATCAGCCCAAGCTTCTATTTTACATAAATCCTCCTGTGATATAAAATTGTCCTCCTCTGTATTTATTACCCTGCAGAGTTTAGTGTCATCTGCAAATATTGAAATACTCTGTATGCCCCCTACAAGGTCATGAATAAATATGTTAAAGAGAGGCGGCCCCAATACTGACCCCTGCGGTACCCAATACTGACCCCTGTGGTCCCCCACTGCTAACTGTTACCCAGTCCGAGTGTGCTCCATTAATAACCACCCTTTGTTTCCTATCTCTGAGACAGTTCTTAACCCACTTACACATATTTTCCCCTCTCCCCATTGTTCTCATTTTATGTATCAACCTTTTGTGTGGCACTGTATCAAAAGCTTTTGAGAAGTCCATGAACACCACGTCCACTGCATTCCCTTGGTCCAGTCCTGAACTTACCCCTTCATAAAAGCTTATCAGATTAGTCTGACAAGAACGGTCCCTCGTAAACCCATGCTGATACTGTGTCATGAGGTTATTCTGCCTCAGATACTCCAGTATAGAGTGTCTTAGAAAACTCTCCAGGATTTTACCCACAGTAGATGTTAAGATCACTGGCCTATAATTTCCAGGTTCAGTTTTTGTCCCCTTTTTGAATATTGGCCCCACATTTCTATACGCCAGTCCTGTGGTACAGACCCCGTTATTATGGGATCTAATGGTCTATCTATGACTGCACTTAATTGCTGCAGTACTCGGGGGTGGATCCCATCAGGACCCGGGGATTTTCCAATTTTAGTGATTTTTAGACGCCGCCGTACTCAATGAAAATCTAAAAGTTCCAGCCTCGGAATACAATGAAACAAGAATGACCTATTCTAATAAAAAATACAGGACTATCGAAACTAAGCAAAAAAAATGTACTGTTTTGGTAACATTGTGTTTCCACTGAGCCACAAAAAAAGTTTAGCTGAATATTTTTATTGCACAATAAACTTTAATATATATATATATATATATAATATATATACTATAACCAGTGGCAGTTTTGCACTTTTTTTCCTTCTCTGATTTGCCATAAAGAAATATAAACTACTCAATAAATTGAATGTGTTCTAAAATGCTGACTTTGCAAAATACAACGCAACCCATAAAGTCACAAGCCGCTTCTTAGGAAAAATAAAAAGGTTCAATTTGTGAAAAGCAATTAATTAAAAAAAACAGAAAAACTAATTTTTAGTCCATAAAGAGGAAATGTAATCAAATCAAAAGTGTCCAGTTTTTCGCAGCTTCGCTGAGTGTTCTTTTTTTTTAATTTGCCTTATAAATCCAGAGATATGGACCTTTATAGTCAGTTCTGATTTTCATGGTCTTTTCCAAAGGGGCATGTACATAGGATCCTCTGGGGCGTGCCTTTAAGCTGCTCTGCTTAATTATGCTGTGAGCACTGCCCCCTTGGAAAATACATAAACATTAGCAAACGGGGGGTGTAAAGCAAAATATAAATGTAATACCTGGGGGAGCAATGAGAATAAAATGCAAAAGACGGACACTTTTGGCCTGATGACAGGTCCTCTTTAGCTCTTTTCTGACGTTGGGTGTAATGGTACGCCGATGTCGATATCCCTCATTTTGATGTGGGCTACGGCGCTGAACCCACATCTTTCCCAACACATGTCAGCTGTTTTGAACAGCTGACATGTGACTCTAACAACCATAGGTGGAATCGAGATCCACCCGTGGATGGTAACCTGTTAAATGCCGCTGTCAATCTCTGACATCGGCATTTAACTCACGCTTCCAGGAAGCACGCCGGGAAATCCCGACCATTGGTGACCCCATCACATGATCGCAGGTCACCGATGGGTTGACATGACAACCAGAGGTCTCCAGCAGACCACTATGGTTGTCATACCCGAATTGCTATGAGCGCTGCCCATTGGTCGGCGCTCATGACAAGTGAGCATTTCTGCTACATACAGGTGATCTGATCATCCCTTGTGTGTTGCAGAGCCGATTGGACAACTGCAGCTTCTAGTCTTCCATGGAGGCTATTGAAGAATGCAAAAAGTAAAAATAAAGTTTTTAAAAATATTAAAAAATAAAAAAGTTCAAATCACCCCCCTTGTCCCCATTCAAAATAAAACATAAAAAAAATCAACATACACATATTTGGTATCACCGCATTCAGAATCGCCCGATCTATCAATATAAAAAAGAATTAACACAATTGCTAAACGGAGTAACAAAAAAACCCGCCAGAATTGTGTTTTTTTGGTTGCCGCTACATTGCAATAAAATGCAATAACAGGCGATCAAAAGATCGTATCTGCACCGAAATGGTATCAGTAAAAATGGCAGCTTGTCAGGCAAAAAAATAAGCCCTCATCCAGCCCCGGGTCATGAAAAATGTAAATGCTACAGGTTTTGGAAAATGGCGCCATTTTTTTTTACCACAGTTTGGATTTTTTTTCACCACTTAGATAAAAAAGAACCTAGACATGGTTGGTGTCTATAAACTCATAATGACCTGAAGAATCATAATGGCAGCTCAGTTATAGCATTTATTGAACATGGTAAAAAAAAAAAAAAACATCTGTGGGATTGAACTTGTTTTTGCAATCTCACAGCATTTGGATTTTTTTTCCATTTTCCAGTACACGATATGTTAAAACCAATGATGTCATTCAAAAGTACAACTTGTTTGGCCAAAAATAAGCCCTCACACGGCTATTTTGACTGAAAAATAAAAAAGTTATTGCTCTGGGAAAAGGGGAGCAAAACTGAAAAATGGCCCGAGTGTTAAGGGGATAAGGCCAAGAGTAGATCAGTAACACGAGGAAAGCTCAGTGGAAAGGATTTAGAAATCAGAGTGACTTTGTGATGAACCCTCAGACATGCCTCTGTCACCTGGCACAATTAGAAGAAGCTGGGGTTGATGATGTTATTTTTTATCTGGTAAAGAAGAAAGACGTAGCAGGCTACTTATAGGAAACATTTCAGAAAGGTTTTTCAAAAGTTTTCTAAGAGCCTGCTTAATATCTTTATTACTCAGACTGTATATCATCGGATTGAGAAGTGGAGTAATTACGGTGTAGAACAGAGACAGGAATGTCTTTGCATTTTGCTTGCGTGGAAATACATAAGTGGTGATAAGGGATCCATAAAATAAGGCCACCACAGCCAGGTGAGAGCTACAGGTGGAGAAGGTCTTCTGCCGCCCGGTCACAGATGGGATCTTTAGTATGGCGACTATGATGTACACATAGGAAACTACAATGACAATAAGAGGGGAAACTGCAAAAACGATAACCAAGAAAAAAGTCTCCAGCTTCATCATAAAAGTATCTGAACAGGAAAGCTCCAGTAAAGGTTCCAAGTCACAGAAGAAATGGTCAATGATGTTTGGTCCACAGAAATCCAAGCGACTCATGGTAAAAAAGATCATGAGTAACGTAGCAGAAATTACCAACCAACTTGAGAGAACGGCTCTGACACAAAATGTGAGGTCCATGACTGAGGTGTAATGTAGAGGGTGACAGATGGCCTGATACCGGTCATAGGACATCAAGGTCAGGAGAAGACATTCCAATACCTCAGAAGCTGAGAAGAAATAATATTGAGTCAAGCAGCTGATGAAAGACACAGAACTTTCTTTATATAACAAAATGTCAAGTGTGTTGGGTGCGATGGTCGTGGTGAGAAGAATATCAGAGAAGGAGAGTTGTGTGAGGAAGAAGTACATGGGAGAGTGGAGCGACCGGCTGGAGGACACCACCAGAATGATCAGGAGGTTTCCGCATACTGTCACACAGTAGATCACCAGCAGGAGAAGAAAGAAGCAAAGGTTGAAACTCTTCAAATTTTGAAATCCTAAAAGCAGAATCTCGGTAACTTTACTAAAATTGTGATGTTGCATTTTCAGAGGGGAGAATTTCATATATGTCGTAAACTAAAAGAAGAAAAGTCTGTCAGTTACAAGAAACAGCTAAACGTCGCCTGATTCCCAACGTTCATACACGTTCACCGTCAAAACTCGGCTTAAATATAATTTGAAAAGATTTATCTGAGAAGTAGAGATGGAGTTTAATTAAAGGAAACAGGAAGAAATTGTATCGAAAAGATGTTCATATCTGCACAGATGGAATAGATGTCTACACAATACAGCACTAATCGAAGGAATTTACATAAGGTGACAATGTTCTGGAAGGGAGTCTATCTGCACAAATTGACTGTACAAACCAAGTACAGGCACTCGGTGAACCGTTGAGATGACCAAAAGTGCCCCATCCCAACCCACTTGTTTTCCATCTATCTCTGCCCTTCTCTGTATCCTGTAAATCTAGAGCTATTAATCAAGGAATAAAGGGCAGAGATAAAGGCACAACCAGTCGGAGGGAAGGTGCACTGATCTGGCCATACTGAGGGCGTACCAAGAGCCAATTTGTGCCGACTCCCTTTCATATTAAAAGAAAAATCTTATCAATGTTCTTAAAAATCTATATTTTATGCTTCTGCTTCTAATTTATCATTTCTAATGCTTCTTTTATTAAAATAATTAAAATACTAATAATAAGAAAAATGTTTCATACTTTCTAATATAAAACATTGCTGTGCTAAACTTCTGCAAATAGCACCATGTAATATTTTTTTAACGGCACCAAATATTTCTTAGGCTACTTTCACACTTGCGTTTTTTGCGTAGCGCAACTTGCGCTATCGGACGCATGCGCAATGTTCCCCTATCTTTAACATGGCGGGCGCAGGGTCTAGCGCTTGCAGCGTTCATGTGCGTTTGTCGTGCGCTGCGCATTTTCCCGGTGTGCGCCCATACGCGCTAGACGCTACATGTTGCTTTTTTTTTCCGGGCAACTGCTTTAAAAAAACGCGTGCGCACATGTGCGCATGCTATGCGCAAAAAATAACATTGCAGTCTATGGGGGCGCTGGTTGCGCATGGCTTTGCGCTCGTCAGCGCTTTTGCACGCATGCGATTTTTCTGTAAATGATGGAGACAGAGATGATGGAGACAGAGATGATTGAGACAGAGATGATGGAGACAGAGATGATTGAGACAGAGATGATGGAGACAGATGATGGAGACAGAGATGATAGAGCCAGATATGATGGAGACAGAGATGATAGAGCCAGAGATGATGGAGACAGATGATGGAGACAGAGATGATGGAGACAGAGATGATGAAGACAGAGATGATGGAGACAGATGATAGAGACAGAGATGATGGAGCCAGAGATGATGGAGACAGAGATGATGGAGACAGATGATAGAGACAGAGATGATGGAGACAGAGATGATGGAGACAGATGATAGAGCCAGAGATGATGGAGACAGAGATGATAGAGCCAGAGATGATGGAGACAGATGATGGAGACAGAGATGATGGAGACAGAGATGATGGAGACAGATGATAGAGCCAGAGATGATGGAGACAGATGATGGAGACAGAGATGATGGAGACAGAGATGATGGAGACAGAGATGATGGAGACAGATGATAGAGACAGAGATGATGGAGACAGAGATGATAGAGCCAGAGATGATGGAGACAGATGATGGAGACAGAGATGATGGAGACAGAGATGATGGAGACAGATGATAGAGCCAGAGATGATGGAGACAGAGATGATGGAGCCAGAGATGATGGAGACAGAGATGATGGAGACAGATGATAGAGCCAGAGATGATGGAGACAGAGATGATAGAAATATGACACATAGACAACGATGCGCCAAAAAAAACGCAAACGCATGCAAAAACGCATGAAATCGCAGACAAACGCTGCGTTTTTTTGTCAAATGCGCATGCTGATGCGACTAAATATCGCAGCGTTTACAAGCGTTTGCATGCGTTTTTTAATGCGCTTCATGTGCGCTCGAAACGCAGCGCAAAAAACGCAAGTGTGAAAGTAGCCTTAAATTGAATGATCTACTAAAATGTATGAAATCATTTCACACTGATGTTTCAGTGCTTGTAAAAAAATAATCAACAAATTCAACTCAGAATAAGACGCAGATGACAAAATACCGGAAACGCTCCGTCCTGTAAGAGAATCTTCTGCTTTATTAACTGAGATTTTGGCAGCTGCCGGAAATTTTCCAAGATTAGATGTTGATTCTTGATTCTTACGTTTGTGAAGAATTTGCAATGATTTGTCCTTGTCCTAGGAAAAGGCACAATGTTATTACTTATGATCCTTTTATAGAGAAATCTCTACAGTGAGATGTCACGGAGGCCCTCTGCTCCCAGTGGGACATTCCCTCGGAGGATGTTTTATGTCTTTTGTTGTAAATGTGAAGATTGCGTTTAACTCACAAAAAGACTTAGTTTCATGTTTTACCAACTACAGAATAACTTTGTATTCATTTTCATTGTAACTTATTTAAAAAAATAATTTTCCTAATTATTATTATTACAATATTGATGACCTTTTCAAAATAGACTGTTTGATGTAGACATGTTAGCGTCCCAGCTCTGCAGATGATCTGTTTGATAAACTGACTGCAGTCCTCCAAGAAGTGCTGAGTCCGCTTCCTTTATTAGAAAGCCCATCATCATACATTTTGTAATTGCTCCATCTGGCATTGTAGCTCGCTCCTAAATACTTAAATAGGACTGATCAGCGGTGATCCGCTGGAATAAACCACTAAGAAGCCTGTTGCTTTTCATATCACTCCATCACCATGTGTAGTAACCCCTTTAACCCGAAACCTGTTTTCTCCTTCCAGACCTGGCCAGTTCTTACAATTCTGACCACTGTCATTTTATGAGGTCATAGATCTGGAATGTTTCGATAGATCCCACTGATTCTGAGATTATTTGATAAAAATTCTTTGATTTGACTTGGGTTTATTTGTGAAAAAATTGGAAATTTGGCAAAAAAATCTGCCAAGCCATTCATTGGCTTCCTATCGTTCAGAGGCTCCAGTTCAAAACCCTAACCATGACCTACAAAGCCATCCACAATCTGTCTCCTCCATACATCTGTGACATGGTCTCCCGGTACATACCCACACGCAACCTTCGATCCTCTCAAGATCTCCTCCTCTACTCCCCTCTTATCTCTTCTTCCCACAACCACATACAAAGCTTCTCCCGTGCCTCTCCCATACTCTTGAACTCTCTACCCCAACACATCAGACTCGCGCCTACCATGGAAACCTTCAAAAAGAACCTGAAGACCCACCTCTTCCGACAAGCCTACAACCTGCAGTGATCATCAGTCTACTGAACCACCGCACGACCAGCTCTATCCTCTCCTAGTGTATCCTCACCCATCCCTGTAGACTGTGAGCCCTTGCGGGCAGGGTCCTCTCTCCTTCTGTACTTGTGTGTGCCTTGTATTGCTCAGTTTATTGTACTTGTCTATATTTGCCCTTTTCACATGTAAAGCGCCATGGAATAAATGGCGCTATAAAAATCTATAATAATAAAATAATAATAATTTCGCAATTTTCAACCTTGTCATTTTTATGCCCTTAAATCAGAGAGCCATGTCACACAAAATAATTAATTACATTTCCCACATGTCTACTTTACAACAGCCCAATCTTTTTAAACATAATTTGTTTTGTTAGGAAGTTATAAGGGTTAAAAGTTAACTAGCAATTTCTCGTTTTACAACAAAAATTTGCAAAAATATTTTTTTAGGGACCACCTTACATTTGAAGTGACTTTGAGGGGCTTTTATGACAGAAAATACCCAAAAGGGACAAAATTCTAAAAACTGCACCGCTCAATCTACTCAAAACCACATTGAAGAAGTTTATTAACCCTTCAGGTGCTTCACAAGAATTAATGGAATGTGGAAGGAAAAAATAAACATTTAACTTTCTTTCACAAAAATTTCTTTTGAACCTAATTGTTTTTACTTCTGCAAGGGTAACAGGAGAAAATGGACCATATAATTTGTTGTGCAATTTCTCCTGAGTACGCCGATACCCCATATGTGGGAAAAACTACTGTTTGTGCGCTTGGCAGGGCTCGGAAGGGAAGGAGCATAATTTCACTTTTTGAATGTAAAATTTGCTGGAAATTTGTTTGGAGAGCCCCTGATGTGACTAAACAAGTGGAAACCCCCAACAATTAATACATTTTGTAAACTATACACTTTAGGGAGCTTATCTAGATGGGTATTAAGTACCTTGAAGCCCCAGGTGCTTCACAGGCATTTATAACCTTAAGCTGAGAAAATAAAAATAAATTATATTTTTCCTAAAAAAAAATGTAGCTCCGAATTTTATATCTGGATGTTGCTGAGTGAAAATTGCAAACTGCATTGTAGTGACCAGTACATTGCAGTGACCAGTACATTATCCCCAGCTTATGCTTCTGGAGACACGCAACTGTAAATTAGACTGGCTCTCATCACTACAGAAATTCCAAACATGTGGTTTAGGCACACTGGGGCTCAGAGGGTAGGGGGCATTTGGATTTTGGAGTGGAGGATTTTTCTGAATTTCTTTTGAGGGGAGAGGAGCCATTTAGCTCTTCCAGAGCATTTGTTCTACCTGTAACATTCAAGCCCACTATAATTCTATTAACCGGTGATGGACCTTAGTGAGGTCTTGCTTTCTTTGTGGATTGAGTTGAAGCTTTTAATGGGAAGATTTGATATAATGTTTGAGATCACATTTATCCAGCGCTCTACACTGATCACTGTGGTTTCCATCTAAATTTCTGATTGACGTGATTCAGATAAAACCCTCGAGGGATTCATTCACTATAATTAGGCAGTAGAGTAAGTTTGGATTATGTCTTGCCTCTGTGTCCTTCATTTCAGAAGTGAACAAAACTGTGGCTGACGGCACTTTTATGGAATCCTAAGAAGATGGACAACGCCAGATCACAGATCCTATGGCAGAGGTCGAAAACTGCATTCCTCAAGAGCCACAAACAGGTCATGTTTTCAGGATTTCCTTGTTTTGCACTTGTGATAATTTAATCACCTGCACAGATAATGATTCCAGCACCTAGTGCAATGCTAAGGAAATCTTGAAAACATGCACAGTTTGAGGCCCTCGAGGAATGCAGTTTGAGACGTTTGTCCTATGGCATTGACAGTGCCTCTATCTGCCTCATTATAGGGAATCTTCCGCCAGAGTTTCCATCTTAATCACGTATTTCAGAGATTTACATGGAAACCCCAGTGTAAGCGCTCAATGCAGAGCGCAGGATAAATGTGAGCTGAGCCTGTTTGCAATCTTTGAGAGGCAGAATGAAAAAATCAACAGCAGGTGAAGAATTGGTGTTATTTATTTTTTACGCTGTTACCCATGCGGTATAAGAGATTAGGCGACTTTATTCTTCGGGTCGGTGCGATTACAGCGATACCAGATTTATAATGGTTTTTATGTTTGGCTGCTTTCACACACTAAAAGACGCTTTTTATTGCGAAAACTAGTTTTTACATCACCATATTTCGAGAGCTATAATTTTTCCATATTTCGGCCAACAGACTCATGTTTTGGCTTGTTTTTTTGCGTGACGAGTTGATGTTTTTATTGGTACCATTTTCAGGCACATGACATTTTTTGATCGCTTTGCATTCCGACTTTTGGAGACAGAATAAACAAAAACCAGCAATTCAGGAATTGCTTTTTGCGTTTTTTTTTATATCATCCGTGTGTGGTAAAATTGTTAAGGCCTCTTTATTCTTCGGTTCAGTACGGTTACACAGATACCTCATTTATATTGTTTTTTTATATTTTGGTGCTTTTACACAATAAAAACTATGTTATAGAAAAACTATTTTTGCATCACTTTATTCTGAGAGTTCTAACGTTTTATTTTTCTGCTGATGGAGCTGTATGGCAGCTTGCTTTTTGTGAGACAGGATGACATTTTCAGCTGT
>JARQOD010000004.1:569738246-569965637 GCA_033576555.1 Oophaga sylvatica
TAAAGCGAACCCGTTGCTCACGGCCGCGAAAAAAGACTGTTCCTTTAGACCCGGGAACACGATGACTGCAAACATTGCGCTGGGGCACAGTCAAAACCAACAACAATCCCTCCCCGAGTACCCGGTTTCTTTGGGTTTTCCGCCCCCTGAACATGTGCTACATTCCCTCCCCGGGGATGCCGTTCTTTTTATTTCACCACCAACCGCATCAACAGACCCATGGCAACGTAACAATTTGATCACAAAAGGGCCCACCACCCACCCTTTTTAAAAACCTACGACCTCCAAAAAAGGAAAAATTGAAACTTTTCCAAAAACAATTATTTCAGGACTCCGGGCACCAAAAAGCGCTGGACCAAACTGTGCCCCTGACCCCCAATAAATTTCCCCGGGCATCTCCAAAGGGAAAAACCAGGACTTCCCAAAGGGGGTCTGCCCCAAAACATGGCTTAATAAAATCCGGGGCCCCCGGGAAGCTTGCACAGATTGGAAGGCAAGACGCGGGACCACTTCCCGGCTCCACTGGGCGAGAGGGGGCCCGCGGGGGAAGGGGCTTAATTCCCTTTGGCGCATTGGAACCCAAAAACCCTAAAAACCCCCCATTTTAAAAACCATTAAGCCCCTTTAAATAAAAAATTCCCCTTTTTAAACCCATGAACCCCGCTAAAGGCAATGGGAAAAGAGGCAAGTCCAAAAAGGGCTCTCTAATAATAAATTCCTTTTTCTGGGTGGGCTGGATCAATTTTTACCGGGGGGGCCAAAAGAAAGGGGCCCCTTCTACTAAAATATCTTCCCATCACTACTTCCCCCCTGGTAAGAAAACCCCCTTGTCCCACCATTTTTTTCAAAAATTCCCCTTAAATTTTCATTATTGCCCCAAATTTTGCACACATCACTAAAAAATTATTATCAACATAAAAAAAAAAAAAATAAAAATTTTCTCTAACGGGAGCTGGGCAAAATAACAAAATTTTTTTAAAGGAAAAATGCAAATACTACATCTTGAATAAAAAAAAAAAAAAAAAACATATACAAAAGGGGAATAGGCTAAAACACACAGTGAAAAGACTTGGTAAAAATTTTTCACAACGAACAGATCAACAGTTATGCACACAAAAAAAACAAATTTAAAAATTTAATTATGAACAAACACATCTAAACGCTGAGGGCATTATCCCTTACTCCTCTTTGCAGACCTCTCGGGAAACGTTCCGTTTTGGGGACCACATTTAAAAAAAAACATCAACAAATGGGGGAAGTTCAGAAAATCCCAAAGGGGCCGTCTGCAAACCATGTCCTATGAGAACTTTTAAGGGGGGAAGTTTACTTCAAAAAAAAAACTGAAGGGTTAATACGTCTACAAAAATCTCAAGGGGGTTACATTTTAGAAGGGGTTTTTTATTTCCCTTTGCACAAAAAAAACTAAACAATGAGATGAAGCTGAAAGGAGGGAAAACCCAAATTTGAAATTAAAAAAAAATTTTTTCATGGGACAATGAGAAAGGCTGCCACAAAGGTTAAATTTTTCCCTTTATGGATTTTTAACAAGGGGGCAACACTTCCCGGGGGGTTTTTAGAACCTGCTTTTAAAGGGGTTTAAAAACCGTGGCCCCCCAATCCCTTACCCCTACCATTCATGATTCTATATTCTATTAACCTTGTCATTTCATGTCGGTTTTAATATTTTTACAACCGCAAATTATTTTCCTATTATATCAAAACTCTTAACCCCAAATTAAATAATAAAATATATATTTTTTAAATATTTTCCCAATGACATGTATTAATTAAATAATATATATATATATTTATTCTATTTTATAATCTATTTTTTTTTTTTTTGTCTTGGGGGCCATTATTTCCTTTTCAACCGTTGGAAAAAACCCCACAATCAAAAAGTGAACAGTTAATGCGAAAAAAACCTTCCTCTATTTCAATCAGACATATGGGTCACGTTCAAAAAATCTGCGTTTCACCCAAAAAAAGGGGCCCATTTTTTTTTTTTGGGGGTGACTCCAAATCCTTTCTCTTTCTTCTCTCACATTAGGGAAAAAATCTCATGGCCTGCCCCATTTCCTTATCTCTTTCATCCCTGGGCCCTTTTTTTTCATTCTACCGGCAACACATCTTCCCTCAAATACCCCTTCTGCGGGCCCCTGGGGCCTCGCCACAGAGGTACTGCACCTCAGCCAGAGGTTTCTTCTCTCGGGGAAAGGGGGGGGCACACCCGCCCCCCAATGTACATCGAACAACACCCCCTCCAGGGAAGGGGGGAAAACCCTTAGGGAAATGAGTGACAGTTAAAAAAAATGTCAGTTGAGGGGGGGTTGAAGGAGGGTTGAAACAGCGGGGGAGAGAAATTTTGGGGAACCACCCGTGATGCCCCAAAACCAGGCCGATGGAAGGACCATTCAGTAGGGGCCCCCAAAATAAAGACTCTAGGACCATAAAACCAGGTGGGGGAGTATGGGCACCAAATCCACACAGATTCCTGAAAAGATAGCAAGATAGGTCAAGGGACCAAAAAAAAGGGGGCTCCCCAGATCTGGGGTCGGGGTTGGACATTGTTGGGGGGGAAAGGGGAAGGGGCGTGAGCCACTGGGGGGGAAAACCCCAGTAGGGACACAAAAAGGGGTTCTGAAAAAAAAATACCCCAAACTACCCAAAGGGCACAGGTTTACCGAGTCCCTTGCACCTATCGTGGGCTGGGCTGTTAAACGATGCAAGAGCCGTACCCCCCACTGTAAAGACTACAATGCAAAGAGATCTTGTCATCAGCCAGGGGATCCGCCTCCTGGCCTGGTGTGGTAGGAAAAGAACTGCCCACAAGGAGAGAGCGGAAGGAGCATATGGAGGAGCGTACAATGTAGTGTACTGCAGGAGAGGTGGCAAGGAACCTGGGAAGCATTATGCCGAGCGGTGGTCAGCATGAGGTGGAAGCAGTGGACTCCCCCATCCAACGGGATGCAAATCCAGACAAGGTGCCTGCGGTGGACCCGGAGTTTTCTGGAAGCCGAGGTGGAGGAGCAAGCCACCAGCTCCAGAAGATGCAGCTTACTGCGGTGGCAAGGTGATAAGAGGCCCTGCGGGAGAAAGTGTCCAGACGAGGGCAGCCTCACTACCTGTGTCTTTGCCCTCGGAGGAAGAGAAGAAACCCAGCTCTGGATAGGCATGTGAAGCAGGTACTGATGATACCCCGGTGGCCGAGGAAACTGTAGTTGGGCCACTAAAAACCCCGCCAGCCCTGAAACCCAGCCAGGCATGTAAAAATCTAGCCTGGGACCGCACGACAGACATCAGTCATAAATTGGCGGCTCCTCTGCATCCGGAACTCCTGCCCCGGGAGGTGCATAGTCTATCTATTGGGGTTCCCAGAGGGGCCCAGGTAGGGGAGAACCAGATAGAGACCCTGTCTTGGGAAGACTACTGCCGGCAGCGGGCGCTCAGGTTGGAGATGGAGGAGCAGGAGCGCCAGGTTCCTGTGGAGAGAAATGGAGGACCGAAACATGCAGGCCAAAGCCCAGACCCGCAGGACAAGGCCCTCTGACCAGGGTCCACTGAGGCAGGGCACGGTGGTCTTATTTGATATAAAAAGGGGCTGTGGATTCATCAGGGAGCCCAGAATGATCTCAGAGCTATTTGTCACCCGGGGATGTTAAATCGCACCTACTGGAGGGGCACCCAGACCGTGACCTATACCAGGTGATCTAGTCACCTACACTCGGCATGTGGGCAAAAGGGGGTGGTATGCCCTCAATGTGAAAAGGTGCACATGGGGATGTGCTGCTCTCATGTCAGCGGGTGCAGAACCAAAAAGGTGACGACGACCAGCAGCTTTGAACCCGGAATCTGTGCCAGTCACTGCGGATGCAACAAGGTTGGCAGTACGATCACAGGCTAGCCAAACCCCAGCGGTAGGACCTGACCAGTTCCTGTTACCTGGTGTAACACAGGAAAGCGAACTTCCCCGGCCAGGAGGTTGCAGGCCTAAGGAACTGCCCTGGAAGAGGAAATAGGAAGTTGAATCCATAAACTATTAGAATAGAAGTTTGCTAAGTTTTAAAAACAATGTAGTCATGGACAGTGAATGGCCAGAACTTTTCTTGTAAATAGTTAACACTTAATGTGCTCCTTATTTGGTTTACATCAAACCTTTAGAGTGTGAGTGGGACACTCTACATGTTTACAGTTGACCAATAAATAAAAACCGTCTGGCGTGGCCGAAAAGTGGTCCAACGAGTTGACTGGCTACACCCTGTAGCCACGCCCATGGCCAACATTGGGGGTTTGAGACGGGTTTCCCAATATTGCACTTAGATTGTGAGAAGTACCCCCGGTTTGGGATCTCACTGAAGCATGCTGAACTTAATGGAAAGAGTTTTTATAGTAATGTTATGTTTTATATTTTCAGTATTTATATGCAACCTTCAAGTGAAAAGTACCTCCCATATAGGGAAGAAAGAATTACCTGTTTAAATGTTTTACTTTTGAAATGCATTTCAGAAAATTATTTGCATGTTTTAACACTTGTTTTGCTCTGTTCAAGCCTGAGGATGTGCTGTGTTTAATGGGGGTATGTGGCACCCCTGAGGGTCCAGTCGCCACAGAGGTACTGCAGCTCAGCCAGAGGTGTGGTACTTAGCTCTCGGGTAAGTTGGGGCACTACCCGGTACTAGCATATGTGCATCCAACACCACACCCCTCAAAGGGAAGGGGGAGGAGCCCCAGTTCAGGCAGGAAATGAGTGTGACAATTGGAGGGAAAGTTGTCACTTGGAGGTGGGAGTTGTAGAGTAGGTGTTGAGAGGAGCAGTTGTGAGGAAAGGAGTTCCTGAGGAAAGAAGGGTCCTGGGGGCCAGGGAAGTGAGGAATCCACCTGTTGCACCTGAATGCAGACCGACTGTAGTCGGAAGGAAGGACCAGGTTGTAGTAGGGACCGACCCCAGACTAGTGGAGAGACTGTAGGACTCAGCTAGAAAACTGGAGGCTTTAGTGACTGTATATGCGACAGCCAAATCCACACACATTCGCTGAAAAGATAGCAAGATAGGATCAAGGGGACCAAGAGAAGGTCGCTCCACAGGATCTGAGGCTGCTGGCTTGGGACACTGTGTGTGAGGTGCAAGGCAGGAGTGGCATGAGTCGGCACTGGGAGAGATGACCAGAGAAGGTACACAAGAAGAGGGTTCTGCTAAAGTATACCCCAAACTACCCAAGAGGACACAGACCCGGCAAGGGGACCAAGAGGATGTCACCTGACAGGATCTGAGGCTGCTGGCTTGGGACACCGTGTGTCAGGCGCAGAGGATGAGTGACGTGAGCCAGCCCTGGGAGAGACGACCAGAGAAGGTACACAAGAAGGGGGTTCTGGTAAATTGTACCCCAAACTACCCGAGAGCTGGGTGGACCACCGACACGGAGGAGATACAGCACCCAGTCTGGTGATATTAACCTGAAACACCGTGAGTAAAGTGTGAAGATAGCACCCTGCTGTGCAATCAGATTAATTTACCCTGCACTACACCTGTCAACATCATCATTAACCCTCTAACTGCCCTGGGACCTAGCTCTACACATGGAGAGCTGTAACATCTCTGCTACGTCACCAACCGCTCCAGTGGATCTGAATTGCAGCGTCGGCCATTTTCTTACTGCTGAACACCACAGGTGGCGTCACGACAAAATCCCTTAAAAACTATTCCCTATGACTTTTCTCAACATTTTATTGAACGCTCAGGGCAACGGAATGGGTCACGGCCCCGTGACATCCCCTGAAGAACTGTCCGACCAGAACCGAGTACCCCACGACCCTGGTGGGCGCTCCACTTCCACTCTGGGCTAGTCCCAACCATTAACTCTTACTGTCCCTAATGTCAAACAACATACATCATTAATACAATTACACATTATGAAAACACACTTGTTCTTCAAGGGTAAAACTGGGCAATATGACCTTCTCCTTACAGTCCTAATAGAAAACAGAAAAATTAACTGGGTAGAAATGCAAAATGAATAACTGCAAGTGCACAGTGTTACATAATTTGATGACAACAATATATTAAGAGGATAAAAGCTTTGATGGGAGAAGGAGGCAAAGGAGGAGGAGGAGGAAGAGGAGTAGTGCTTCATAAATGCTGTACGGAAACTAAAATTTGGGAGATTATATCTTCTTATGACTGAGACAATAAAGTATGAACATTGAACAAAATTATGTTGATTGTTCTATTTACTGATCTCCAAGTTGATTTTTATGCTGTGTTTTTAGTTTTGTTCAGGGACAAAACTACAGTGGAAGCAGTGGTTACGGTCGCACCAGCGCACTAGAGCTCAGAATGGCCCAAATATCCTTTTAGCTCAAGAACAAAAACAACATCATGAAAGATTAGAGATGAGCAAATATTTAAATGTCCAATTTGGATTATGATCACCAATTTTGAAATAATTGCCAATTTATTTGTCGAATATTCGACGAACATAACAAACGCCATTGGAGTCAATGGGAGGCCAAAAAAACACATGCGCAACACCTTCAAATAGGCCCAAAAGATGCCAAAACACATCGAATGAGGGGCAGACACCAGTAAAAATGGCCTCAACAAGTTCAAACTTTGATCTAGTCTACTGTATCATGATTGTCACATCAAAAAACATTTTATTTTTACTGTGTAACAGCTCTGCATACAGAACAAGTTCACCACTAAATGACAAGGTGAGATATTGCGTGCTAAATCACCTTAGCAACTGTCAAATTATTTTTTTTTCAATGGGCAACAGCTCAAATCACAGAACATTGTCACCGCCAGTAAATTACAAGGTAAGATATGGCATGCTAAATCACGTTTGTAACAGAAAATAATTGTTTTTTTAATCTGCATGAGCTCTGCAAAAAGATGAATTTCACCGCCACTAAATGACAAGGTGGGATATGGCGTGCTGAATCACATTAACAACTGCAAAAAATATTTTTTTTACTGTGCAACACTGTTATGAATGTGCTAGAGATGGTTTTCTGAGCAGAGGCCCCCTCTGGTGGTTACAGACAGTACTGAACCTTTCAGCGAGGAATGGCAATCTGGGATCATGGACTGGTCTGATATAAGGGAGGTTCCCTCCCCTGATGGTTGCCGGTGATCAATTGTTCTTGTCTCAATTGTGGTTCCTGGTTCATTTAGAAGTTTGCTGAGTCTTGCCTGCATCTTCTGCTATCAGATAAGATATTTTCTGCTTTTATTTTTGTGCTTGCTTTTGCATTGCTCCCTGCACTTCTGTGGAGGTCAGTCAGGTCCCCTCCGGGCTTGTTGTCATGACCCAGGACGGGGTTTTGTCTTTGCCCCGTCCTGGTCAGACTGGGGTTAATGGTTTCAGCCTCTCTCTGGCAGAGGGCGGCTATTTAGTTGCCAATTGACCTAGGTCTGGTGTCAGTTATACTCCTGCCCTCGCTGAGTTAGTTGACCTCCTGTGTGCCTGTGCCTTGTGCCTGATCTTGTTGCTTGTTTGGTTTTGACCCGGTCCGTCTCTTCGTTGTGAGATTGTCTACTGTCTTGGTACTGTGTATTTTCCCGTTCTGGTTTTCTGATCCCTTGGCTACGTTCTGGTTATTCTCTGCCTGCTCCACTTGTACTGCGTTGCTCCCTCTGTGTATGACCTGGCTATCCTGACTATCCGTTTTGTCTATGCCCCTTGGTAACTCTGTCCCGTAGTTACCCTTCTAGGAGTTTTCCTTCTGCTCATAGCTCTCTGGAGCTTAGGCCACGCCCATCAGCAGTCACGTGCTTAAGGTCCTCTGGCCTGAAGCATTCTCTATCTGTTACTGCCTTCTCTGAGAGACTGTGGCGGCGCCGCCCCTTGGCAGTCACGTGCTTAGGGTCCTGTTAGTCTGAAGCACGCATCTTCACCATTACTGCCCCGCTCCACAGATATCTTTGAGTGCAGTCTGTCTTACTCAGGACACGCGCACTGGCTCAGTGAGCAAGTGCAGTGCGGTGTTCGTGATATTATAACTGACCGCTACTTTTTTTTTTTTTTCTCCTGTGTGTGTTATGGATCCTATGTATGCCCTTTCTGAGCAGGTAAAGCACCTGACTCAGATGTCTCAGAAACTGAATGAGGAACAGCGAGTTCTGGCTCAGTCTCAGCAGCTGATGGCTGACACTGTGCAGGGGGCTTTATCATCTGGTGCTCATGGGACAGGGGTTCAAGATGTTACATTAGTTTCCCCAGAGCCCCCGGTTAAATTACCGGATACCTTTTCCGGAGATAGAAAGGAATTTAAAGTTTTCAAAGAGGGCTGTAAGCTTTTTTTTTCTTTAAGACCGCACTCTTCTGGGGATGAAAGTCAGAGGGTGGGGGTCATTATGTCTCTGTTAAGGGGAGCCCCCCAGGCTTGGGCTTTTTCCCTTCCTACCACTGCCCCTGAGAGAATGACTGTGGATGCATTTTTTGAGGCCCTGGGGCATATTTATGATGAGCCTGATCGAGTGCTGATGGCTGAGGACATGGTGATGAGTGTATGTCAGGGGAAGCACTCAGCCGAGTGGTTTTGCTCAGAGTTCAGACGCTGGGCTGCTGAGGTCTGTTGGGATGATGCCGCCCTCCGGGGTGTAACGCTGGTATGGTCTGTACTTTGTTTTCCAGCGTTACTTTGCATGTTTTTTGCATTAACCCTTTTGCTCCTTTCCCCCTAACCAGCTGGGATACTGTTGTCTGTTACCTATATGGATGCTGCTCAGTTCCCGGCTCTGCTGCGTACCCGTACTTGCGTGAGTGGCTCCGCTGCTTTGCATGACCGCCCGCATGTGCGGTTCCTGACTTGCTGTGAAAGCCGTCCGTAGCTTGAAAAGTCCTCTGCAGTGGTGCATGACTTACTGCGTGGTTGGCAGCAGCCATTGTTGGGTTCCCTCTGTGTTGTGCTGTCTGGCTCTGCATAGGGGGCGCGGCCCACACCTGTCCTGCTTTTATGTGGATTGGGTGTTTACTTGAGTTACTGCTCCAGCCTATCGCTGTGAAGCAGCTCATATATAAAGTTCCCCAGCCCTAGTGGGCGTTGCCAGAGCTTCACATTGAATCCACACTGAATCCCTGAACCTAGCCGTATGTGGTTGTGTGTTCAGCTCCTGCTCTGAATTTGATCAGCTCTGGAGAGCTGATTCCCTGTTCCTGATGTGTCTTGTTCCCTGATCCTGGATCAAACCCGGTACCTGAATGTCTGAACTGTGTCTTGTGTTTCCGCCTATGCTGGGGGCTGATTACCCAGATCGCCGTTCCTGGAGGCTGTATATCCAGGCCTGTTCCTGCTGTGTCTAATTACCTGAACCCCTGATCTTAGATCGCATCCTGTACCTGACTTTCTGAACTGTGTCCTCTGTGTTATGTTCCTGAAATCCTGCTGTGTCCAGAACCCTGTGCCAGTGACTGTGAATCCTTGCTATATAACCTGAGTTCATCTTGGAAGGAGGAGTCCGGTGTGTGCTGAGTTTCTGTTACTCTGTGCTCAGCCTCTGTGCAATCCCCGGCCAGCTCCCGTTGAGCCTGGCGGGGCTTGCACCAGACCGCTGGGGTTCCTTTTCAGGTCGCTGCCAGATGTCCGGATCCTATGCCTGATGACCATGGCCTGATGTCCGATGTCCGACGACCACTTCCAGATGTCCGGATCCTATCCTTCTTGCCTGATGTCCGGATCCTGCCGATCATTGCCAGATGTCCGGAGCCTGCTGATCGGTGCCAGATGTCCGGAGTCCGAGGCCTGTGTTCCAGTCCGTGTTCCTGTGATTCAATCCATGTTCCTGTCCGTGTTCCTGACTCCCTGAGACCCAGTCCGTGTTCCTGTCTGTGTTCCTGACTCTCTGAGATCCAATCCGTGTTCCTGTTGTTCCTGTGCAGTCTAACTCTGTTTCAGCCATCAGCTCCTGATTCCAGTTACCTGTCTGTTACCTGTCGGCTTGCCTGTCTGCCATCCGTCTGCAGTTCCTTCCAGAGGTTCGGACGTCATCTGCAGAGATCCCCGGCTCTTGCCTGCTCACCTAGGAGCGATCATCTGCCATCCGACTGCAGCTCCATCCGGAAGTTCGGACATCATCTGCAGAGATCCCCGGCTCTTGCCTGCTCACCTGGGAGCGATCATCTGCCATCCGACTGCAGCCTACCTGGAGGCTCCACCATATCAGGTCGTATATACCTGCCTGTCTAGAGACTGCCTGGTCACTTGCCGTGACAACCTGCCTGTCCCAGAGACTGCCTGGTCACTTGCCGTGACAACCTGCCTGTCCCAGAGACTGCCCTGGTCACTTGCCGTGACAACCTGCCTGTCCCAGAGACTGCCCTGGTCACTTTCCGTGACAACCTGCCTGTCCCAGAGACTGCCTGGTCACTTGCCGTGACAAACTGCCTGCCCTGGTCACTTGCCGTGACAACCTGCCTGCCTGGTCACTTGCCGTGACAACCTGCCTGCCTGGTCACTTGCCGTGACAACCTGCCTGCCCTGGTCACTTGCCGTGACAACCTGCCTGTCCCAGAGATTGCCCTGGTCACTAGCCGTGACAACCTGCCTGTCCCAGAGACTGCCTGGTCACTTGCTGTGACAACCTGCCTGTCCCAGAGACTGCCTTGGTCACTTGCCGTGACAACCTGCCTGTCCTGCCGGTTCCTCCTTGGTCTACCCGGTGATGACATCTGTCCTGGGTCGGTGTCTGATGTTCTCCTGCTGAGCCTGTGCTACGCCTGAGGCCTGAGAGAGGGGCCGTCCTAGTATGCCCGTGCCAGATGATCCTGGACTTCATCAACCCGTGATGACCCCGCCATCGTCTGACGTTCGTCCTGGGCCGGTGTCTGATGTTCTCCTGCTGAGCCTGTGCTACGCCCGAGGCCTGAGAGTGAGGCCATACTAGTATGCCCGTGCCAGATGATCCTGGACTTCACCAACCCGTGATGACCCCGCCATCGTCTGAAGTCTGTCTGAGGTCGGTGTCTGATGTTCTCCTGCTGAGCCTGTGCTACGCCTAAGGCCTGAGAGAGAGGCCGTCCAAGTATGCCTGTGCCAGATAACCCTGGACTGCATCTACCCGTGATGTCCTCCAGCACTCGTCTGTGATCCTGAGTTGTGTACCCTTCTCTGATGTGCGGAATCGGGAGCCCGGTCTTATGTTATGTTTATTTACTTTGTTTCTTTAAGTAAACTTTATGTTTCTTCTTACCTGAAGTTGTGCGGTGTTGTCTAGTCCTGCAGGTCGTCACCTTGCCCACATGCTCAGCTGCCACGGATCCCGGTCGCTGCCCTTCCCTAGTCCGGGCAGGCCCGGGTCTCCCTCCGTGGTCCAGTGGGTCCACATTCTCTTACCATCTGGGACCCATGCCTCACGTCGTCGTGGACTGGCGGCGTGGGAGCATTGGCTAGCTAGGCAAGCTATGCCATGTCCCGACGCCCCACAGCCGTGGGAAGCGCCTCAGTAAGCTCTGGCCATGGACTCCGCTGAGCATGTGCGGTCTGCAGGACTTTCTCCAAGCTCCACCTGATGTGTGAACTAGACTACTTGGTCCCCACAGGGTAAGTGGACTAGATGGCTCGATTCCCCGCTTGGTCAGCGGTTCGGACTTTTCGAGCTATTAACTCTGCTGGCATATTGTGAACTATGGGACTTACCGCCAAACCCAAGTGAATTTTTCTGGGGAATTTTTTTTTACTTGGGTCTTCAGAAGAGGGGGCCTGAGGAGGGGGATACTGTAACGCTGGTATGGTCTGTACTTTGTTTTCCAGCGTTACTTTGCATGTTTTTTGCATTAACCCTTTTGCTCCTTTCCCCCTAACCAGCTGGGATACTGTTGTCTGTTACCTATATGGATGCTGCTCAGTTCCCGGCTCTGCTGCGTACCCGTACTTGCGTGAGTGGCTCCGCTGCTTTGCATGACCGCCCGCATGTGCGGTTCCTGACTTGCTGTGAAAGCCGTCCGTAGCTTAAAAAGTCCTCTGCAGTGGTGCATGACTTACTGCGTGGTTGGCAGCAGCCATTGTTGGGTTCCCTCTGTGTTGTGCTGTCTGGCTCTGCATAGGGGGCGCGGCCCACACCTGTCCTGCTTTTATGTGGATTGGGTGTTTACTTGAGTTACTGCTCCAGCCTATCGCTGTGAAGCAGCTCATATATAAAGTTCCCCAGCCCTAGTGGGCGTTGCCAGAGCTTCACATTGAATCCACACTGAATCCCTGAACCTAGCCGTATGTGGTTGTGTGTTCAGCTCCTGCTCTGAATTTGATCAGCTCTGGAGAGCTGATTCCCTGTTCCTGATGTGTCTTGTTCCCTGATCCTGGATCAAACCCGGTACCTGAATGTCTGAACTGTGTCTTGTGTTTCCGCCTATGCTGGGGACTGATTACCCAGATCGCCGTTCCTGGAGGCTGTATATCCAGGCCTGTTCCTGCTGTGTCTAATTACCTGAACCCCTGATCTTAGATCGCATCCTGTACCTGACTTTCTGAACTGTGTCCTCTGTGTTATGTTCCTGAAATCCTGCTGTGTCCAGAACCCTGTGCCAGTGACTGTGAATCCTTGCTATATAACCTGAGTTCATCTTGGAAGGAGGAGTCCGGTGTGTGCTGAGTTTCTGTTACTCTGTGCTCAGCCTCTGTGCAATCCTCGGCCAGCTCCCGTTGAGCCTGGCGGGGCTTGCACCAGACCGCTGGGGTTCCTTTTCAGGTCGCTGCCAGATGTCCGGATCCTATGCCTGATGACCATGGCCTGATGTCCGATGTCCGACGACCACTTCCAGATGTCCGGATCCTATCCTTCTTGCCTGATGTCCGGATCCTGCCGATCATTGCCAGATGTCCGGAGCCTGCTGATCGGTGCCAGATGTCCGGAGTCCGAGGCCTGTGTTCCAGTCCGTGTTCCTGTGATTCAATCCATGTTCCTGTCCGTGTTCCTGACTCCCTGAGACCCAGTCCGTGTTCCTGTCTGTGTTCCTGACTCTCTGAGATCCAATCCGTGTTCCTGTTGTTCCTGTGCAGTCTAACTCTGTTTCAGCCATCAGCTCCTGATTCCAGTTACCTGTCTGTTACCTGTCGGCTTGCCTGTCTGCCATCCGTCTGCAGTTCCTTCCAGAGGTTCGGACGTCATCTGCAGAGATCCCCGGCTCTTGCCTGCTCACCTAGGAGCGATCATCTGCCATCCGACTGCAGCTCCATCCGGAAGTTCGGACATCATCTGCAGAGATCCCCGGCTCTTGCCTGCTCACCTGGGAGCGATCATCTGCCATCCGACTGCAGCCTACCTGGAGGCTCCACCATATCAGGTCGTATATACCTGCCTGTCTAGAGACTGCCTGGTCACTTGCCGTGACAACCTGCCTGTCCCAGAGACTGCCTGGTCACTTGCCGTGACAACCTGCCTGTCCCAGAGACTGCCCTGGTCACTTGCCGTGACAACCTGCCTGTCCCAGAGACTGCCCTGGTCACTTTCCGTGACAACCTGCCTGTCCCAGAGACTGCCTGGTCACTTGCCGTGACAAACTGCCTGCCCTGGTCACTTGCCGTGACAACCTGCCTGCCTGGTCACTTGCCGTGACAACCTGCCTGCCTGGTCACTTGCCGTGACAACCTGCCTGCCCTGGTCACTTGCCGTGACAACCTGCCTGTCCCAGAGATTGCCCTGGTCACTAGCCGTGACAACCTGCCTGTCCCAGAGACTGCCTGGTCACTTGCTGTGACAACCTGCCTGTCCCAGAGACTGCCTTGGTCACTTGCCGTGACAACCTGTCTGTCCTGCCGGTTCCTCCTTGGTCTACCCGGTGATGACGTCTGTCCTGGGTCGGTGTCTGATGTTCTCCTGCTGAGCCTGTGCTACGCCTGAGGCCTGAGAGAGGGGCCGTCCTAGTATGCCCGTGCCAGATGATCCTGGACTTCATCAACCCGTGATGACCCCGCCATCGTCTGACGTTCGTCCTGGGCCGGTGTCTGATGTTCTCCTGCTGAGCCTGTGCTACGCCGAGGCCTGAGAGTGAGGCCATACTAGTATGCCCGTGCCAGATGATCCTGGACTTCACCAACCCGTGATGACCCGCCATCGTCTGAAGTCTGTCTGAGGTCGGTGTCTGATGTTCTCCTGCTGAGCCTGTGCTACGCCTAAGGCCTGAGAGAGAGGCCGTCCAAGTATGCCTGTGCCAGATAACCCTGGACTGCATCTACCCGTGATGTCCTCCAGCACTCGTCTGTGATCCTGAGTTGTGTACCCTTCTCTGATGTGCGGAATCGGGAGCCCGGTCTTATGTTATGTTTATTTACTTTGTTTCTTTAAGTAAACTTTATGTTTCTTCTTACCTGAAGTTGTGCGGTGTTGTCTAGTCCTGCAGGTCGTCACCTTGCCCACATGCTCAGCTGCCACGGATCCCGGTCGCTGCCCTTCCCTAGTCCGGGCAGGCCCGGGTCTCCCTCCGTGGTCCAGTGGGTCCACATTCTCTTACCATCTGGGACCCATGCCTCACGTCGTCGTGGACTGGCGGCGTGGGAGCATTGGCTAGCTAGGCAAGCTATGCCATGTCCCGACGCCCCACAGCCGTGGGAAGCGCCTCAGTAAGCTCTGGCCATGGACTCCGCTGAGCATGTGCGGTCTGCAGGACTTTCTCCAAGCTCCACCTGATGTGTGAACTAGACTACTTGGTCCCCACAGGGTAAGTGGACTAGATGGCTCGATTCCCCGCTTGGTCAGCGGTTCGGACTTTTCGAGCTATTAACTCTGCTGGCATATTGTGAACTATGGGACTTACCGCCAAACCCAAGTGAATTTTTCTGGGAATTTTTTTTTACTTGGGTCTTCAGAAGAGGGGGCCTGAGGAGGGGGATACTGTAACGCTGGTATGGTCTGTACTTTGTTTTCCAGCGTTACTTTGCATGTTTTTTGCATTAACCCTTTTGCTCCTTTCCCCCTAACCAGCTGGGATACTGTTGTCTGTTACCTATATGGATGCTGCTCAGTTCCCGGCTCTGCTGCGTACCCGTACTTGCGTGAGTGGCTCCGCTGCTTTGCATGACCGCCCGCATGTGCGGTTCCTGACTTGCTGTGAAAGCCGTCCGTAGCTTGAAAAGTCCTCTGCAGTGGTGCATGACTTACTGCGTGGTTGGCAGCAGCCATTGTTGGGTTCCCTCTGTGTTGTGCTGTCTGGCTCTGCATAGGGGGCGCGGCCCACACCTGTCCTGCTTTTATGTGGATTGGGTGTTTACTTGAGTTACTGCTCCAGCCTATCGCTGTGAAGCAGCTCATATATAAAGTTCCCCAGCCCTAGTGGGCGTTGCCAGAGCTTCACATTGAATCCACACTGAATCCCTGAACCTAGCCGTATGTGGTTGTGTGTTCAGCTCCTGCTCTGAATTTGATCAGCTCTGGAGAGCTGATTCCCTGTTCCTGATGTGTCTTGTTCCCTGATCCTGGATCAAACCCGGTACCTGAATGTCTGAACTGTGTCTTGTGTTTCCGCCTATGCTGGGGGCTGATTACCCAGATCGCCGTTCCTGGAGGCTGTATATCCAGGCCTGTTCCTGCTGTGTCTAATTACCTGAACCCCTGATCTTAGATCGCATCCTGTACCTGACTTTCTGAACTGTGTCCTCTGTGTTATGTTCCTGAAATCCTGCTGTGTCCAGAACCCTGTGCCAGTGACTGTGAATCCTTGCTATATAACCTGAGTTCATCTTGGAAGGAGGAGTCCGGTGTGTGCTGAGTTTCTGTTACTCTGTGCTCAGCCTCTGTGCAATCCCCGGCCAGCTCCCGTTGAGCCTGGCGGGGCTTGCACCAGACCGCTGGGGTTCCTTTTCAGGTCGCTGCCAGATGTCCGGATCCTATGCCTGATGACCATGGCCTGATGTCCGATGTCCGACGACCACTTCCAGATGTCCGGATCCTATCCTTCTTGCCTGATGTCCGGATCCTGCCGATCATTGCCAGATGTCCGGAGCCTGCTGATCGGTGCCAGATGTCCGGAGTCCGAGGCCTGTGTTCCAGTCCGTGTTCCTGTGATTCAATCCATGTTCCTGTCCGTGTTCCTGACTCCCTGAGACCCAGTCCGTGTTCCTGTCTGTGTTCCTGACTCTCTGAGATCCAATCCGTGTTCCTGTTGTTCCTGTGCAGTCTAACTCTGTTTCAGCCATCAGCTCCTGATTCCAGTTACCTGTCTGTTACCTGTCGGCTTGCCTGTCTGCCATCCGTCTGCAGTTCCTTCCAGAGGTTCGGACGTCATCTGCAGAGATCCCCGGCTCTTGCCTGCTCACCTAGGAGCGATCATCTGCCATCCGACTGCAGCTCCATCCGGAAGTTCGGACATCATCTGCAGAGATCCCCGGCTCTTGCCTGCTCACCTGGGAGCGATCATCTGCCATCCGACTGCAGCCTACCTGGAGGCTCCACCATATCAGGTCGTATATACCTGCCTGTCTAGAGACTGCCTGGTCACTTGCCGTGACAACCTGCCTGTCCCAGAGACTGCCTGGTCACTTGCCGTGACAACCTGCCTGTCCCAGAGACTGCCCTGGTCACTTGCCGTGACAACCTGCCTGTCCCAGAGACTGCCCTGGTCACTTTCCGTGACAACCTGCCTGTCCCAGAGACTGCCTGGTCACTTGCCGTGACAAACTGCCTGCCCTGGTCACTTGCCGTGACAACCTGCCTGCCTGGTCACTTGCCGTGACAACCTGCCTGCCTGGTCACTTGCCGTGACAACCTGCCTGCCCTGGTCACTTGCCGTGACAACCTGCCTGTCCCAGAGATTGCCCTGGTCACTAGCCGTGACAACCTGCCTGTCCCAGAGACTGCCTGGTCACTTGCTGTGACAACCTGCCTGTCCCAGAGACTGCCTTGGTCACTTGCCGTGACAACCTGCCTGTCCTGCCGGTTCCTCCTTGGTCTACCCGGTGATGACATCTGTCCTGGGTCGGTGTCTGATGTTCTCCTGCTGAGCCTGTGCTACGCCTGAGGCCTGAGAGAGGGGCCGTCCTAGTATGCCCGTGCCAGATGATCCTGGACTTCATCAACCCGTGATGACCCCGCCATCGTCTGACGTTCGTCCTGGGCCGGTGTCTGATGTTCTCCTGCTGAGCCTGTGCTACGCCCGAGGCCTGAGAGTGAGGCCATACTAGTATGCCCGTGCCAGATGATCCTGGACTTCACCAACCCGTGATGACCCCGCCATCGTCTGAAGTCTGTCTGAGGTCGGTGTCTGATGTTCTCCTGCTGAGCCTGTGCTACGCCTAAGGCCTGAGAGAGAGGCCGTCCAAGTATGCCTGTGCCAGATAACCCTGGACTGCATCTACCCGTGATGTCCTCCAGCACTCGTCTGTGATCCTGAGTTGTGTACCCTTCTCTGATGTGCGGAATCGGGAGCCCGGTCTTATGTTATGTTTATTTACTTTGTTTCTTTAAGTAAACTTTATGTTTCTTCTTACCTGAAGTTGTGCGGTGTTGTCTAGTCCTGCAGGTCGTCACCTTGCCCACATGCTCAGCTGCCACGGATCCCGGTCGCTGCCCTTCCCTAGTCCGGGCAGACCCGGGTCTCCCTCCGTGGTCCAGTGGGTCCACATTCTCTTACCATCTGGGACCCATGCCTCACGTCGTCGTGGACTGGCGGCGTGGAGCATTGGCTAGCTAGGCAAGCTATGCCATGTCCCGACGCCCCACAGCCGTGGGAAGCGCCACACGGGGCTTGTTCCGTAGAGGCCTGTCTGAACGTCTGAAAGATGCCTTGGCACTTCACCCTCCGCCTGATTCTCTGGAGGACGCCATGACGCAGGCCGTCCGAATGGATCGCAGGCTGCGGGCGAGAGGTGTGATGCAGGTTGAGACACCATTTTTCTCCAGTGGAAGGGGAGCCAGTCCTGTATTGGAGTCCATGGAGATGGGAGCCATCGACCTCAAAGAGAAAGAAAGGAGACGGAGGCGTTTAGAAAAGCTGTTTTTTACTGCGGTGATCCTGGACATTGGAAAAAGAACTGTCTCTCCTGCCCACCGACTAACAAGCGACTGAGTCTGGGTGATCATCGTGGAGGTCACTCAGACTCTCAGGTACCCTTTCCTTCATTTTCTAAGATACTGTTAAAGGTGGAACTTGGTGTGAAGAACTGCTTTTTCCTTACTTCAGCTTTTGTGGACTGTGGGTCATCCTTGAACCTGATTGACTCTAAGCTGGTGGCCAGCTGTAGATTAGGGACAGTTAGGTTGGAGACTCCTATAAAAATAATGGCCATTGATTCTACACCTCTCACCAAGGACGGTGTCCATTTTGTCTCTGAAGAATTCACCCTCAGGGTGGGGGTCCTTCACCAGGAGAATATGTCATATTTTGTTTTGGATAACCTCTCTGCTGGCCTGGTGTTAGGGTTTCCCTGGTTGCAACGGCATAACCCGATTATTGACTGGGATTCCCGTGATATTGTTAAATGGGGATCTAATTGTTCTGAAAGATGTCTTGCTACTGTGTCTGTGTCGTCCGTTGGTCTGGAAGGTATTCCGGAGTACCTGAAGGACTATGTGGACGTTTTCTCTGAAAAAGAGGCTGAAGTTTTACCACCACACCGCCCATTTGATTGTGCCATTGACCTGGTTCCAGGTACTAAATTGCCCAAGGCCCGCTTGTATAACCTCTCGGGTCCCGAGCGGGCTGCTATGAAAGAATACATTTCCGAGAGCCTTCGTAAGGGACACATTCGTCCTTCTGTTTCCCCCATGGCGGCGGGGTTCTTTTTCGTTAAGAAAAAAGACGGTGGTTTGCGCCCATGCCTCGATTTTCGAGAGTTAAATAAGATAACTGTGAGAAATACTTACCCCCTCCCACTTATTCCTGATTTGTACAACCAGTTGTCTGGGGCTAAGTGGTTTTCGAAATTGGATCTGCGGGGGGCATATAACCTTATCCGGGTCCGGGAGGGGGATGAGTGGAAGACTGCTTTTCTCACTACTGAAGGGTTGTTTGAAAACTTGGTCATGCCTTTCGGTCTGACCAACGCACCAACAGTCTTCCAAAATTTTATTAATCATGTGTTCTCTGACTTTATTGGGCGTTTTATGGTTGTGTATTTGGATGACATTCTTATCTACTCGCCTGATAAACAAACTCACATTGATCATCTTCGGGCAGTTCTCCAAAGGCTCCGGGAGAACTGTCTCTTTGCTAAGCTAGAGAAATGTTCATTCTTCGTTCAGGAACTGTCATTTCTGGGGTTCATTGTGTCTGCTGAGGGGTATCGCATGGATCCTAATAAGGTGCAGGCCATTGTTGATTGGGTACAACCTCGTGATTTGAAGGCTCTGCAGCGTTTCTTAGGATTCGCAAATTACTATCGCAAGTTTATAAGGGGGTTCTCGCAGGTAGTTAAACCTCTCACAGATCTGACTCAAAAGGGGGCTGATGTCAAGAATTGGTCAGCCACAGCGGTGGCGGCGTTTCAGTTCTTAAAAAAATGTTTCATGTCTGCTCCGGTTCTTATTCAACCGGACCCGTCTGAACCATTTATTGTTGAGGTGGACGCCTCGGAGGTGGGGGTGGGGGCAGTGTTGTCCCAGGGACCCGCCACTTTGACTAATTTGAGACCCTGTGCCTTTTTCTCTAAGAAATTCTCTCCTGCGGAGAGAAACTATGATGTTGGGAATCGAGAACTTCTGGCCGTGAAGTTGGCCTTTGAAGAATGGAGGCATTTTTTGGAGGGTGCTGTCCATCCTATTACCGTGGTTACGTACCACAAGAACCTAGCTTACATTGAGTCTGCTAAAAGGTTGACTCCTAGACAGGCAAGATGGTCGCTTTTTTTTTCCAGATTCCAGTTCTCCATCACTTTTCGGCCAGGATCCAAAAATGTCAAGGCTGATGCCTTGTCACGCAGTCTGGATCCGGTGTCTCCCCCGAACCTCCATCCTCCATTCTTCAGCCTGGGGTGGTGGTGGCAGTTGTTTCTGCTAGGTTGGAGCAGGAGATTCGGGAAGCTCAGTCTCTTGCCTCTCCGGCTAAGCCAGTGGATAAACTTTTTGTACCAGTTCAATTTCGTCTCAGGGTCCTTCGGGAATTCCACGACTCAGTTCTGGGTGGAGATCCTGGAATCTCGGCTACCCGGAGGGCCATCTCTAGGATATTCTGGTGGTCTTCTTTAGCCTCTGATGTTGGGGAATTTGTGTCTGCTTGTGGGGTATGTGCCCGTGTGAAACCCCCCCATAACCGGCCGACCGGGGAATTGGTGCCACTGCCAATTCCTGATAGACCATGGACCCATTTGTCCATGGATTTTATCACCAACCTTCCTCCTTCCAAGGGTAATACCGTCATTTGGGTAGTGGTGGACAGGTTTAGTAAACAAGCACATTTTGTACCCTTGTTGGCTTTACCTAATGCAGAAACGTTGTCCAGATTGTTTGTTGAGCATGTGGTGCGGTTGCATGGAGTACCCTTGAATGTGGTGTCTGATAGGGGGGTACAATTTGTTTCCAGATTTTGGAGGGCATTTAGTAAGAGGTTGGGTATTGATCTGTCTTTTTCATCCGCTTATCATCCAGAGACTAATGGGCAGACTGAGCGGACCAATCAGTCTTTAGAGCAAATCCTGCGTTGCCTGACCTCAGCCAGACAGGATGATTGGTGTACTGCGTTACCTTTGGCTGAGTTCGCGTTTAACAACCGCACTAACCAGTCTACGGGCACATCTCCCTTTTTCTGCAATTATGGGTTTCATCCACATTTTGGGGAGTTCTCCCGTTTGGACTCTGGGTGTCCTGGGGCGGATGGGACAATACAGCGGTTGGGGGAGTTATGGCAGGAGGTCCAAAGGAACATTACGAAGGCTCAGTCTAAATATAAGTTTTTTGCTGACAAAAAACGGTCTGTGGGGCCGGTGTTCCAGGTTGGGGATAAGGTATGGTTATCTACTAGGAATATAAGGCTCAAGGTCCCCTCTGCGAAACTTGGACCTAAATTTATTGGTCCTTATGAAATTACGGAAGCAGTTAACCCGGTGGCATTTCGGTTGCATCTCCCTCCGTCTCTACAGATTCCCAACGTTTTCCATAGGGCCCTTTTGAAACCTATGGGGTCCTGTAAGGAAGGATCGTTGTCTTCCCCACCACCTGTTTTGGTAGATGGGCAGTCTGAGTACGAGGTGGAACGAATTCTTGACTCTAGGTTTTTCTGTCGTGCTCTTCAGTATCTGATACATTGGAAAGGCTACGGTCCAGAGGACCGGTCGTGGGTTCCTGCCCGATCTGTTCATGCGGATCAGTTGGTCCCGGCCTTTCATGCCAGGTGTCCTGAGAAACCCGGGGGTCCGGTGGCCCCCCGTTTAGAGGGGGGTACTGTCATGACCCAGGACGGGGTTTTGTCTTTGCCCCGTCCTGGTCAGACTGGGGTTAATGGTTTCAGCCTCTCTCTGGCAGAGGGCGGCTATTTAGTTGCCAATTGACCTAGGTATGGTGTCAGTTATACTCCTGCCCTCGGCTGAGTTAGTTGACCTCCTGTGTGCCTGTGCCTTGTGCCTGATCTTGTTGCTTGTTTGGTTTTGACCCGGTCCGTCTCTTCGTTGTGAGTTTGTCTACTGTCTTGGTACTGTGTATTTGCCCGTTCTGGTTTTCTGATCCCTTGGCTACGTTCTGGTTATTCTCTGCCTGCTCCACTTGTACTGCGTTGCTCCCTCTGTGTATGACCTGGCTATCCTGACTATCCGTTTTGTCTATGCCCCTTGGTAACTCTGTCCCGTAGTTACCCTTCTAGGAGTTTTCCTTCTGCTCATAGCTCTCTGGAGCTTAGGCCACGCCCATCAGCAGTCACGTGCTTAAGGTCCTCTGGCCTGAAGCATTCTCTATCTGTTACTGCCTTTTCTGAGAGACCTGTGGCCAGCGCCGCCCCTTGGCAGTCACGTGCTTAGGGTCCTGTTAGTCTGAAGCACGCATCTTCACCATTGCTGCCCCGCTCCACAGGTATCTTTGAGTGCAGTCTGTCTTACTCAGGACACGCGCACTGGCTCAGTGAGCAAGTGCAGTGCGGTGTTCGTGATACTTGTGCTCCTCTCAGTTTATCTGGAGCCACTGTTGTTTGTTCATTTGCTTTTTCCTGTTTTTTTCAGTGGCTGCGGCTTAGTTTTGTTACACCAGAGATCTGATTAGGTGGTACAGATCGTGTGATCTCAGGTGTTTTTGCAATCAGAAGAGTTGGTATTTTTTAGGGGTTTTTTTGGATTGCAGTGAGTATCCTTTCCTGTACTTTTCTGTCTAGATAGATTGGGCCCCAGCGTTTGCTCATTCTATTTTCTGACTGTGTCCGTGCTTCTTCTTGTCTAACCGCCATTACATGTTTGGGGGCTTCCTATTTTCTTTGGGGATCTGCTCCGGGGCAGATAGTTTTCATCTTTCTGCCTTTAGGTGTAGTTATCTCTCAGGCTGTGACGAGGCGTCTAGGATCAACGTAGGAACGCTCCACGGCTACCTCTAGTTGTGTGGTTAGTTCAGGTTACTGCAATCCAATAGGTTCCAGCCTCTCTGGTGTATTGCCGTTTTTGCTTATTCTCCTCAGCTACCAAAACATAACACAACACCTCAAATCGCAGAACATTTTCACTGCCACTAAATGACAATGTGAGATATGGCATGCTGTGTAATATTTAGCAACTGAAAAAATAAGATTTAGAATGCTATACTCATGCATGGAGCTTTATAGGAGCAGTGCACAACACACTTGTAGGACATGTGCCCTGCTGGCTTTGTCTGTGGACCTTAGTAATGGCACAAAAAAAAGCACTGGAAGGTAAATTTTACAGCCACACAGGACACTAGCTAGCTACATTATCTGACTGATATACAACCGCCTAGCTAACTAGCTAAAATCTGGGATACAGCAGGCTTTTTCACATTTAGCTAGTGCAAAAAAATATTATTTAGAATACTATAGTTATGCCTGTAGCACAATAGAAGCCGTGCACAACACAGTTGTCGGACATGTGCCCTGCCAGCTTTCTTTGTGGATCTTAGTAATGGTGCAAAAAAAAAATCAGCTGGAAGGTAAATTTAACAGCCACACTGGACACTATCTAGCTGCACTGTCTGACTGATACACAACCACCTAGCTAGCGAGCTAAAATCTAGCTGCTAACAATGCCAGCTTCAGGAGCAGCCTCTCTTCGCTGTTACAGTGTCAAAATGGCGCTAAAACAAGATGTCTGCTATTTATATGGAGAGGGACATGTGATTTCAGCAGCCAATGACACAAGCCGTTGTGTCAGGACATTGTGGGTGTTTCCTGCTCCATGATTGGCTAGCTGCAATGTGCACACATAAAGTTAGGAAAAAAAAATGTTTACACGCATGCCGCGCATCTAAGCTCTGCAAACCCCTCCCATCATCAAACACGTGCCAAACGCTCATCAAACAACACAATTATCATTGACAAAGTTCTGAAATACTTTATTGGCAACGCAAACATTTTCCCACACTTTTTACCGAATGTTACCAATTTTATAAAAAATGTTCTCTTGTTTACAATAATGAATGTGAATGTGCCATATCCGTTCAGAATTTATTTTTGGTGATCTTCGTTTTTAAAACATATTTGCTCATCTATTAAAGACCTGTGGTGGTATTTGGGTTTCCTCATGGACATTTTGCATTGGGATCTGAAAAGTTTAGGTTTTGCTACTGATTTTGTTGTATAGTCATATTACAGGGAGATTGCTCCACTCATGGAAGATTTATTGGTCTACCTCTATAGCGCTCTATATCAAGGGCCTTTATTTATTATTGTGCATTTATTTACAGCACTTCATGAAAAGTTTTACGCAGGTGTGTAAAAAAATGCTGCAAAACAAGTTAAAAAAATGGACCTTAAAATTTTTTATTTTTATCGATTAAACTGTAAAGTGAAGTAGTAAAAGAGAAATCAATATTTGTTACGGAGCTAAAATAAGGTTTAATACAGTGATTCGATTTGCATTGAATCAATTTTTTGTGAAAACATAACGAAAATGGTGAAAGTCAAAGTTTAAAAAGATTTGCTCATCTCAGGTCAATGCCACTTAGAAAGCAGATTTTATTGAAAGTTTATTAATTACACTTTCTAAATGTCTAACATTTCTGATATTTTAACAAAATTTTATTTAATAGACAGAAGATTTAAGAAATTTACAGTGAATATTTTCTGTTATTGTGATCATAATTATAAACATGATGATAAGTACAAATCGTGGGTGATCGGGAAGCGGTCATTTACTTCTTTTCATGGGAGGCAGTTTGGGTCCAAAAATCTGCATTAACATGTCTGCAATCCAGCAGGGGCAGGTCGGGTCCTCAGCTATCAGAGTCACTTAGGGGGAAGGCAGAAGCAGGTTTTCACCACGTCTGCCTTCTTTTTTATGCTAATAGGCGCAGCTCTAGTGTTGGCAGAATGCTGGATACCGGCTCAGCCACTGTCCTCATCCCTCTAGGTTTGCCTGACCAAGCAGGGAAGGAAGTCTTAGCTCATGTTAAGGGCGGGTTCATTGAGAGACCCACTGTTCTTTTGACAGATATGTGGTGAAAATATCTAGTGGAAGCACTCAATAATCATAAAGAAACATCTTCCTTGTAAAATGAATCTACAAATACACAACAGGTATCAGGGCGGCGAGGCCCTATTTATCAGGTGAGAGAGATTGGTGCAAGCATTGAATAAAACTGAGGTCTAACGGGGTTGTCACCTTTAAGAAAATCTACTGTAGTTTATTATAAAAAAAAAACCACAATGTTCTTTACTCACCAAACTCAGGTCCAGCTCTGAGTCTCTGATGCGGCTCCCCAGGTCTGGTATTGGCTGTGGTGATGAATTCATGTGGTAACGAATCCTTGAGCTCATCAGTTCTGTCCTTGAGGATAAAATGCTCTCCTAAGAGTCAATGAGCTCACTGATTGGCCGGGTGGTCAATATGACGTTAGTGTCACAGCCAATCCCGGACACCGTGAGCAGTGCCGGAGACTCAGAACTGGACCCAGGCACAGAGTGATTAAAATTCTGCTTTTTTTGTTTTTGACAGCAACTTGGACCTGTAGACCAAGAGTTTATGAATGAGGACCACCTTATTAAATGCTAAAACAAAAGGCACTAAGGTGCGAAAAGTACAACCCTCTGGTAATCACTGTGCTCTAAAGGACCACAACACCTTAACAAACGATAAAAGTGATTAGTTAATAATTGTATATTGGAAAATACACATATTAATCATAACACTAAATGATCAGTGGAACCAATCATAAAACTTTGCGGGCATTTGGAGGACCACTGAGCTCGATGATTGACTGCAGTGTTTTTTTGCATTGTCGACATGAAGTCATCACTGCTGTCAAAGTATGAAACTGTAAGGACAACAAGCGCAATGGAGTATTTTTCGGTAAATAAGTAGAAAAATGTGGGAAATGGGGCTGACCTGTTTGGGTTGTGTGCTTACAACCTCCAAAAAGGCTCTTAGGCTGCTGTAGACACACAGCAATGGAAACATCAAGGACTGGAATCAAATGGCTTAATTCTGTGCTGGGCAGGAAAGTGAAGAAGAGTCAGGAATCCAGGAATGCATTGGTCAACACGTTTCGTAGTATCAAACTTCTTCATCGGGACAAACCACCATTTCATTCCAGTCCTTCATATCACTACAGTCAAAACACAGAGACTGGAGCAGGAGGGGAGGATCGGCACTTCGGGAAGGTGAGTAAATTCTGGCTTTGATATTTTACGTAATTGCAAATGTTTGTAATCCACTTTCTTAAGAGTGGAAATCCTTTAAGTCATTCTCAGATCCCATCATTAAGGAGTTATAATAAATCTTCTTTAGGGTTTGTGCTACTCCCTTTGACTACAGGTCTCTTTTTTTTACGTAAAACCATTAGATATATGGTTACAGAAGACTGAATCTCTTTGTTTCTCAGACTGTATATCAATGGGTTTAAAAATGGGGTCATTACAATGTAGACAAGTGAAATAAACTTGTTGGTGGGGACTGAATGTCCTTTGTAAGGAACCATGTAGATTATGAGTATAGACCCATAGTACGTAGAAACAACCAACAAGTGGGAGCTACAAGTGGAGAATGCTTTCTGCCGCCCTGATGTGGAGGGAATTCCAAAAATAGTGAGAAAAATATAGACATAAGTGATAATGACAAATAAGAAAGGAAACACTATTATGATAACAGAATGGACAATAATGTCAATTCCCACGCCAGTCGTATCTGAACAAGAAAGTTCTAAAAGAGGCGCCAAGTCACAAAAAAAATGGTTAATAACATTGGATCCACAGAAGTCTATGTCACATACAAGAACAAGTGTGATTAGCACTATCATAAAGCTGAGGCCCCAGGATGAGACGATCAGGCTATATCTGAGTATGGGACTCATCAATGAGATATAATGTAGAGGTTTACAGATGGCCAAGTACCGGTCATAGGACATGGTGGTGAGCAAAAAACATCCAGCACTGACTGATACCCCATAAAGGTAAAACTGAGTTAAACACCCAACAAAAGGTATAATGCTCCCATCCTTTATAATAGAATCCAGCATCTTCGGAACTATATTTGACAGTTGGACTATGTCTGAGAAAGCCAAATGTCCAAGGAAGAAATACATTGGAGAATGGAGACGTTGGCTAGTGGACACCAGGAAAATGATCACAAGGTTTTCAAACATGGTGATACAATACATGAGAAGAATAACTGAGAAGAAAGGCAACTTGTAATCAACCAGATCTGGGAATCCCAGTAAAAGAAACTCAATGACGGTGGTGGAGTTGACTTCATGAATCTCCATCTCTAAACGATATTTGTGGATTGTTATGATCAATAATTGAATTATTTATTAAGGATATGATATTTAAGAACTCATCTTGGATTCTAATTTTTTTTCCCTCCATTAAATATTTGCTTTAATCCGTATACATTGTGAATCCTAAACCTTGTGCCAGTGATCATGTCACGTACACTAATGTTTCCATCCATAAGTCTCTTGGTGTCAAGTACAGTAGATATTTTTTGAAAGCCTGGAAAAAAGTGCAGACTGATTTCTTCTAAAAGTAAAAATGACTCACAATTCTGTGTCCTGTTTATATACAATATCTAGAAAAGGTAAATCCCCAAAGAAGGGATCATTGGAGATTAATTATCAAAGCAGATTCCTCAAACACTGGCTCATTTTATCGCAAGAGACAAAAATAATAAGTCTCCGAAATTGTATTAATTATTACAAAGTGGAACATTTGTCTAAATATAAAGAAGACTTAATATGTTACTAAATACAGAGGTCAATCAAATTAGTAGACGTTAATGGTTAAATGTGTAATGGTAATATATTCTTACATCTTGTCGCCGCCATTTCCACTTTCCAGATAAAGTACTATGTACAACTTAGACTTTACCTATAATACTGTGCAATGTAACAAAATGGAAATGTATTGCGCATGAACCCTGAGCTACCTGGAAAGTTTTGGCCTGGGGGCAATAATATCTGTAGTGTACAGTCATGGCCAAAAGTTTTGAGAATGACACAAATATTATATTTTCACATGATCTGCTGCCCTCTGGTTTTTATGTGTGTTTGACAGATGTTTTTATCACAGACAGAAATATAATAATTGCAAACATATGAGTAACAAAAGCTTATATTGACAGTTAGAATGAGTTAATGCAGCAAGTCAATGTTTGCAGTGTTGACCCTTCTTCTTCAGGACCTCTGCAATTCTCCCTCTGCACAATCAATGCTTTCATTTTGTCAGAATTTTTAGGTTTTTGTTTGTCCACCCGTCTCTTGATGATTGACCACAAGTTCTCAATGGGATTAAGATCTGGGGAGTTTCCAGGCCATGGACCCAAAATCTCTATGTTTTGTTCCCTGAGCCATTTAGTTATCACCTTTGCTTTATGGCAAGGTGCTCCATCATGCTGGAAAAGGCATTGTTGATCGCCAAACTGCTCTTGGAGGGTTGGGAGAAGTTGCTCTTGGAGGACATTCTGGTACCATTCTTTATTCATGGCTGTGTTTTTAGGCAAGACTGTGAGAGAGCCGATTCCCTTGGCTGAGAAGCAACCCCACACATGAATGGTTTCAGGATGCTTAACAGTTGGCATGAGACAAGACTGGTGGTAGCGCTCACCTTGTCTTCTCCGAATGAGGCGTTTTCCTGATGTCCCAAGCAATCGAAAAGGGGATTCATGAGAGAAAATAACTTTATCCCAGTCCTCAGCAGTCCACTGCCTGTACCTTTTACAGAATATCAGTCTGTCCATGATGTTTTTTCTGGAGAGAAGTGGCTTCTTTGCTGCCCTCCTTGAGACCAGGCTTTGCTCCAAGAGTCTCTGCCTCACAGTGCGTGCAGATGCACTCACACCTGCCTGCTGCCATTCCTGAGCAAGCTCTGCACTGCTGGTAGCCCGATCCCGCAGCTGAAACACTTTTAAGAGACGGTCCTGGCGCTTGCTGGTCTTTCTTGGGCGCCCTGGAGCCTTTTTGGCAACAATGGAACCTCTCTCCTTGAAGTTCTTGATGATGCGATAGATTGTTGACTGAGGTGCAATCTTTCTAGCTGCGATACTCTTCCCTGTTAGGCCATTTTTGTGCATTGCAATGATGACTGCACGTGTTTCTTTAGTAGTGTTGAGCATTCCGATACCGCAAGTATCGGGTATCGGCCGATATTCGCTGTATCGGAATTCCGATACTTAGTTCCGATATTTTTCATATATCGTATACCGGAATCGGAAGTTCCCATAATTCTTTGTGAGGCAATGTGATTTTAGTCAGCCAATGAGGAATCTTATGAAGTGTGGGCACATCCTGTAATGCTGCGGTCATCTTAACTAATGGCATGGCTGTGATTGGCTGCTGAAATGATGTCAGAATGCACTATAAAAGGCGCCGCCTCCATTTTAGCGTCACTGTGCTGTGAACTCAGTTAGGGACAGAACGCTGCTGTGCTGACTCTGAGGGACAGTTAGACATTGCGATTTTGTGTACTCTACTGTGCTTTAGGCAGGCTAGTTTACCAACCACTGTGTTGCCAGTGTTGTTTTAACAGCTCTGTGCAAGGTGTGTGTGAGAGTGCAGGTGACGCTGCAGTTTGCTCTGCATCCACCGCTGTTTGTAGGCATCTGCACGTGTCACTCACTGACTCTTTTTTTTATTTGATTTTGTGGAATTGGTGCAGCTCCATTATATTTGCAAAAAATCTAATCTATTAGTGTGACGCGCTTCCATCCGTATACAATACATTGGTTGCAAACACTATAGAAGTAGACAAAGGGGCCTTTCACAGCTACTGAACAGTTGTGTTTCAGTGTTCACTGTAGTCTGTGAGCTTTTCATTTTTTGAGTACAGATCACGCTCCAGTTAGTTCTTCAACTACTGCTGGTTGTAGTCTGCTGAGCGTGTGTCACTGCCTCATCCTTCACATTTTTCTCTAATTGGTGCTGCTCCATTATATTTGAAAAAAATCTAATCTATTAGTGTGACGCGCTTCCATCCGTATACAATACATTGGTTGCAAACACTATAGAAGAAGACAAAGGGGCCTTTCACAGCTACTGAACAGTTGTGTTTCAGTGTTCACTGTAGTCTGTGAGCTTTTCATTTTTTGAGTGCAGATCACGCTCCAGTTAGTTCTTCAACTACTGCTGGTTGTAGTCTGCTGAGCGTGTGTCACTGCCTCATCCTTCACATTTTTCTCTAATTGGTGCTGCTCCATTATATTTGAAAAGAATCTAATCTATTAGTGTGACGCGCTTCCATCCGTATACAATACATTGGTTGCAAACACTATAGAAGTAGACAAAGGGGCCTTTCACAGCTACTGAACAGTTGTCTGCAGTGTTCACTGCAGTCTCTGAGGAATAACCACACTTAGGCCTTATAACTTTTCTGACTTTCTTTATCAATCTACCAAGATGAAGAAGGCAGGGAGTAAGGCACGTGGTCGTGGCCGTGGAGTTTCAGCAGGGAGAGGACGTGGGGATTCTGTGCCTGCTGCTGCCGCACCCAGTGACACAGCATCCACCAGTTTTCCCCGTGAGCGTTCCTTTATGCGCACTTTTGTAGGAGCTCAGCGTACCCCCCTGCTGCGGGAAGAACAAATTGAAGCCGTTGTTGGTTGAATGGCAGCCAATGCATCGACTTCAATTGCTTCCACCTCCTCTCAGGACCACAGCACTGTTGAACAACCATCTGTCTCTTCACCGCCTGCCAAATTGCCCAGGCAGTCAGAGAGTTCTGAACTGGAGCCAGCTGAGTCTCTGCTTCTGTTCTCAGAATCTGTTGGCTTGGAAACAGGGGACCAGCCAAGCAGCATTCTGGAATGTGAAGAAGAGGCAGTATGCAGTGATGCACAACAGCTGTGTCTCTCTGAATCTGAAGAGGCGGGTGAGCCAGTGCCGATGGTCAGCACACCGCAGAACGCATCTGATGATGATGAGACTCAGGTGCCATTTTCTGTTGAGCAAGGTGCTGGCCAGACCACCCAACAGCAGCAGGTGTTGGAAGAGGGTAGTGGAGATGATGAGGTCCAAGACCCAACATGGTGTGAGGAACAGGAAGGTGGTGGTAGCAGCTCTGAGGAAGAGATTGCCCCAACGGTCCAAACAGTAGGGAGAGGTAGGCTGCAGACTCGGTTGCCTGTACCCTCCAGTTTGGCACCCGTTCGTAGCAGTTCTCTTCCAACAGCCAAAACGGGCGCTCCCAGGACTTGCACTGCGTGGTCCTTTTTTGACACACTTGCAGATGATATTTGCTATGTCAAATGCAAGCTGTGTAATCAAAAATTTAAAAGAGGTAAAAATACCAGTAACCTCAATACCACAAATATGTGGAAACATGTACGGACAAAGCACGTAGCTGAGTTACAAAGACACACTGGAGATGTAGGCCAACCTACAGCAGCACCTACATCTTCAGCTCGTGTTGGAGCCTCTTCCTCCAGCTCACACACAGCTGGTTCGGCTTCCTCACAGGATCGCCATGGAAGAACCTCTGACACTGTTGTCCAGAGACCCAGTGTTATTCCACCCACAGCTGCAAGTTCCCTGTCATCCTCACACTCCCAGGCCACAAAACAGCCATCGGTAGCACAGGCATGGGATAAAAGACGGCCATACTCGGCAAACCATCCACGAGCACAGGCTCTGAATGCTGGCATTGCAAAACTCCTGTCCCTTGAAATGCTGTCATTCAGGCTGGTGGAGACTGACACTTTCCGTAACTTTATGGCATTGGCAGTCCCACAATACAATGTGCCCAGCCGATTTTATTTCAGCAGGCAAGCCGTCCCTGGTCTGCAAAAGCATGTCGAGGGAAAAATTAAACATGCGCTACTAAACGCCGTCAGTAGCAAGGTCCACCTGACCAACGATGCGTGGACCAGTACCCATGGCCAGGGACGATACCTTTCCCTCACTGCCCATTGGGTCAATGTTGTGGAGCCGGGTACAGATCTTGAGAGTGGCGCTGTACGTGTTCTGCCAACTCCAAGGATTGCAGGAATCAAGTCTGTCCACATTGACTCCTCCTCCTACTCCAGTTCCTCAGAATCATCGCTGCAGGAGCCGGTCTACCTCCACATGGACCCGTGAACGCTTACCTGATGCGACCGATATGAGCACAGCCGTGGCCAAACGTCAACAGGCCGTCCTGAAATTAATTTCCATGGGGAATCGAAGCCACACAGCGCAGGAGCTCTGGAATGCCATCAAGCAGGAGAGCGACGTGTGGTTTTTGCCAGCGAATCTCCAGCCAGGCTTGGTAGTGTGTGACAATGGCCGAAATCTGGTGGCAGCTCTGGGCCTTGGCAACCTCACTCACATACCATGTCTGGCACATGTGCTCAACTTGGTCGTGCAGAGTTTTTTGAGGGACTATCCGGATCTTGATGCACTGCTACACAAGGTCCGCCTAGAGTGCGCTCACTTGCGACGTTCCAGCATGGCCAGATCGCGCATTGCAGCTCTGCAACGCAGATTTCGCCTTCCTGAACATCGCATCATATGTGACGTACCCACCAGGTGGAATTCCACGTTACATATGTTGGAGCGGTTGTGTGAGCAGCAGCCAGCAGTAATGGAGTATCAGCTGCATCAGGCGCAATCAACTCGCAATTTGCGTCGTTCACACTTCACCACTACTGAGTGGGCCTCTATGAAGGACATCTGCCACGTTTTGCGTGCGTTTGATGAGTCAACGCGGATGGCGAGTGCAGATGATGCACTAGTCAGCCTGACTGTCCCCCTTATCTGCCTGCTTCAAAAAAACACTGCAAGCAATAAGGGTTGAGGTTTTGGAAGAGGTGGAGGATGAGGAGTCACAAATTCCATCACCTTCTGGACAGTCAGCGCAACGTGGTTCCTCACAAAGGGCTGGGCAGTGTTCACTTTGTGAGGAGGATGAGGAGGAGTCAATGGAGGAGGAAGACATCGCTCCAGAGGGAGGTACACAACGCTCTAGTCAGTATGTAGAGCGAGGGTGGGGTGATGCAGAGCAGGCAGAGATGACGCCTCTTGCAGGGACAGCGTTTCTTGGCCAGTTGGGAGTCTGCAGCACATGGTTGATTTCATGCTGCAGTGCCTGAGAAACGACCGCCGCATCGCCCACATTCTCACCACGTCTGATTATTGGGTGTACCTCAATAAAGTCAGCGTCAACCATTATGCTTGTTAGTCTTGTAGATTGTTAAAGAGGGAACGGTCTTTTTTTGTTGGTCATAGGTGGAGTATTAGACAGTAAATGATTACTGCTGTCGTATTTTTGGCGTCCCTAGGGCGCAATAACGCTGCGTAACGTCACATTTTATAGAGTCATCTAATTGACACACGCTACCCTACCCTACGCGTGACATTAGGAAGGTAGTGTTGACGGATAAAGCCTTGCGCAACCAGACATGCTTTTACCCTCTTCAACACTGTACAAGCAAAAAATGCATGATTGCAGCCGCAGACTTTATTGACGTACAGTATAACATCGCCATTACCCATCAGAGGCTGTCCACTGTCTGATACAGACATAGAATATACCTTTGCTATCCGTAGCCTTTGTTTCACCTACACTTGCAGGCACACACTTAAATTGTGACAATGCATTATGTTTTTTTAAATGGTTATTTTTTATCGTACATTATTGTGTCATCACATTGATGAGTCCATGCTGGACATGTCATACATGGTGTACAAAGTAACTATTTTATTAACTTAAATAATTGAAATGTCTGTGACTGTCACATCTAAATTGCAATGATGATGATGATAAGTGACTATTACAAAATCCATTGTCTTCACTATGTTATGTTTTAACATAGCGTTCCTTAAGCATTATTCATAAATACAAAAATGGACTTTTATTGTTAAATTTACAACACTATATTTTGTAACCAATTTTTTGGGTGGTGTGTTGTTCCATTTCTTGTTGGCATGTGCATATATGCGTTTATATTTGCAGTGTCTTTATTTTTATTCTTGAAGTTAGGAAACATGTGTATCTTTGTACCGTGTTAGCCAGTAGATAGATAAATATTTAGACTTGAGAGTCCGCAGTGGTTGATACCTTTGAATGGATAACTGAAAAGATGGTAACAAATTGCAAGCTTTCGAGGCTACTCACGTCTCTTCATCAGGCAAAGACTAAACCAAAAAATGAAGCATCACATATTTCTATACACAACAGGACACAGGAATAGTGCAATAGGTAAGACAAGTAAGTGACGTGTAGCAGAACTGTCATTATCACAGAGGGATGAACATAAATCTTGGAACAGTTCCTAGATAAGGATAGAAAGTTTTATTGCCCTCTGATTGGGGTCTGGTTTTGTGTTTTCATGCCCCTGGAAGGGCAGAGACGCAGATTCCTTAATTGATATAGAATGACATAAATCCGTGTGATCTATTCATTCCATCACTAACAGTGTCAAAGGTCATGATGAGCTTATATTCTGAAACCTTTGTATCTTTGTCATATTTGAAGTTATATTTTAATACCAGTAATTCCATATCCATCATGCTATGACCGGGCATACAAAAGTGTTTTGCCACAGGTAAATCCATTATTTTTTGTCTTATCGTGTGGCGCTGATAATTCATCCTTGTTCTCATTTTTTGGCCGGTCTCCCTCACTTGTCCCTCCCTCACTTGTCTTACCTATTCCTGTGTCCTGTTGTGTGTAGAAATATGTGATTCTTCCTTTTTTTTTTTAGTCTTAGCCTGATGAAGAGACCTGAGTAGTCTCGAAAGCTTTGAATTTGTTACCATATTTTCAGTTAGCCATTAAACGGTATCAACCACAGAGGACTCTCAAGTATAAATATTTTTCTATTCTTGGAATTGAAATTCATCATTTTATTGTCCTAGTAAAACTTCATTTATTCTTGTTTGAAGTACATACATTTGCAATGGCCACGTAACAAGGCAATAACTCAATATTTTGTGCCTACACCCTCCTTGACCCTGGGCTTCAACAGCGCCAGTTGCTGCTCAGAAGTGTTAGATGCACAGATGAAAACAATCGCTGATGTGTTTGTGGGGTTCAGTAACGCCTGCTGTTCCCCTGCTGTGTGTCTGGCAAAAATTACTGCTGCTAACTACAACTTCAACTTCAAACGTCTCATACTAGGCCTCTGCCTACACCCTCCTTGACCCTGGGCTTCAACAGCGCCAGTTGCTGCTCAGAAGTGTTAGATGCACAGATGAAAACAATCGCTGATGTGTTTGTGGGGTTCAGTAACGCCTGCTGTTCCCCTGCTGTGTGTCCGGCAAAAATTACTGCTAGCTACCTAATCATGGTGAAAAAAACATGACATCTCAAAGTGTCTAGTGCTACACATAGATATGAGGCTACACCCTGATTTCTAAGCTGTAAACATTTGAAACGTCAACTTTCAAACCATAAAATGATTTGTCTTTGTCACAAATCTGTAACAAAATAATTGTGACATATTATTACAGATATGCACATGTTGAAAACAAATGCAAACACAAAAGCCTACTTATGCTATAGGATACTGATGGTCAACCTTGTCACTCCATAGCTTAGACAAATCCAACTCACATCATGATGACTCAAATACTGCAATGTTGGAAGTGCATAATGTGGGTTGAACTTTGACAACTGCTGCAGTGCGAAGGTTATACTTCAGTGTTCTTGCCTTTGAAATAAAAGCATACAAGTAAATATAATAATCCAATGTTGATTAAGGGACGTGATGTACACCTGTAATATTGTGCAAACAATGCATGTAGGAATAGTCCTCTTCAACATTACTTATATTTGTGTCATTTTAAAAAATACATATTTAATTAGAAAGTTAACAGCCCATATCATAAAGGTCCTTCATGTAAACATGATAATCGCTAACAAAAATCATGCATTACCTTGGTAAAGTCAATAGTGCATAGTCACAATACCAAAATATATACCTGTAAGTGGTGCTGAAAGAACGATAACTGATAGAATAGGTGAATGATATCTATTTATCAGACTGAATAGCGACACCTGTACAATGTCGATATAATACTGTACCTTAACAAAACAGCTGTGTCACACCTCACACTCGTTTTTCTTGTAGCTTGTTATGTAATAGGGCACATGCGTGTATGTTTCATCATAGGTGCATGTTTACTGAGTAAAGCAGTCATGACAACGCCTTTGTGTTGTCGGTACGCTTGCGATGATGAACGATGCGCACCGTGAGTGTTAGTCTGCGTCATAAGACGTACAGACGCTCCAATACCCAACGCGTCACAGCAGGAAGCCAGTCTGTGCGTCCAAACAAAGGCGCAACCATACATGCACGTAACCTTTTATAAAGCTAGATAAAAAAAAGGATGTAGTAGTAACGCACACTTTATTGAGGTACAGTATTACATCGCCATTCACCATCTGTGGCTATGCAGTCTCATCTATATATACCTTATCTATCCGTTGTCATGCTTGCAAGTCCACAGTCAGGCATAAATATCTGTTTTCACTCTGCACTATGCACTTTTTAAATTTTTGTTTTGTTAATATAAATGATTGGCACATATTATTAGTATTACATGATGGAAATTTTAGATATTTTTTTAAAAATTTTAGTGATATTATTCACCAAATGTAAAGTTTTATGAATGTCAAAGAAAACTTGTAATGCTGATTATGTTTTTAAGTCAGCCATTCATTGTCTACACAATAAAAATGGTGTACATACTGTTACTTACCCATCATTAATGGATTCTGATGTGTACTTGTATGCTTTTATTTTAAACCGTATAGCAGATTATTTAACCTATTTTAATTGTGGTTTGCATTGCTTTTCAACATGTTAATGTATGTGTTTATGTTTGTAAATTATTAATTTACATATATTTTTTTAAGTTAAATCATCATCTTATGGTACTAAAGTTTATATTTCTCTTGTTTGGAGTATAGACATTTTTAATTGACACGTAACAAGGAAAATATTGATATAGTATTTAAACATCCTCCTTGACCCTGGGCTACAACACCGCAAGTTGTTGCTCGGAAGTGCTGTTAGCACAGTCTACACTTGCTCCTGTGTTACTGGGGTTCAGTAATGTCAGCTGTTCCCCTGCTGTGTGAACGGCAAAAAGTCCTGCTGCCTCCACCATGTTCTCTTCTCATCCCTGGGCTACAACACCGCCAGTTGTTGCTCGGAAGTGCTGTTAGCACAGTCTACACTTGCTCCTGTGTTACTGGGGTTCAGTAATGTCAGCTGTTCCCCTGCTGTGATAACGGCAAAAAGTCCTGCTGCCTCCACCATGTTCTCTTCTCATCCCTGGGCTACAACAACGCCAGTTGTAGCTCGGAAGTGCTGTTAGCACAGTCTACACTTGCTCCTGTGTTACTGGGGTTCAGTAATGTCAGCTGTTCCCCTGCTGTGATAACGGCAAAAGTCCTGCTGCCTCCACCATGTTCTCTTCTCATCCCTGGGCTACAACACCGCCAGTTGTTGCTCGGAAGTGCTGTTAGCACAGTCTACACTTGCTCCTGTGTTACTGGGGTTCAGTAATGTCAGCTGTTCCCCTGCTGTGATAACGGCAAAAAGTCCTGCTGCCTCCACCATGTTCTCTTCTCATCCCTGGGCTACAACACCGCCAGTTGTTGCTCGGAAGTGCTGTTAGCACAGTCTACACTTGCTCCTGTGTTACTGGGGTTCAGTAATGTCAGCTGTTCCCCTGCTGTGATAACGGCAAAAAGTCCTGCTGCCTCCACCATGTTCTCTTCTCATCCCTGGGCTACAACACCGCCAGTTGTAGCTCGGAAGTGCTGTTAGCACAGTCTACACTTGCTCCTGTGTTACTGGGGTTCAGTAATGTCAGCTGTTCCCCTGCTGTGTGAACGGCAAAAAGTCCTGCTGCCTCCACCATGTTCTCTTCTCATCCCTGGGCTACAACACCGCCAGTTGTAGCTCGGAAGTGCTGTTAGCACAGTCTACACTTGCTCCTGTGTTACTGGGGTTCAGTAATGTCAGCTGTTCCCTGCTGTGATAACGGCAAAAAGTCCTGCTGCCTCCACCATGTTCTCTTCTCATCCCTGGGCTTCAACACCGCCAGTTGTTGCTCGGAAGTGTCATTGGCACGGGTACTCACTCCTGCCCAGACTGGTTACAGCACACCATCTGTTTCCTGTCAGTGTAAACGTCACTTAGCCTCCAATAAGTTGTCCTGTCGTGTTGCGGTCGGGTTAGCCGACTCTATGGTGCTTGGAGTTTAGGTGCTTCCTATGTGTGCTGCGGGATATGCAAATAAAGGCTGTTTCCGTTGTGACAATAGGACAATCACCCACTGTAGTACTGTGGGATTCGGTAATTGCGGCAGGCTCGCGGCCTGTCATCTTAAATTTCCATGGGTACCCTTCTACTACCCGTCCGGGTTCCAGTACCGTCAGCTGGTTCTCCGCAGTGCCTTTGGCCTAGGTGCCTCCATCTCGGTATCCGAGTTCCAGCAATGTCTGCTGGTCCTTGGTAGTGCTTTGGAGCACAGGTACCTCCTGCTTAGTAACCGTGTCCCAGTAACGTCAGCTGGTCCTCGGTTGTGCCATTGGCTCTTTTCCTTCTGCTGCCCCTCCGGGTTCCAGCACAGTCAGCTGGTCCTCGTTACTTGCATTGGCTCTTGTACCTTCTGCTACCCGTCCGGGTTCCAGTACCGTCAGCTGGTTCTCCGCAGTGCCTTTGGCCTAGGTGCCTCCATCTCGGTATCCGAGTTCCAGCAATGTCTGCTGGTCCTTGGTAGTGCTTTGGAGCACAGGTACCTCCTGCTTAGTAACCGTGTCCCAGTAACGTCAGCTGGTCCTCGGTTGTGCCATTGACTCTTTTCCTTCTGCTGCCCCTCCGGGTTCCAGCACAGTCAGCTGGTCCTCGTTACTTGCATTGGCTCTTGTACCTTCTGCTACCCGTCCGGGTTCCAGTACCGTCAGCTGGTTCTCCGCAGTGCCTTTGGCCTAGGTGCCTCCATCTCGGTATCCGAGTTCCAGCAATGTCTGCTGGTCCTTGGTAGTGCTTTGGAGCACAGGTACCTCCTGCTTAGTAACCGTGTCCCAGTAACGTCAGCTGGTCCTCGGTTGTGCCATTGGCTCTTTTCCTTCTGCTGCCCCTCCGGGTTCCAGCACAGTCAGCTGGTCCTCGTTACTTGCATTGGCTCTTGTACCTTCTGCTACCCGTCCGGGTTCCAGTACCGTCAGCTGGTTCTCCGCAGTGCCTTTGGCCTAGGTGCCTCCATCTCGGTATCCGAGTTCCAGCAATGTCTGCTGGTCCTTGGTAGTGCTTTCGAGCACAGGTACCTCCTGCTTAGTAACCGTGTCCCAGTAACGTCAGCTGGTCCTCGGTTGTGCCATTGGCTCTTTTCCTTCTGCTGCCCCTCCGGGTTCCAGCACAGTCAGCTGGTCCTCGTTACTTGCATTGGCTCTTGTACCTTCTGCTACCCGTCTGGGTTCCAGTACCGTCAGCTGATTCTCCGCAGTGCCTTTGGCCTAGGTGCCTCCATCTCAGTATCCGAGTTCCAGCAATGTCTGCTGGTCCTTGGTAGTGCTTTGGAGCACAGGTACCTCCTGCTTAGTAACCGTGTCCCAGTAACGTCAGCTGGTCCTTGGTTGTGCCATTGGCTCTTTTCCTTCTGCTGCCCCTCCGGGTTCCAGCACAGTCAGCTGGTCCTCGTTACTTGCATTGACTCTTGTACCTTCTGCTACATTTACAAATTGAAGATTTTTTCAATGCTTTTTTGGGTAATCACTCTGGATCTCCAACAATTAAGACGACGACCCTGATGACCACCCCGAAGAAGATGACGACCACAAGGACGACGAGCATCAAGCCAACCAGCCTAAACACCATCACAAAGAAGAAATAAAAGATTACCAAACAGGACTAAGAAGGTTAAGACAAACTACAAGATACAGAACAAGAGACTTAAGAACAATAAGCAGAAGATCAAAAAGCAGAAGAACATGAAGTATAAGACCAAAATGAAGAGCAAAATATATGCTCTAAATTATAAGCAGAAGAAGACTAAGCAGTGTATGGGGGTGAGTCCATTCCTCCTCGTGGTGCCCCTGGAAAATGCCTGCTGCTGCAGGCTAAACTGAACACGGACAAATACTGTTGTAATTTAAATCTTTTGTGACAGCAAGAACGGAAGGATGAAAAATTCATACTTTTACAGATTACAAGTACAGGATTCTCTGTCACAAATAAGAATATGATGAAGAAGATGAAGTACAATATGAATAAGAATAATAGTTTAATAAGAAGAATCTGAGTAATGTTAACAAAAAGATGAATAGCAAGAAGTTTAAGAAGAAGATAAAGAAGGTGAAGATGAAGAATAATTTGATGAAAAAGATGATGCTGCTGAAGATTATGAAGGAGAAAGTGTGTGAAAAGTTAAAAAGGTGAAGAGCATGGAAGTTGTGAAATATACATATTTGCCAAAATAGAAAAAACGTTAACAACATTGTCAATTTCTTCGTCAATCCGAACATCTTTAAAAAAAAATATATTTATGCTATTCCATTTGATTGGGTTAAACATCTATGCCTTTAATGTCTCCTCAACCTTCCACAATACATTGTACATTACTCTTTGTTGTTTTCCTTCATGTACAATTAACCAACAAGGCAAGAATGGGGTTTTTTTAATTCCGATATTTTGTTCCCCTAGACTTACATAGGACTTCCGGTATCGGTATCGGGTATCGCCGATATTTTAATGGTATCGGCGATACCATTCCGATTCCGATACTTTTGGATATCGGAAAGTATCGCTCAACCCTATTCTTTAGAGATAACCATGGTTAACAGAAGAGAAACAATGATGCCAAGCACCAGCCTCCTTTTAAAGTGTCCAGTGGTGTCATTCTTACTTAATCATGACAGATTGATCTCCAGCCATGTCCTCATCAACACCCACACCTGTGTTAATGGAGCAATCACTGAAAAGAGGTTATCTGGTCCTTTTAAGGCAGGGCTGCAATGATGTTGAAATGTGTTTGGGGGATAAAGTTCATTTTCTAGCCAAATATTGACTTTACAAGTAATTGCTGTTAAGCTGATCACTCTTTATAACATTCTGGAGTATATGCAAATTGCCATTAGAAAAAGTGAAGCAGTAGACTTTGTAAAAATTAATATTTGTGTCATTCTCAAAACTTTTGGCCATGACTGTATGTTACTAAGCCATATAGTACCAAGCCATATAGTATACCATGTGATTTCCTGCAGGTCTAGGGTTGGTCAGTTCAGTGCCGGATTCTGCCGGACGATTGTGTGCACCACTCCCTCCACATCAGCAGTCCCTGGCACGCATCCTGCAGTGTGGTCATCTCTGCTTTACTGTGATGCAGCAGTAAGATAACTAGAGTCTGATAAACCCAGTGCAAAATTTACACCTGGGCCCCACCTGCATGTAGGTCAGATGAATAGGCCCTTGTCAAGCACTAGATCCTATAAAGACATACATGTTTTCCCCATATATAACTATTATTATTATTTCTATAGCACCATTGATTCCAGGGTGCTGTACATGAGAAGGGGTTACATGCAAAATACAAATATCACTTACAGTGGACAAACAAACAGTGATAGACTGGTATAGAGGGTAGAGGACCCTGCCCTTGTGGGTTTCCATTCTACTGGACGATGGGGAAGGGGACAATAGGTAGGGGGGTGCAGTAGCTCCAGTGGTATTGAGTTCCCTGGACCCCTTCTGAAATAATCTCCTCCATCCTCAGGCCATCACAGTAACATAGTAACATACAGGGGTTGGACAAAATAATGGAAACACTTAACGTTTTGGCATCATAATCTTCGAACATGTTATGAACATGCAAACTGTGACATATGGTAATGTTTTGTAGTTGATTATTTGTGTTATGTGATGTGTATGTAAATTAACTGTTTGTTTTGCAGAATTGTAAGAACATTGATGAGAACCTGATACTAATGGCAGACCTCTCGGATTTTCAAAGAGGCCAAATTGTTGGTGCTGATATGGCAGGCGCTAGTGTAACCAAAAGTGCCCGAATGCTTGGCGTCTCAAGAGGTACTGTCTCTAAAGTAATGACTGCGTTTGAAAGAGAAGGGAAAACGTCCGCAGCAAAGCACAGGTCCGGCCGAAAGTCGAAGTTGACTGAGAGAGACCGTCGGACTCTAAAGCGAATTGTGAGAGAGGATCGCAAGACCACTGCTCCGAACATCACTGCTGAGCTCAATGAACACCTACAGAAGCCAGTTTCAACGAAAACTGTTTGTCAGGAGCTGAACAAATCTGGATTCCACGGAAGAGCTGTAATTCGAAAACCGCTGCTCTCAGTGACAAATGTTTCCAAGTGTTTAGAGTGGTGAAGAACCCTCCAGAATTGGTCCCTCGAGCCGCGGAAACATGTGACATTCTCAGACGAATCATCGTTTACCCTATTTCCGACCTCCGGCTGCGTGTACGTTTGGAGACAGCCAAAAGAAGCATTCCATCCAGACTGCCTTCTCCCAATCGTAAACATGGCGGAGGTTCTGTGATGATCTTGGGGGCTATTTCCTGGAGATCCGCCGGGCCAATGATATCCCTTCATCGAAGAATTAACAGCCGCAATTATTTAGGCATTTTGGGCGACCAAGTGCATCCTATGGTTCAAGCACTGTTCCTGGAGGGGAACGCCATCTTTCAGGAGGATAATGCACCAATTCATACAGCTAGAATCGGTAAAGCATGGCACGAGGAACATTCTAATGAAGTTCAGCATCTCATCTGCCCCCACAATCCCCAGACCTCAACATTATTGAAAAATCAACATGAATGCACCTAGGATGAGACAATCTAGGGCATAAAAGAACCAGATATGCAATTGGATACGTTTAAAAATATCTTTATTAGGAAAAACATTAAAACATCCAAGAGCCAATTGACAATAAGTAATAAGTCAGGTGCCATTACTAATGAGAGAAATGCCAAAGCATATATTGATTAAATTGAAGTGATATAAAAAGCGGACAATTCAATATTGTTAAATATCAATGCAATTTGAGCAAGATATAAATATCCCTAGATAGTTATACACATTTGCTGTATATATCTGTTGTATCACAAAAAATCTACTGCATAAGGATGCAATTATATGTAAACAGAAATATACCGTCAGAATAAATCCCCAGATCTACGTCCTTCTAAAGAACCTAATAACTGTAAGATACAATTGTAAGATACAATATCGTTACGCTCCAGGAAGACATCCAGGCCTCTATTGAACCCCTCGACAGAGTTCGCCATCACCACCTCCTCAGTAGAGATGAGCGACTTTGACTCCAGGAGGGTCGAGTCAGGTTTCAGACCACCCGACTTTCCCAAAAGTCGAGTCGAACGAAATCGGCCGACTAATGGAAAATGTCGAGTCGGAGTCGAAAATCCGACCCCAATGCAAGTCAATGGGGAAGAAAAGTCGACAGGGAGTGGAGGACAGTAAACACCTACAGTGCCCATTTCAATGCCAACAACATAAATTCTTATTACTTAAGCTTGTCAACCTTAATTTACTTTAGAATAATAGTAACGCATTGAAAACTGGGGGTTATTTGGCTAAAGTTATGAGGGGGGTCAGGGCTGGCTCCAGCTTTTCGTGCACCCCGGGCCAAAAAGTCTTAGTGGGCCCCCTCCACCTGTTCAGGGCCCAGGCACTTGCCCGGGTGCGCCAGGTGCTAAAGCTGGCCCTGGGGGGGGTACAGCGCAGTTAGGGAGGTGGAAAAACTGGCATATGTTGAGGTGTAGGCTGGAGGTTCAGCAGCTGCAAATGGAGGAATTGGAGAAGTCGGAGGAAGAGGAGGACAAAGCAAGCCATTTTGCTTGGCAACCTATGTGTCATCAGTAGTGTTGAGCGATACTGCTCGATATCTAAAAATATCGGATCGGAATGGTATCGCCGATATCACTAAATATCGTCGATATCCGATTCCGATACCCGAAGTCCCATGTAAGTCTATGGGAACAAAATATCGCAACTAAAAAAACACTTTCTTTCGTTGTAAACACAAAATATACACACATAGAATACATATATATATAATATATATACATGTCATTGTGACATATATATATATACATATATTTATAGTTTATACACTTCTACATAGTAAAATAGACTCTGATTCAATTGCCGGGTAAAGCCGTGACATACCCCATAGAAGTCGACGGGCTCGGTGCCGAGTACCCCCAAAACATCTGGCTCTGTGCGACTCAACTTGGGCGTCACGAACAGGATTCTGTAGCTCGCTATAAGCGAGTCCTGTGTGCCTGAATTGAACTGGTTTTGTGCTTGAGAATTGCTAAAATCATCAGAGAATATATTTGCCATTTTTCAGCCATATCTGCGTCACGACGAGGCACTGGTGAAGAAGAAGGGCGTGCTCTTCGTGGGTGTACACTCACTCAGTGGCGCGAAAACGATGGCCGACCACTCTAAATGGTACTGCAATGTAAGATCGTGCCCACAGCTCTTGAGTTCTGCCTCCTCATCCTCCTCAGTGTGCGGAAACTAACACGAAGGTCCCGCCTCACTACAAAAGAGGGGCCCTTTCAAGATGCTAATGACACATGTGACTTGGCAGAGATGGCTAATGGACACGAGCAGAAGTGTGAAGGGATGGAGCAGTCAGAGCTCTCCCCCCACGGAAGCGACCCGATCGCCACGGAACCACCGTTGGGCACCCGGCCTGGAAACCCTCCTACGCTGCAAGAAGCGGAGGATACCCTAAGAGGCCTGGCCCGGCACCGAGAGGAGGTCGCCAGGATGGAAGCCAGCTGGCGTGCCCTAAAACTAAACTTGAGAGCGCGCCAATCCCTCTTACCTGAAGTGTCTGTACCGGATGGTGAGGCACCCGTTCTAGTAGAAGAGTCCGTGCGGGCATCCCAGCCCTTGCAATGTGATCCGGTTGACGTTGTCGCAGTGGAGGCACCCGTTCCTGCAAAAAACGCTGCACCGGCAGCACCCCAGATCCCGCTGTCTGCCCCCGTCGCTGAGACAGAAGAAGCGACACCCGTCCTCATGGAGGAGGCCGCGCAGGCACCAGAGGTCTACCTGTCTGTACCGGAGCCCCGACTGTCATCTGTTCCAGAGCCGGCTGCTTCCTCCGCAGGTGAGCGCTGCCAGGACTGTCGGGCGCCAGGAGAGCTGCCGCAAACCGGACATCGTAAGCTGCAGTTTGATGGTGGAGACATGGAGATGCTGGTGGAGGAGAATTACAGCCGGCGTCAGGAGGAAGAGTGGAGACGTCGGGAGAGAGAAGCCGAGCGACAAAGGGAGCAGCGCGAATCCCAGAAGCTTCGCCAACGTCACATCGAGAAGGACCGGGCAGATAAGGACCGGATGAGAAAAGATAAAAGTACGGTGAGGGAGCCGCGGCGTAAGGGTGCAGTACGGAGCTTTAAATTGAAAGCTGGTTGGGGCTTCATCCAGGAGCCTGGACTTTATTTAGAAGTGTTTGTGACCCGGCGGGACGTGGAGACTCACCTCCCAGAAGGACACCCGGGGAGGGACCTGTTGCCAGGAGACTTGGTAACTTACACCCGACACTGGGGTTACAATGGATGGTATGCCCTAAATGTCACCAGGTGCGACCCCTGGTCCCCAGAGTGTCAGGAACCTGTGAGACCCTCGGAGCCTTCAGCCTCCCACATCCAGGCCTCTGCACAAGTGCCCACCCCACGCCGTAAATCTCCCCAGCCTCCCTCAGTGGTCTCCTCAGCAGCCCCAGCTATGGACATGATAATGATATCTGGCCCGTACCCGGCGCCTGTTAGGCCCCCTGGGGTTCGTTCAGTCCGGGACATAGGGCTCCAGACCCGGAGGGAGATGAAAGAGGTGGCCACACAGACACAGATAGCGGGTCACGACTTGACTGTACAGGCCACACGACGTCATCAGGTCCTGGTGGTCCTTGGTGTCTCGGATGTTTGGCAAGCATCAGAAGAGTACCAGGTGGTACCTGGAACACCCCTGCCAAAGAATTATAAATAACCCGGACAGGGTCCCTGTATGTAAATAGTTAAATTGTTGATGTACCCGGACGGGTGAATGTTCATAAAAAAGTTTTTTAATTTAATAAAAAAAACAACACAGTTTTCATTACTTTTATTACAGTCCATCACTGCGATGCCATCGATCTCCTGTAAAAAAATGAAAAAAAAAAAAACAGCAGTATACCACCTGTCCGACGCAGTCCATAGTAACGAGTGTCCCACGACGATCCAGCTCTGCTACATCAGAATGACATCAGAGGCAGGCAGGCAGGCAGAGGCTGTCATCCCGGCGCTGCACAGCTGATTACCTGCTTCCCCGGCGGTGACGTCATCGGACTGACTGCTTTACGGCCGGGATTACCCAGCAGTCACTGCAGTTATCGTGAAAAACTGCATGTGACCGCCAGGGAGAAGATAATGGCGGCCATCAAGCAGTCCAGGACGTGACCGCCGGAGATCTTCTGCCAGGTAAGTGCCGCTGACTCCTGACAGACCCGACCGACGGACACTCACAGTGACAGTGACAAATCCGATTCCGGTATCCGATATGACGAAAATATCAGTACTCGGAATCGAAAGCCCGATACAGCTAATATCGGCCGATACCCGATATTTGCAGTATCGTATCGCTCAACACTAGTCATCAGGCGAAGGTGGTACAAAATCCTTTGAAATCCAGGCATGGTTCATTTTAAGGTTAGATCATCAACATTTTGGGTAGACAGCCGGGTCCTTCTTTCTGTCAGGATTGATCCAGCAGCACTGAAGACTCTTTCTGATAGCACACTACCAGCAGGGCAAGCGAGGTCCTGTAAAGCATATTGTGCCAATTCAGGCCAGGTGTCCAGTTTACAGGCCCAGTAGTCAAAGGGGAATGAACTGTGAGGGAGAACATCGATAGGGGAGGAGAAGTAAATTTGAACCATAGTTGACAACTGCTGTCTCCTGTCTGTTGCAATCAATTCAGTATTACCAGTCGTGTGAGCGGTACTCGAGAAATCAGTCCACAACATGGTCATGAAACCCCTGTCTCCAACGCCACTTCAGCTGTGTGCACCACGAATACCTCTTCCATGTTGCACAGTACGGCTCGTGGTAGAACCTGCACCGCTGCTGTGTGCTGGGAATGCCTCTAACAAATGGTTTACCAGAGTTGCTTGTTTGTTCGCCAATATTAGCTTTAGGTTCTCCTGTGGCATGATGTTCTATAATTTGCCTTTATAGCGTGGATCGAAGATGTTGGCCAACCAGTAGTCGTCATCCTTCATAATTTTGGCAATGCGGGGGTCCCTTTTTGGGATCCGCAACACATAATCACACATGTGGGCCAATGTTCCAGGTGTCAATGATGCACTGACAGTGGTGGGTGGAGGAGCACTTTCTGCCAAATCCACATCCCTCCAGTCACGCACAAACCCTGGACCTGACCTTGGCAATCCAACATTTTCTCTTGCCCCCTGAGAAGCATCCTCCTCCCCAAAATAATCATCCTCCCCATCCTCCTTCTCCTCTTCCTCTTCTTCCTCCACCTCATCCAGGACAGTTCCCTGAGCAGACAATGGCTGACTGTCATCAAGGCTTCCCTCCTCCTCCTCCTCTTTCGCTGCAGACGCCGGATCCTTAATGTGCATCAAAGTTTGCATGAGCAGACGCATAATTGGGATGCTCATGCTTATGATGACGTCGTCTGCGCTTACCAGCCGTGTGCATTCCTCAAAACACTGAAGGACTTTACAGAGGTCTTTCACCTTTGACCAATGCACAACCAACAACTCCATGTCTGCCGTGTATCCTTCCACAAATGCATTACAGCCTAACTCTGTTCGAACAGTCTCTCAACCATGTGCATGGTGGAGTTCCACCTTGTTGCAACGTCTATGATTAGGCGGTGCTTGGGGAGGTGGAACGATCGCTGCAGCCTCAGCATGCGACTGGAGTCTCCGGGCGAGCGACGGATGTGCAAGCACAGTCTTCGCACCTTATGAAGCAGGGCGGGTAACTCCGGATAATTATTTAGGAAGCACTGCACCACCAGGTTCAAGGTGTGAGCCAGGCAAGGTATTTGTCTGAGTTTTGCCAGGGCTATGGCCGCCACAAAATTACGGCCGTTATCACTGACTACCTTGCCTGGCTCAAGATATAGACTGCCCAGCCATGACTCAGTTTCTCGCTGCAAGTAGTTGGCCAGTACCTCTGCGGTGTGTCTGTTGTCGTCCAAAGACATCATCTTTAAAACAGCCTGCTGATGCTTACCACTAGCTGTTCGATAGTGAGACACCTCGTGTGCAACACTGGCAGCTGAGGATGGAGTGCTCATGCGACTGCGCTCTGTCGACGAGCTTTCGCTTCTAAAGTAGGAGGATTAGGAGGGTCGAACGCCTACAGCCAACTGTTGCCTATACCGTGGGCTAGGCAGCACTGTCCCACCGTCGCTGTCCCCTGTGGACCCTGCATCCACCACATTAACCCAGTGCGCTTTGATGGACACGTAACGGCCCTGGCCATGCCTACTGGCTCATGCATCTGTTGTGAGGTGCACCTTTCCACTCACTGATTGTTTGAGTGCATGGACAATGCAGTCTTTCACATGCAGGTGGAGTGCAGGGATGGCTTTTCTAGAAAAGAAGTGCCGACTGGGTAGGTCATAGTGTGGGACAGCGTAGGCCATGAGCTCTCGGAACGCTGCGCTTTCAACCAAACGGAAAGGCATCATCTCTAATGAGATCAGTTTGGCAATGTAGATGTTCAAAGCCAGTGAGGTTTTGTAGTCTGTCCACACTTGCAAGTGTATGGTGTTTAAATGTCTAAGCATGCAACTGGTATTCAATTTTCGGAGATTTTTCCCTCGGCTAAATGTCCTTCCGCACTTCTTACAGGTAACCTTTGCCTCATCAATAGGATTTTGGTCAAAAAAGTGCCACACTGCACCTACTATGGGAGAAATTTTCAGGGCTTGCACGCTGTGCTAATTTTACCATCTGGCCAAGCTGTCCTGAAACGCTTTTTCTTTTTATTAACATGTTTTTGGACTGCTACGGGCCTGCTAGATAACCTCAGCTGCAATATCGATGCCTGCTGCAGATCCTCCTCCTCTTCTGAGCTATTGCCAGCGGCATCCTCTTCCCCCAATGGATGCCAATCTGGGTCAACAACTGGGTCATCCATCACCTCCTCTTCAATTTCATATGCACCTTCCTCTGTGTCACCATGTAAGGTGGTATAGTATGATGGAAAAGGCACCTGAGTTTCATCAGAGTCAGAATCTGGCTCAGTAAACTGCGAGGGCAATGCAGTGCTCTGGGTGAATGTACCAGCAGAATAATATAGCACTGGCTGTGCATCAGTGCACTCCATGTCATATTCATGTTGGACTGGGGAATTCAGGATTTGACTTGATAACCCAGTCTGGTATGTGAAAAGAGCTCCAGGGGAGTAATCTGAAGTGTGGCCTGCTGCATCCTTCACTTTTGTGGGGGTGAAGGACACAAGGAAAGGTGTCGTTCCTGACCAGGAGCCTGCACTGACTACTCAGTGCTTTCATTTTTTGAAACTTCAGAAGAGGAGGCGACAGTAATGGCCAGAGCAGAGCCTCCCTCCCTCAAGAAAGAGGCGTGGGCGGAGGCCGGCATGACGGGGGTTTGGAGGGGTTTTAAAATGAGGAGGAACATTTAATAAGGGGGGGAGTGGTTGGGGGGGTTTATAAGGCAGTGATGGGGCGGTCCCCAGGGCAGTTCCTGTCTTGCCCCATCAGTAGTAAGACGCAGTACAACTTACCATGTCTGCAAACGTGGCGATCGAGCGCCTCAGGGCTGTGGCCTCGTCGCAGCCTCCTGGATGGCTGGAAGCGCAGGTGGGCGATTATCGTTCAGGGAGCTTCTGGTCCGTCGTCTGGGGCATCGCAAAGGGAGAGGCGGCCAAGAAGGGTGAGGCCTCCTGAAAGACTGTCGCCGGATCAGGCTCCTCGGGCCTCGCGTCGGCGCAGGAGCCCCTCACGGGCCCCTCCAGGCCGGGCGGCGCGCGGAGCTCGCGTTAGCAGGCCTCGGCCTGGGAGGAATCCATCAAGCCAGCGAGGCCCTGCGGCGGTAACTTCTCCTCCGCCGAGTGCACGTCGGGGGCGGAGTCTTTGCGCGCCGGCCGTCAAGCGAGAGCTGCGTCCTCGGGAGGTCGCAGTGGTGAGCGATCCTTTTTGCGGCCTGTTTCAGATAGCAGCGCGGGTGCGTCGGCGTTGGTGTCTCCAAGCGCCGGGCGTCGTGGAAGATCTGCGTCCTCGGGGGGTCGCAGTGCTGAGTCACCTGCTGTGCGACCTGCTTCCAATCGCACTGGGGGTGCGTCGTCTTTGGAGCCGGTATGTCCCCGGGCGTCGCGGGAGAATTGCGTCTTCGGGAGGGCGCAGTGGCGAGGGACCTTCTGGGCGGCCCGCCTCAGGAAGCATCGGTGATGCGTCGTCGTTGGAGCTGCTAAGCGATGGGCGTTTTTTGAGAGCTGCGTCAGCGGGCGGTCGCAGTTGCGATCGGCTTGCATTGCTATCTGTTCCGGATGGTCATGCAAGTGCGTTGTCAAATTACGGAACGGCCGGCTCATCAGACCAGCAATTTTCCCCCCTTGGTGACGGCGGGGTTCCAGGTTCGTCGGGGGGTCACAGCGGCAGTTTTACTGCACTGCGGCCTGCCTCTGTGGACGGCTTCAGAATTTCGGCGGCCGTGGCATCGGTCGGCACGGGTCAGCAGCTTTTACCCCCCATAGGCGGAGGGTTTTACAGAGGGATCGGGGGCCGTTGCTGTGGGGTGAACGCGGGGCGGCTTGGTTTGGCTGCTGCTGCTAATCCATCGTCGGGTGCTGCTGCGACCCAGTCTTCAATGTTGTTTCAGGATCAGCGGGCTGGATCCCCAATGGGGTTTAGGCCTTCTTCATCTGGAAGTCACAGAGCGGTTTCCGGACGTCAGGAGCAGGTCAGCGGAGTCGTGGTGTCAGATCAAGGCGGTGGCGACGCACCTTTGGAACCAGGTTATCCGGCTGGAGGGCTCACAGCTCCCTCGCAGCCCGGTGAGTATAATTCTATGTTAAGCGTTGGTCATTCAATTTTGTCTTCTTCACCGTTTGGGGTAGCTCGGCCGGGAGTTAGTAATAGTGTTGGGGGTGGGGCCGAGGTAGCCGGGGTTACGGATATGCTGGTAGATGTGCGGAATTTGCTATCCCGATTAGAGAAGGGTATAAGTTCTCCGTCTCCAGTGACGGCGTGGGTTGGATCACAGGTTGGGGGGCAGATAGTGGCGAGCGTGTCGGAACAGGAAGGGCTTAGTGCTGAACCGGTGTCTGTGTCGGTGCAGACAGAGAAGGAAAAGGAGTGTCGGGTGCGTTTAGATGATAGGGCTCACGGGGAGGTATATGTTTGTTTTGAGGGCCCCTTGGGGGTGTCTGCTCCAATTGCAATGGCGCCTCCCATGGAGCGTCTAAGTGTTTTAAAAAAGGGAAGCAGAAGCCTGGGGGTGGTAATTCCCAAGGGAGAGACTCCGGTGAGTTTGGAAAAGATGGTCCCTTATCTAAATAGATACGGTGACAGGGAAAAGGCGACGTTACTGTTCAATGGTTTTAAGGATGGTTTTGTTATCCCGCATCCTCCGTTTGTTATCCCGCGGGTACTTAAGAATTTGCATTCGGCTTTATTGCATAAGGAGGTGGTCAGTGAGAAATTGGCAAAAGAGGTTTTGTTGGGTCGTATGGCGGGCCCTTTCTCGTCGCCACCTTTTCAGGACTTAGTGGTTTCCCCGTTGGGCGTTGTTCCCAAGAAGGAGCCGAACAAGTTTCGGCTTATTCAGCATCTTTCTTACCCACGGGGGAGGTCGGTGAACGATGGCATTGATCCGGAAATTTGTTCGGTTATTTATTCCTCTTTTGACGAGGCTGCGCGGTGGGTGAGGAAGTGTGGTAGAGGGGCCCTTATGGCTAAGACTGACATTGAATCTGCTTTTCGACTTTTGCCAGTTCATCCTGATAGTTTGAAGCTGCTGGGTTGTTTTTGGGAGGGGGAGTTCTTTGTTGACAGATGTTTGCCGATGGGCTGTTCCTTATCATGTGCTTATTTTGAGGCTTTTAGTTCTTTTTTGGAGTGGGTGGTGCGAGAGGTGTCTGGTTGTGAATCTGTTATTCATTATTTGGACGATTTTCTGTGTGTAGGCCCAGCAAATTCTTCATGCTGCCATGGGATCTTGAAAACTGTTGAGTGGGTGGCGGAGCATTTTGGGGTTCCTTTGGCGCCAGGCAAAACTGAGGGCCCATCTTCTTGTTTGTGTTTTTTGGGAATAGTCATCGACACGGTGGCATGGGAGTTCAGATTGCCCGAGGAAAAGTTGTTGGCTTTACGGGCTGAAGTAGGTAGAGCGCGCCGGGTGAAGAAGTTGTCGTTGCGTGATTTGCAGTCGTTGCTAGGGAAGTTGAACTTCGCATGTCGAGTGATGCCGATGGGGCGAGTTTTTTCACGTAGGCTGGCTAGCGCTACGGCAGGGATAAAAGCCCCTATCACTTCATACGTTTGTCTGGGGAACTTAAGGCGGATTTGGCAGTTTGGGATTCCTTCTTAGAAGGATATAACGGGCGCTCTTTGGTCATGGCCGAGGTTGTTGGGAGTGATGTGTTGGAGTTGTTTACGGACGCGGCCGGAGGGGTTGGTTTTGGAGCCTATTTCAGGGGGCAATGGTGTGCGTCTCGTTGGCCTGCAGAGTGGGTGGCTGAGGGCTTAGTTCGGAACATAACATTATTGGAAATTTTTCCAATTCTGGTGGCGGTGCATTTATGGGGAAGTGAGTTTCGTGATCGCAGGGTGCGTTTTAATTGTGACAACATGGGAGTTGTTTGCGCGATTAATGGGCTTACTGCGTCCTCTCCTCCTGTCGTGCGAGTTTTGCAACGTTTGGTCTTGTTATGTTTGGAATTGAATGCACACGTGACGGCGACGCACGTGCCGGGTGTGAAGAATGACATAGCTGATTCTCTTTCTCGTTCACAGTGGGATCGTTTTCGCTCATTGGCCCCGGAAGCGGAGTGCGAGGGTCTAGCCTGCCCGGAGGAGTTGTGGAAGGTGGTTTACGGTCTGCAGAGTCTCTGATTAGGGCATCGTTGGCTCCAAAAACTTGGGCGGCTTATCGGGCAGTGTGGCGTAACTGGGAAGAGTTTTTAATGACAATTCCAGTTCTGGGGGATGGGGTGGATTTACAAAGGGCCTTATTGGCTTGGTTGGGGCAAGGGGCGAGGGAAGGATGGTCTTGTGCCAAAGTGTCGCGGGTTTTAGCAGCACTATCTTTTGGGTGTCGTTTGCTATGATTAGCGATGTGTCAAAGACCTTTTTGGTGCAGCAGGCGGCAAAGGGTTTTCGTCGAAATAAGGGGTTGGGTGATACGAGGCGCCCGGTATCCTTCGCTTTGCTAGAGCGATTGGGTTTTATTTTGGACACGACGTGTTCTTCTCGTTTGAAGTTCTGTTATTCCGTCTGGCTTTTTCGTTGGCATTCTTTGGGGCTTTGCGGGTAGGTGAGCTGGTTTCGGGTAATAGACAGGCGGCGGGGGGTTTGTTGGCTAAGGATGTATTATTGACGGCGGGGGGTGTTGAGTTTTGGCTGCGTAAATCCAAGACGGATCAAGAGGGGAGGGGCCGTCGGGTAGTGTTGGGTATTGTATCAGGGTACCCGATGTGTCCAGTGTTATGTTTGCAGCGTTTTTGGGAGTTGGGCCCCGGGTTGGGGGGCTCATTGTTGTGCCATGCCGATGGCGGTAGCCTGTCCAGGTATCAGTTCAACGCCATTTTCAAAAAGTCCATTGAGCATTAGGTCTCGATGATTCTCGTTTTGGGACGCATTCATTCCGGATTGAGGGGGGCGACTGAGGCGGCAGGTAGGGGGTTGGACGCGGCATCAATACAACGTATTGGGCGTTGGAAGTCTAATCGATTTAGGAGTTATATTAGGCCTTGATTTTTCGAGGTGGTATTTGATTGTTCTGAGGGTCTGCGTGGGAAGTTTGGAGTTGGTTAAGGGTGATCTTTTGGGATGTTTAGTGTTATTTTCTCATTTCAGGTTCCCTTCCTATGCTGATTTGGATTTTTGGTCACTCCTTCGTCCACTGGGGAGCGTTGAGAGCCGACGTCAGGACTGATGGTCGGCAACTGGGATTTCCCCGGTCTATGGCGGTAGTGCGATGGCTCGGTTTTCGAGGAATGCAGTGGAGAAGGGTGTTGCCCGAAATTCATGGGTGCGCCCGCTTGGACCGTGCTCCCGATGTTTTGGTACTCCATGTCGGGGGGAATGATCTTGCGGTGCGTCCTTTTCGTGAGTTAGTGCGAGATATCAAGCAGGATTGCTTGCGGTTATGGGTGTTGTATCCGGGGGTCATTTTAGTTTGGTCTGACATTGTGCCACGCAGACGTTGGAGGAACATGAGGTCTCTGGTTAAAATCAATAAGGCCAGGATAAAGGTTAACAGGGCTGTGTCTTCATTCATGGCTCGGAATGGTAATGTGTCGGTGCGGCATTTGGATTTGGAGAAGGGGGAGGGGGATTTTTGGTTGGCCGATGGGGTTCATCTGAATGCTGTTGGTTCAGATATGTGGGCACTAGGTATTCAGGAAGGTATTGAAAGGGCCATGGCTTTGCGGTCTTAGGGGTCTCGGGCCATTGAGGTTTTCAATGGCCCTCGTTGTGGCGGCTCAAGGGGGTGGGAGAGAGTCCTTGAAGTTGGTGGAAATTGGTTTGTGGGACTCTGTTTAGGGTCTCCACTGTTTGAAGTTATGTGGTGGTGATCTGGTGAATGGTGGAAGGGGAGTTCACACGGAGTGGGCGGATCCCCAGGTGGTTTGGGTGAACAGCACACCTCAATGGTGGTGCTCCCGAGCCTGTGGGGTAACGGCTGGGAGTAAGAGGTGGGATGTTGTTCACAGGATATTGGTTTAATTCACCATGATCTTTGTAGCTTCAAGGACTCCTCCCTGATGTGTTATTGGTATATATATATATATTGTTATATATATATTGTTATATATTGTTATTTATTGTTATTGTTGTTTGTACTTAAATAAAGGCTGCTGTGGCCATACATATTCCAAAGAATTACTGTAATTCGTTATTGGGGTATGGATAACTGGGGTATATTGATAAGGGTAAAGGGGGGCTCAGTTCTAGAGTCCTGGGTTTCGTACGAGTAAACAACTCGACTATACCAACGTCAAGTAATGGCCGGAGCAGAGCCTCCCTCCCCTCAAGAAAGAGGCGTGGGCGGAGGCCGGCATGACGGGGGTTTGGAGGGGTTTAAAATGAGGGAGGAACATTTAAATAAGGGGGGAGTGGTTGGGGGGTTTATAAGGCAGTGATGGGGCGGTCCCAGGGCAGTTCCTGTCTTGCCCCATCAGTAGTCCCACCCTCCCTCCCTATTGGATGATGTTACTGGATGGTTAATTTTGGGTCATGGCGGCTCAAGGGGGTGGGGAGAGAGTCCTTGAAGTTGGTGGAAATTGGTTTGTGGGGACTCTGTTTAGGGTCTCCACTGTTTGAAGTTATGTGGTGGTGATCTGGTGAATGGTGGAAGGGGAGTTCACACGGAGTGGGCGGATCCCCAGGTGGTTGGGTGAACAGCACACCTCAATGGTGGTGCTCCCGAGCCTGTGGGGTAACGGCTGGGAGTAAGAGGTGGGATGTTGTTCACAGGATATTGGTTTAATTCACCATGATCTTTGTAGCTTCAAGGACTCCTCCCTGATGTGTTATTGGTATATATATATATATTGTTATATATATATTGTTATATATTGTTATTTATTGTTATTGTTGTTTGTACTTAAATAAAGGCTGCTGTGGCCATACATATTCCAAAGAATTACTGTAATTCGTTATTGGGGTATGGATAACTGGGGTATATTGATAAGGGTAAAGGGGGGCTCAGTTCTAGAGTCCTGGGTTTCGTACGAGTAAACAACTCGACTATACCAACGTCAAGAGCTGGAGGCTGTTTCGACAATGTAAGCCAAAACCTGTTCCTGATGCTCCGGCTTTAAAACCGGTGTACCTACTCCCAGAAAAGGGAGCCTTCCAGGCCTTCTGGAGCCTGATGATGACGCAGACTCAACAACTCCTGCCTTAGGTGCTATTGTGCTTTTGGCACTACCAGCAGATGCACCACCACCACCATCAGTACCAGCTGGCCCCCCTGCCCACGTCCACGGCCTCTTCCACCATACTTCCTTATGTTTGGGAAAATGTACCAAAAATACCAGCAAATATATGGTACTGTATCAGAAGCGTGCAGCTGTATACAGTGTAGGGGAAAATTTCAATCTCTTTATATATTTCCGGAGTCACACACGGACGCTCTCTCAGTATGGATTTGACCGTAACACAAAGAGCAGATATACGGTACTGTATCAGAAGCGTAGAGCTGTATACAGTGTAGGGGAAAATTTAAATCTCCGTATATATTTCCGGAGTCACACACAGATAGTCAGCATGTATTTGTCCGTGATACCAGCCGGTACACGGTAGTGTGTGAGGAGCGTACAGCTCTATACAGTGTGGGAAAAAATGAACGGTCAGTAACTGTGCAGAAAAGAAGAATAAAAGTATTAGTGCTGTGTAAAAAGCAGTCTGCACAGCAGTGTACACACAGCAATACATCTATCAGGCAGCCTAATAACCAGCGCTGCTGCACACAAGAAAATCCTCCCCGTCACTGCACACTAACTGTACAGCACAATCGCTATCAGCACAAGCACAGAAGAACTTCTCTTTCCAGCCCTAACTCTCTCCCTACTGATAATCAGCGTCAGCAACCTCTCCCTACTGTTAAGATCGGCAGAAGTAAAATGGCAGTCGGCGGTCAGGGCTTTTATAGACACTATGACGCCCCCAAAGCAAGCCAATCACTGCAATGCCCTTCCCTAAGATGGTGGTGGACGCTGCCCATGTCATCTCGATGCCCACAGTGTATGTCCTTGCTCATTGGCTGAAAAAAGGCACCTGAAAGCATTCTGGGAAATTTGATTTTGGCGCTCGTTTCAACAACCGCATGGCCGACCTCACGCTATGTTCGGGTTTTGGCCAATGAAACACGACTTTGGCGAAAGTCGGCGACTTTTGAATCTGACCGACCTGTGTCGCTCAACTCTACTCCTCAGGCATGAAATTCCAGATTCTCACTGCCCTAACAGTAAAGAATCCTCTTCTATGTTGGTAGAGAAACCTTCTCTCCTCCATACGCAGAGAATGCCCCCTTGTGACCGTCACATTCACTGGTAAAAACAGATCCTCGGAGAGATACTTTTTCTAGACTAAATAATCCTAATCTCTCTAGTTCCATTATATCCTTCCTGAGCACTGGTAAGTATTAATGTCACACCAGCTTCTAAATACAACTCAAGTGGGACTCAAACTCACAACCTTTGAAACACATCAGCTTCCTAGAAGTCCAATGCACTATCCATTGTGCTACCGGCACTAATAATGTCCCGTATACTGGACCTTCTCCTGTAGTAATACCACTCATACTCAGCCCATTACAGTGATATAGCTGTAACATGCTGTAGCCCATCCTGTAATAATGTCCCTTAACCAACCTCAGCCCATCACAGTAATAAAGTCCCTCATTCTCAGCCCATCACAGTAATAATGTCCCCCATCCTCGACCCCTTCCTGCAATAATGTCCCTCATTTCAGTTCATCACAGTTATAATGTTCCTCATCCTGGACCCTTTCCTGGAAAAATGTCCCTCATCCTTAGCCCATCACAGTAAAATAGTCCCTCATCCTGGAGCCCTTCCTGTAATAATGTCCCTCATCCGCAGCCCATCACAGTAATAATTTCTTTCATCCTTAGTCTATGACAATAAAAATGTCCCTCATTTTTAACCCATCACAGTAATAATGTCCCTCATCCTCAGCACATCACAGTAATAATGTCCCTCATTCTCAGCCCATCACAGTAATATTGTCCCCCATTCTCAGCCCATCACAGTAATAATTTCCATCATTCTCAGCCCATCACAGTAATATTGTCGCCCATCCTGGACCCTTTCCTGTAAAAATGTCCCTCATCATCAGCACATTACAGTAATAATGTCCCTCATCCTCAGCCCACCACAGTAATAATGTCCCCATCCTCAGCCCATCACAGTAATAATGTCCATCATCCTCAGCCCATCATAGTAATAAGGTCTTTCATCCTCAGCCCATCACAGTAATAATGTCCCTCAGTCCCTCATCCTCAACCAATCAGAGTAATAATGTCCCTCATCCTCAGCCCATAACAGTAATAATGTCCCTCTGTTGTGAATACTCTGGAGGCGACTTCTGAGCTGGGGCTCCCTCCGGTGGTTGCTGAGGGTAATGAGCTAATTACTGAATGGCCTTCAGTTGGCTCTGAATGGTATGATATAAGTGACCTGAGTTCCCATCAGCCTTGCCGGTAATCAATTGTTCTTCCTAATCTTGCTTGGAGCACAGCTTGCTTTCCTGCTCTCTTTCAGATAAGTGATTTTCTGTTTTTTTCCTCTGGTTGGATTTTCACTGCTGGTTTGCTGCTTGCAGAGGACTACAGCCTGGTCCCCTTTTGGGGTCTGGCGCTGCAATTGTGCTCATTTGTGTTTGCACATTTGCTCTATTCCTGTGTGACTTTTTATTTGCTGAGTTGCTGTGTGTTACACCAGAGATCTGATTTAGGCGGTAGAGATCGTGTGATCTCAGGTTTTTTGTTAATCAGAAGTGTTGGTATTTTTGTCAGGGTTTTTTTGAGTTGCAGTCAGAATTCTTTCCTATACTTTTCTATCTAGACAGATTGGGCCCCAGCGTTTGCTCATTCTATTTTCTGTCTGTGTCCGTATTTTCTTCTTGTCTAACCGCCATTACATGTTTGGGGGCTTCCTATTTCTTTGGAGGTTCTGCTCCGGGGCAGATAGCTTTCATCTTTCTGCCTTTAGGTGTAGTTATCTCTCTGGCTGTGACGAGGCGTCTAGGATCACCGTAGGTACACTCCACGGCTACTTCTAGTGTGGCGGTTAGTTTAGGGTCCTGCAATCCAATAGATTCCAGCCTCTCTGGTGTATTGCTACTTTGCTATTTTTTGCTATTTCTCCTCAGCTACCGAAACATAACAGTATTACCTGCCACACTGAAAATTATATGGTACTCAAAGAAGGGAAAAATAGTAAGAAAGGAAAAAGAAAAGGGAGTTGTCAGAAATTTTTTTTTCCCTCTTTTTCTCTGGGTACTGAGGAGGAATTTTTTTTTTTCCTCAATGGAGTTTGCACAGTTGTCTGGCTGTGTGGAGCAGCTTGCCGCTGAGGTTCGGAGTATTGCTGTCTATCTTGATAGGTTGCCGGTTGTTTGGAACCTAGGATTCCCATACCAGATTTATTTTTGGGGGATCGGTCTAAATTTCTGAATTTTAAAAATAACTGTAAGTTGTTTTTTGCCTTGAAGCCTAAGTCCTCAGGTAATGCAGCACAGCAGGTTCAAATTGTCATCTCTCTCCTGCGAGGCGATCCTCAGGATTGGGCTTTTTCCCTGACACCTGGGGATCCTGTTTTGAGTGATGTTGATGTATTTTTTCAGGCTCTGGGGTTATTGTAGATGAACCTAATGTCACTGATCAAGCTGAAAAGACCGTGTTGGCATTAAATCAGGGTCGTGAAGACGCTGAGCTATACTGTTAGAAATTCCGAAAGTGGGCAGTCCTGACCAAATGGAATGATTATGCTTTGGCAGCCTTTTTTCGGAAGGGTCTGTCAGAAAATGTAAAGGACGTTACGGTGGAATACCCTGTTCCCTCTGGTCTCAATGATTCTTTGTCTTTGGTTATTCAAATTGACAGACGTTTGCGGGAGCGCAGAGGTATGCGTGAGATAGTGTTGCCTTGTGAGCCAGCTCCTGAGTCCATGCAGTGTGATGGAGTGACTTCTGGGGCTCAGCGTCATGAGTTTCAAAAGGACAATGGGTTATGTTTCTACTGTGATGACGCCTCTCATGCTATTTCCGTATGCTCTAAGCGGGGAAGACGTTTTGCACGCTCAGTTGTCTTGGGTAGTGTTCAGACTAAATTTCTGTTGACTGTTACCGTGATTTGCTACCTGTCCCCATTTTCGGCTCAGGCTTTTATTGATTCAGGAGCAGCTATTAACCTGATGGATTTTGACTTTGCCAAACGTTGTAGGTTTCCCATGATACCCCTGCGGAAGTCTATTCCTTTACTGGGCATTGATTCTACCCCTTTGGCGGAGAACAAACCCCAGTTTTCTACTCAGGTGATAATGAGGGCTGAACCAGATTATCAGGAGAGCTGCAAATTTCTGGTGTTGCATAATCTGCATGACATTATTGTACTGGGTTTCCCTTTGTTACAGACTCATAATCCTGTTTTGGATTGGAAATCTGTGTCTGTGACCAGTTGGGGCTGCCAATGTGTTAATATTGACACTCCTGTTTTTTCTGCCTCTCCCCAGTCTCAGGATGTCCCTGACTTTTTGACTGATTTTTCTGATGTGTTTAGTGAGAGTAAGTCTGCATCCTTACCTCCTCACAGGAGCTATGATTGCGCTATTGAGTTAGTGCCTGGTGGTAAATTTCCTAAAGGTCGCCTTTTTAATTTGTCTGTACCTGAGCACGATGCTATGCGATCTTATATCAAGGAGTCATTGGAAAAGGGTCATATCAGACCATCCTCTTCACCCTTGGGCGCCGGTTTTTTCTTTGTGGCCAAAAAGGATGGTTCATTGAGGTCGTGTATTGATTATCGCCTCCTGAATAAGATCACTGTTAAATATCAATATCCGTTACCCTTGATTTCTGACCTATTTTCCAGAGTGAAAAGTGCTAGTTGGTTTAACAAGCTTGACCTCAGGGGGCGTATAACCTTATTCGCATTAAGCACGGGGATGAATGGAAGACAGCGTTTAATACCCCAGAGGGGCATTTTGAGTACCTAGTGATGCCTTTTGGGCTTACTAATGCCCCTTTCGTCTTCCAATCCTTCGTGAATGATATTTTCAGGGATTTTGTGGATAAATTTCTGATCGTTTTTTGGATGATATCTTGATTTTTTCCAACGACCGGGACTCTCATGTAAAACATGTTCGGACTGTGTTCCAGATTTTGAGAGAGAATGCACTGTATGTGAAGGGATCAAAGTGTCTTTTTGGCGTACAGAAAGTCTCATTTCTGGGATTCATTTTGTCTCCGTCTATTATTGAAATGGACCCGGTCAAGGTTCAGGCCATCTGTGATTGGGTCCAACCTACTTCATTAAAGGCTCTTCAGAGATTTTTGGGTTTTGCCAATTTTTATCGTAAATTTATTGGTAATTTCTCCGGTATTGTTAAACCATTGACTGATTTGACCAAAAAGGGTTCCGATGTGGTGAATTGGCCTCCTGAGGCAGTTTCTGCATTTCAGGAACTTAAGCAGAGATTAATTTCTGCTCCTGTTCTATGGCAGCCTGATGTTTCTCTGCCGTTTCAGGTGGAGGTTGATGCCTCTGAGATTGGGGCAGGTGCCGTGTTGTCCCAAAGGGATCCAGAGACCTCTAAGAGTCACCCTTGTGCCTTTTTCTCTTGAAAATTTTCTCCAACTGAACGTAATTATGACGTGGGTAATCGGGAGTTATTGGCCATGAAGTGGGCCTTTGAAAAGTGGAGACATTGTCTGGAAGGAGCCAAACATCAGGGGTGGTCCTCACGGACCATAAGAACCTGGTTTATCTCAAATCAGCCAAGCGACTTAATCCTAGACAGGCCAGGTGGGCCTTGTTTTTCACACGTTTTAATTTTGTGGTTTCTTTTCTTCCGAGCACTAAGAATGTTAAGGCGGATGCCCTCTCGATGAGTTTCTTTGCGGATTCTCCTGAGTTAACTGATCCTGCTGTTATTTTGAAAGAGGGTGTAGTTCTTTCTGCCATCTCGCCCAATTTGAGGCTGGCTCTGGAGGGGTGTCAGGAGGATAAACCTGAGCGCTGCCCTTTTGGGAAATTGTTTGTCCCAGACCAGTGGAAGAAGAGTGTGATGTCTGAGATTCATTGTTCTGCGTTGGCTGGTCATCCCGGGATTTTTGGTACAAGAGACTTGGTGAGTCGGTCCTTTTGGTGGCCTACTTTGTCTCGTGACGTCAGGGACTTTGTGCTGTCCTGTGGGACTTGCTCTCGCTCCAAGCCTTGCTCTCGTTCTAGTGGTTTGTTAATGCCATTACCTGTACTCAAGAGGTAATGGACCCATATTTCTATGGATTTTATTTCCTACCTCCCTGTCTCTCAGAGAATGACCGTTATCTGGGTAATCTGTGATAGGTTTTCCAAGATGATACATCTTGTGCCATTACCTAAGTTGCCTTCCTCCTCTGAATTGGTGCCTTTGTTCTTTCAGCACGTGGTTCGGTTACATTGCATTCCGGAGAACATTGTGTCTGACAGAGGTGTCCAATTTGTTTCCAGATTTTGGAGGACATTTTGTTCTAAACTTGGTGTTCAGTTATCTTTCTCCTCTGCATTTCACTCTCAGACCAATGGACAAACCGAGAGAACAAACCAGACCTTGGAGACTTATTTGAGATTTGAGATGTTTTTTGTCTGCTGATCAAGATGACTGGGTCTCTTTTTTGCCTTTGGCTGAGTTTGCTCTTAATGATAGGGCTAGCTCTGCCACCTTGATGTCTCCATTTTTATGCAATTCTGGGTTTCACCCTCGATTTTCTTCAGGACAGGCGGAGGCTTCAGTCTGTCCGGGGGTTGACTCTATTGTGCAGCGTATGCAGCAGATTTGGGACCAGGTAGTGGAGAGGTTGTCTCTCTCTCAAGAGAAGGCCCAGCGGTTTGCCAACCGGCATAGGACTGATGGTCCTCGTTTTAAAGTGAGGACTTGGTCTGGTTGTCCTCAAGAAATATCCCTATGAAGGTTGCATCTCCAAAATTTAAGCCAAGGTTCATTGGACCTTATAGGATCATGGAAATTATTAATCTGGTTTCCTTCCGTTTGCTTCTTCCAGGGACATTTAAGATCCATAATGTGTTCCACAAGTCCTTATTGAAGAGGTTTGTCGAGCCAGTGGTTCCTATGGCTGCGCCTCCCTACCCTGTTTTGGTTGAGGGCAATCTGGAGTATGTGGTTGAGAAAATATTGGATTCTCGTTTTGCTAGACGGAAACTCCAGTATTTGGTTATGTGTAGAAGTTATGGTCAGGAGGACAATTCTTGGGTGTTTGCTTCGGACATCCATGCTGGGAGACTTATCCGTGCCTATCATTGAGCTCATCCTGATCGGCCTGGTTGCGCAGGTGAGGGTTCGGTGACCCCTCCTCAAGGGGGGGTACTGTTGTGAATACTCTGGAGGCGACTTCTGAGCTGGGGCTCCCTCCGCTGGTTGCTGAGGGTAATGAAATATTTACTGAATGGCCTTCAGTTGGCTCTGAATGGTATGATATAAGTGACCTGAGTTCCCATCAGCCTTGCCGGTAATCAATTGTTCTTCCTGATCTTGCTTGGAGCACAGCTTGCTTTCCTGCTCTCTTTCATATAAGTGATTTTCTGTTTTTTTCCTCTGGTTGGATTTTCACTGCTGGTTTGCTGCTTGCAGTGGAATACAGCCTGGTCCCCTTTTGGGGCTTGGCGCTGCAATTGTGCTCATTTTGTGTTTCCACTTTTGCTTTGTTCCTTTGTCACTTTTTATTTGCTGAGTTGCTGTGTGTTACACCAGAGATCTGATTTAGGTGGTAGAGATCGTGTGATCTCAGGTTTTTTTGTTAATCAGAAGTGTTGGTATTTTTGTCAGGGTTTTTTTGGGTTGCAGTCAGAATTCTTTCCTATACTTTTCTATCTAGACAGATTGGGCCCAGCGTTTGCTCATTCTATTTTCTGTCTGTGTCCGTATTTTCTTCTTGTCTAACCGCCATTACATGTTTGGGGGCTTCCTATTTTTTTGGGGGTTCTGCTCCGCGGCAGATAGCTTTCATCTTTCTGCCTTTAGGTGTAGTTATCTCTCCGGCTGTGACGAGGCGTCTAGGATCACCGTAGGTACATTCCACGGCTCCTTCTAGTGTGGCGGTTAGTTTAGGGTCCTGCAATCCAATAGATTCCAGCCTCTCTGGTGTATTGCTACTCTGCTATTTTTTGCTATTTCTCCTCAGCTACCGAAACATAACATCCCTCATCTTCAGGCCATCACAGTAATAATGTCCCCCATCCTGGACTCCTTCCTGTAATAATGTCCCTCATCTTCAGCCCATTACAGTAATAATGTCCCCCATCCTGGACCCCTTCCTGTAATAATGTCCCTCATCCTCAGCCGATCACAGTAATAATGTTCCCCATTCTCAGCCCATCACAGTAATATTGTCCCCCATCCTCAGCCCATAACAGTAATAATGTTCCTCATTCTCAGCCCATAACAATAATAATGTTCTTCATCCTCAGCCCATCACAATAATCATGTCCCTCAACCTCAGTCCATCACAGTAATAATGTACCCCATTCTCAGCTCATCACAGTAATAATATACCCCATCCTCAGCCCAAAACAGTAATAATGTCCCTCATCCTCAGCCAATCAGAGTAATAATGTCCCTCATCCTCAGCCCATAACAGTAATAATGTCCCTCATCTTCAGCCCATCACAGTAATAATGTCCCTCATCCTCAGCCCATCACAGTAATAATGTCCCCCATCCTGGACCCCTTCCTGTAATAATGTCCCTCAGAACATCACAGTAATAATGCTCCCCATCCTGGACCCCTTCCTGTAATAATGTCCCTCATCCTCAGCTCATCACAGTAATAATGTCCCCATCCTCAGCCCATAACAGTAATAATGTCCCTCATCTTTAGGCCATCACAGTAATAATGTCCCTCATCCTCAGCCGATCACAGTAATAATGTCCCCATTCCTTTGCCCATCACAGTAATAATGCTCCCCATCCTGGACACCTTCCTGTAATAATGTCCCTCATCCTCAGCCCATCACAGTAATAATGTCCCTCATCCTCAGCCCATCACAGTAATAATTATCCCTCATCCTCAGCCCATCACAGTAATAATGTCCCCATCCTCTGCTCATCACAGTAATAATGCCCCCATTCTGGACACCTTCCTGTAATAATGTCCCTCATCCTCAGCCCATCACAGTAATAATGTCCCTCTTCCTCAGCCCATCACAGTAATAATGTCCCCCATCCTCAGCCCATCACAGTAATAATGTCCCTCTTCCTCAGCCCATCACAGTAATAATGTCCCCCATCCTCTGCCCATCACAGTAATAATGCCCCCATCCTGGACACCTTCCTGTAATAATGTCCCCCATCCTCAGCCCATTACAGTAATAATGTCCCTCATCCTCAGCCCATCACATTAATAATGCCCCCCATCCTGGACCCCTTCCTGTAATAATGTCTCTCATCCTCCGCTCATCACAGTAATAATGTCCCTCATCCTCAGCCCGTCACAGTAATAATGTCCCTCATCCTCAGCACATCACAGTAATAATGTCCCTCATCCTCAGCCCATCACAGTAATAATGTGCCCCATTCTGGACCCCTTCCTGTAATAATGTCCCTCAGCCCATCACTGTAATAATGCTCCCATCCTGGACCCTTCCTGTAATAATGTCCCTCATCCTCAGCCCATCACAGTAATAATTTCCCCATCCTCAGCCCATAACTGTAATAATTCCCTCATCTTCAGCCCATCACATATAATGTCCCTCATCCTCAGCCCATCACAGTAATAATATCCCCATTCATCTGCCCATCACAGTAATAATGCCCCCATCCTGGACACCTTCCTGTAATTATGTCCCTCATCCTCAGCCCATCACAGTTATAATGTCTCTCATCCTCAGCACATCACAGTAATAATGTCCCTCATCCTCACCCATCACAGTAATAATTATCCCTCATCCTCAGCCCATCAAGTAATAATGTCCCCATCCTCTACCATCACAGTAATAATTATCCCTCATCCTCAGCCCATCACAGTAATAATGCCCCATCCTGGACCCTTCCTGTAATAATGTCCCTCATCTCAGCCCATCACAGTAATAATGTCCCTCATCCTCAGCCATCACAGTAATAATTATCCCTCATCCTCAGCCCATCACAGTAAAATGCCCCATCTGGACACCTTCCTGTAATAATGTCCCTCATCCTCAGCCATCACAGTAATAATGTCCCTCATCCTCAGCCCATCACAGTAATAATGTCTCCCATCCTCTGCCATCACAGTAATAATGCCCCATCCTGGACACCTTCCTGTATATAGTGTCCCTCATCCTCAGCCATTACATCAATAATGTCCTCATCCTCAGCCCATCACAGTAATAATGTCCCCATCCTCAGCCCATCACAGTAATAATGTCCCTCATCCTCAGCCAATCACATTAATAATGCCCCATCCTAGACCCTTCCTGTAATAATGTCTCTCATCCTCAGCCCATCACAGTAATAATGTCCCTCAACTTCAGCCCATTACAGTAATAATGTCCCTCATCCTCAGCCATTACAGTAATAATGTACCTCATCCTCAGCCCATCACAGTAATAATGTACCTCATCCTCAGCACATCACAGTAATAATGTCCCATCCTCAGCCCATAACAGTAATAATGTCCCTCAACTTCAGCCCATCACAGTAATAATGTCCCTCATTCTCAGGATATCACAGTAATAATGTCTCCTATCCTGGACCCCTTCCTGTAGTAATGTCCCTCATCCTCAGCACATCACATTAATAATGTTCCATCCTTAGCCCATAACGTAATAATGTACCTCATCTTCAGCCCATCACAGTAATAATGTCCCTATCTCAGCCATCACAGTAATAATGTCCCCTCCTCAGCCCATCACAGTAATAATGTCTCCCATCCTGGACCCCTTCCTGTAATAATGTCCCATCCTCAGCCCATAACGTAATAAAGCCCATCCTGCCCATCACAGTAATAATGCCACTCACCCACTAATGTCCCATCTCAGCCCATCACAGTAATAATGTCCTCACCATCCATGCCCATCTACATGTAATAATGTCCCTCATCCTCAGCCCATCACAGTAATAATGTCCCTCATCCTCAGCCCATCACAGTAATAATGTCCCTCATCCTCAGCCCATCACAGTATAATGTCCTCATCTCAGCCCATCACAGTAATAATTATCCTCATCCTCAGCCCATCACAGTATAATGCCCCATCCTGGACACCTTCTGTAATAATGTCCCACTCATCACAGTAATAAGCAGCCAATCACAGTAATAATGTCCCTCATCCTCAGCCATCACAGTAATAATGTCTCCCATCCCTGCCATCACAGTAATAATGCCACATTCCTGGACACCTTCCTGTAATTGTGTCCCTCATCCTCAGCCATTTACATCAATTAATGTCCCTCATCTTCAGCCCATCAGTAATAATGTCCCCGATCTCAGCCCATCACAGTTAATAATGTCCTCATCTCAGCAATCAATTAAAATGCCCATCTAGACCCTTCCTGTAATAATGTCTCTATCCTCAGCCATCACATGTAATAATGTCCTCAACTTCGCCAGTTACAGTAATAATGTCCCATCACTCAGCCATTACAGTAAAATTGTACCTCATCCTCAGCCCATCACAGTAATAATGTACCTCATCTCAGCACATCACGGTAATAATGTCCCCAATCCTCAGCCATAACAGTATAATGTCCTCAAACTTCAGACATCAAAGATAATGTCCCTCATTCTCAGGCTATCACAGTAATATGTCTCTATCTGGACCCCTTCCTGTAGTAATGTCCTCATCCTCAGACATCCATTAATAATGTCTCCATCCTTAGCCATAACATAAATAATGTACCTCATCTTCAGCCCATCACAGTAAAATGTCCTTATCCTCAGCTATCACAGTATAATGTCCCCATCCAGCCCATCACAGTAATAATGTCTCCCATCCTGGACCCCTTCCTGTAATAATGTCCCCATCCTCAGCCCATAACAGTAATAATGTCCCTCATCTTCAGCCCATCACAGTAATAATGTCTCCCATCCTGGGACCCCTTCCTGTAATAATGTCCCCATCCTCAGCCATAACAGTAATAATGTCCCTCATCTTCAGCCCATCACAGTAATAATGTTCCTCATCCTCAGCCCATCACAGTAATAATGTCACTCATCCTCAGGACATTACAGTAATAATGTCTCCCATCCTTGACCCCTTCCTGTAATAATGTCCCTCATCTTCAGCCCATCACAGTAATAATGTTCCTCATCTTCAGCCCATCACAGTAATAGTGTCCCTCATCTTCAGCCATCACAGTAATAATGTCCCCATCCTGGACACCTTCCTGTAATAATGTCCCTCAGCCTCAGCCCTTCACAATAATAATGCCCCCATCCTGGACCCCTTCCTGTAATAATGTCCTCAGCCTCAGCCCATAACAGTAATAATGCCCCCATCCTGGACACCTTCCTGTAACAATGTCCCTCAGCCTCAGCCCTTCACAGTAATAATGCCCCCATCCTGGACCCCTTCCTGTAATAATGTCCCTCATCCTCAGCCCATCACAGTAATAATGTCCCCATCCTGGACACCTTCCTGTAATAATGTCCCTCAGCCTCAGCCCTTCACAGTAATTAATAAGTCCCTCATCCTCAGCCCATCATCACGTAGTAATGTCTTCTAGCTATAACTTTCTCAATGGTATACCACAGCCAATCAATAACGACTTGCATTGCTTCTATAAAAGCTGAGATGCAGCAGCCATTTTGAGGTGAATTTATATGGAAAGTAGGTGACACAGCTCACAGCTTAGTAATAGAGCGAGAGAAAGATATAAAACAGTGACTTATTCCACAGAATCTGTGTGTGCCAGAAAAGCAAGAAAAAGAGAATCATTCTGAAATTCAGTTGATAGATAGAGAGTACATTTTGTTGTTATATAACTCTCTAAAAACTTGTGAACAATTGTATTGTAGATGTATTGTTCACCCATAGACAATTCCGTGGTCTAGAGTTAATTTTATTGGTATATAACAATCTAAAAAGCATTAGTATAGTAAGCCATGAAGTGTAACGTGCTTACTAGGCTCCAAGGCAACAATGATGGTTGAGTCACGCGAGACTCCCAAGGGATCAACCGGAGGAATATCGGAGCCAGACCAAGCTGGCGTGACAGCAGAGGTGGCAGGAAACTGTGGTCCGGAACCCGATGCTTTTCCCGAACTACCAGGGCCTGAACCCAGGCTTCAGCCTTCACCGCTGGGGTTTCTGCAGACTGCAGACAGGAGATCCAGGAACAAGCAATTTGTAAGTGGACTGCAAGGACTAGACTGATTGTAAAAGAGAAGTAGGCAAGCCAGGACTAGTCAGTGCTGAAGAAATGCTAACAGGCCCACTAGCCGCAAGGTACCGACAGTTATCATCCCCAGGGAAGGTCGTTATGTATGGCCAACTCAAAGAAGGGGATGCTTCGAAGAGTTTAGAACTAGTGATGGGCGAGCATTTAAATGCTCGGGTGCTCGTTATTCGGGTTGAGCAGATTGGATACTCGGGTACTCGACCCGAGCAACGAGCCCAATGTAAGTCTATGGGAAAACCGAGCATTTTTGTCACAATCCCCCCGGGGGTCCTTTTAAAGTCTAAAAACATCTGTAAATGATGGAAACACTGCTCAAATGACACGGGGACATCATGGGGATCACCCCTGGAAGCATTCCTGACTCCTAGGTCACAGCTGTCAGCAATGACATCAGAGTCTTACACCACTTTTACAGCGCACCAAAAAACATACAAAAATAAAACCAAAATGGATTTTCCTGGGAAATATGTCAAGGAACATCCTTTCCAGGGTAATGACTTTTATATAAGGCAAAATAATGAACCCAAAAAAGTTCCTCCACCAATTTCTCTATGTTCACACGTAGCGTTTTTGATACGTTTTTCAACTGTAATATTGCTTACAACCAATACAAATGCATTTACTGTGAAATGTCATTGCAACATTTAACAACCTTAGCTGGCCATGTGGTGTGTGACACATCATCAGACACATCTTGTTTCATTTATGAAGGAGGGACCAGGGCCGGCTCCAGGTTTTTATGGGCCCCGGGCGAAAGAGCCTCAGTGGCCCCTTTAACACAGACCACGATTCATGATGCACAGATACAGCAGAGAAATATGGGTACAGTACAATGCCAAATACTTCACTTCTTCCATTACATGAGTGATATCTATTGTAAATTGTACAATAGCTCAAAAACCGCCAAATCCTCACAGCGCACAGTACAGACTGGACAGTACAGTCCTCCATACAATATTATGGGCACCACATAGTCTCCCCCTCATCACTCATATAATACCCCATGCAGGATGTCACCTCCCCATCCCCATATAATGCTCCATACAGAATACTGGACCCAAAATAATGCTCCATACAGAATACTGGACCCAATATAATGCTCCATACAGGATACTGGTCCCCATATAATGCTCCATACAGGATACTGGTCCCCATATAATGCTCCATACAAAATATGGAGCTCTCCTCTGCGCTGTACTGCGTTCTGCACTGTTACGGCTCAGGAAAGGGCGCTGTGGAAAGACTCCCCATTATCATCATGATTGCCTCCCCATCATCATCATTGCCTCCTTATCATCATCATTGCCTCCCCATTATCATCATGGCCTCCCCATTATCATCAATGCCTGCCCATCATCATCATTGCCTCCCCATCATCATTATCGCCTCCCCATCATCATCAATGCCTGCCCATCATCATCTTCTCACCATCATCAATGCCTGCCCATTATCATCATCTTCTCCCCATCATCATCAATGCCTCCCCATTATCAGCAATGCCTGCCCATCATCATCATCACCTCCCCATCATCATCAATGCCTGCCCATTATCATCTTCTCCCCATCATCAATGTCTCCCCATTATCAGCAATGCCTGCCCATTATCATCATCTCCTCCCCATTATCAGCAATGCCTGCAGTGCCCATCATCACACACAGACAGCACCACACCACACAAGCGCTCTCTCACATACATACACACACACACATACAACACACACACACACACAAAGCACCGCACTACATACACACAGACACACACAGAGACACACACACACGTCTCACCTGTCCAGCGTCCGCGCTCTCTGCCACAGCCGGCCGCTGAATGATGATGTCATTCAGCGGCGCTGCTGTGAGAGGAAGCGCCGGCGCCCCCTGGAGCCCGGAGCTGCGGCAGCGGAGGCACGGGAGAGGTAAGTATTGTGCCAGCTGATGCCGGGGCCCTGAGCAAGCGGGGGGGGCCCAGTGGCGGCGCTGACACCGCTCTCCTCCGCTAACGGGCGCGGGGTTGCAAGACGGCGAGTGGGCCCCCCCGCCTGCTCAGGGCCCCGGCACTTGCCCGGGTGTGCCGGGCTGCTGACGCCGGCCCTGGGAGGGACTCTTAAAGTCACAAAGACAATTTTTATAGGGGCATCAGTCGACATTACTATTCTTAAAAAAACCCAAAATTAAACAATGGGTCTCCTATACTGTTATTGCCTATACATTGAGTGGCTGGGCTGCCAAAAATTAGGACGCACCCCAATACCCTTTTGATGAGACGTACAGGAGGGTCTCATGAAAAAGTGTTCCAATTATATGAAAACTAGCTATTAACCCGTTCTACGCCCGGGTGGCAAGCATTTTTATAGGTGCATGGTATCCCTTTCTGGTATGTGCTGCCCCCCTCCTATCCTGGTATGCATGGCACCCCTCATACCTATCCTGGTATGTATGGTCCCCTCACCCCCACCCAAATCTACTATGCATGGCACCCCATTCCTCATCCTGGTATGCATGGTCCCCTCATCCCCCAATCCTGGTATGCATGGTACCCCCTCATCCCTATCCTGGTATGCATGGTACCTGCTCATCCATATCCTGGTATTCATGGTCCCCTCACCCCCCAATCCTGGTATGCATGGTCCCTCACCCCCCAATCCTGGTATGCATGGTCCCCTCATCCCCCAATCCTGATGTGCATGGTCCCCTCACCCACCTATCCTGATATGCATGGTCCCCTCACCCCCCAATCCTGATGTGCATGGTCCCCTCACCCCCACATCAGGGTTGGAGGGGTGAGGGGACCATGCACATCAGGATTGGGGGTGACGGGACCATGCACATCAGGATTGGGGGGTGAGCAGACCATGCACATCAGGATTGGGGGGGTGAGCGGACCATGCACATCAGGATTGGTAGGTGAGCGGACCATGCACATCAGGATTGGGGGATGAGGGGACCATTCATACCAGGATTGGGGGTGAGGGGACCATTCATACCAGAATTGGGGGGTAAGGGGACCATGCATTCCAGGATTGGGCGGGAGGTGACCATGCATACCAGGATTGGTGGGTGAGGGGACCGTGCATACCGGCATTGGGGAGGTGAGGGGACAATGCATACCGAGATTGGGGGGTGAGGGAACCATGAATACCAGGATAGGGATGAGGGGTACCATGCATACCAGGATAGGGATGAGGGGTGCCATGCATACCAGGATGAGGAATGGGGTGCCATGCATACCAGATTTGGGTGGGGGGGAGGGGACCATACATACCAGCATAGGGTTGAGGGGTACCATGCATACCAGGATAGGGATGAGGGGTGCCATGCATACCAAGATAGGAGGGGGCAGCATATACCAGCATGGGAGACCATATACCTTTAAAAATGCTTGCCAGGGGACCATGCACATCAGGATTGGGCAGTGAGGGGACCATGCACACCAGGATAGGGGATGAGAGGACCATTCATACCAGGATAGGGGGTGAGGGGACCATGCACATCAGGATTGGGGGTGAGGGGACCATGCATACCAGGATTGGAGGGTGAAGGGACCATGCATATCAGGATTGGGGGGGGTGAGGTGGGGACCATGCACATCAGGATTGGGGGGTGAGGGGACCATGCATATCAGGATTGGGGGTGAGGGGACCATGCATATCAGGATTGGGGGTGTGGGTACCATGCATATCAGGATTGGGGGTGAGGGGGACCATGCATATCAGGATTGGGGGTGAGAGGATCATGCACATCAGGATTGGGTGGTGAGACCATGCACATCAGGATTGGAGGTGAGGGGACCATGCATAACAGGACAGGGGGTGACGGGACCATGCACATCAGGGTTGGGTGGTGAGAAGACCATGCATATCAGGATTGGGGGGGTGAGGGGACCATGCACATCAGGATAGAGGGGTGAGGGGACCATGCCTACCAGGATTGGGGGGTGAGGGGATCATGCACATCAGGGTTGGGGGGTGAGAGGACCATGCACATCAGGGTTGGGGGGTGAGGGGCCATGCACATCAGGATTGGGGGTGAGGGGACCATGCACATCAGGATTGGGGGTGAGCGGACCATGCACATCAGGGTTGGGGGGGTGAGGGGACCATGCACATCAGGATAGAGTGGTCAAGGGACCATGCAGACCAGGATTGGGGGGTGAGGGGACCATGCATATCAGGATTGGGGGGGTGAGGGGGCCATGCACATCAGGATTGGGGTTGAGCGGACCATGCACATCAGGGTTGGGGGGTGAGAGGACCATGCACATCAGGGTTGGGGGCTGAGAGGACCATGCACATCAGGATTGGGGGGGTGAGGGGACCATGCATATAGGATTGGGGGTGAGGGGACCATGCACATTAGGATTGGGGGGTGAGCGGACCATGCACATCAGGATTGGGAGGTGAGCGGACAATGCACATCAGGATTGGGGGATGAGGAGACCATTCATACAAGGATTGGGGGGTGAGGGGACCATTCATACCAGAATTGGGGGTGAGGGGACCATTCATACCAGAATTGGGGGGTGAGGGGACCATGCTTTCCAGGATTGGGCGGGAAGTGACCATGCATACCAGGATTGGTGGGTGAGGGGACCAGATTTGGGTGGGGGTGAGGGGACCATTCATACCAGCATAGGGATGAGGGGTACCATGCATACCAGGATAGGGATGAGGGGTGCCATGCATACCAGGATAGGAGGGGGGCAGCACATACCAGCATGGGAGACCATATACCTTTAAGAATGAAGACTAGACAGGTAGTGTGAGAATTGGATGGTGTGCTGTGGGAGAAGATGAGAACATAGGAATTGTGAATTTTTTTTCTCCTTTTTGGTGTTTTACATTCAGCAAAATAGAAGCTGAGCATTTGTCATTTTGCTGAATTCAAACTAAGCAAATTGCAAAAAAATATGGATTTGTACAAAGTCAATTTAAAAAAAAATGAGAGGAATCTGATTTGCCTTGAATTATTTTGCTCATCTCTACTCTTACTTTCAGGTTAGGCTTATCATGTGAAGCTCGAGACAAAGTACAAAAGCTCCTTGCTTAGACAAGTCACCGGCAGAGAAGAAATGGAACGTTTTGTTGCAAGTCTGGAGTAGCTTTGGTAGATGTATTCAGGAAAGTGATTGTCAAGCCTATCCCAAATCAAAATGATAACAAAACCAAACATCAAATACCACTTGTGCCCCAAGTTCTCAAATGGAAACCTCAAAACATTAGTAAAATGTGAAAAAAAAACAAATACAGAAAATAGAGAGTGCTTATTCTTCTCTAGTGGTCAATGTGATAAGTGGAATATTTTGAGATTTGTCTTATGCAGATAGCGCAAAAAAATCAAACAAACTAAAATAAAGTAAAAACATCAAGAATTATAAATCCTGATATAAATAAAACATCATCCAATGATAGGTCAGACTTCACTACTTTACAAAAAAAACAATAAATATTCTTTTTATTACAAAAACAGTTCTTTTTTAATTAATTAAAATACATTGCATTTTATAAAAGACAGGTGATGTTTTCACGTTTTTTCCCACCATAGACTTTTAGATATTTCATCATCGCAGACCGAATCTCTTTGTTTCTCAGACTGTAAATCATAGGATTTATAAGGGGGGTCAGTACGATATAGAGAAGGGAAATAAACTTGTTGAGAGTCAGTGACTGTCCTCTGTAAGGAACCATGTAGATTACGAGCATGGACACATAGTAGGTAGAAACAGCCACCAAGTGAGAGCTACAAGTGGAGAAGGTTTTTTGCCGACCTGAAGTGGAGGAAATTCCAATAATAACAATAAAAATAAAGATGTATGATGTAACAATAAATAAGAAAGGTAATAGAATTATTGGAAAAGAGAGGACAATCATTTCAATTCGTACACTACTTGTATCGGAGCAGGAAAGTTCTAAAAGAGGAGCAAAGTCACAAAAGAAATGGTCAATGACATTCGGCCCACAGAAGTCTAAGCCACGTACAAGTACAAGAGATAAAAAGTCTAACATAAAGCTGAGTCCCCAGGATGAGAGGATGAGACTATATTTAAGCTTCTGACTCATCAGTGATGATATAATGTAGAGGTTTACAGATGGCCAAGTACCGGTCATAGGACATGGCCGTGAGCAAAAAACACTCGGAACAGGCCGTTCCCCCATAAAAGTAAAACTGAGCAAAGCATTCAGCAAAAGATATAACACTCCCCTCCATTATAATAACATCCAACATTTTAGGAATTATGCTGGACACAAGGATTATATCTGACAGGGCCAAGTGTCCAAGGAAGAAATACATGGGAGAATGGAGTCGTCGGCTGGTGGACACCAGGAAAATTATTAAGAAATTTTCACACATGGTCATACAATACATGAGAAGTATCATAGAGAAGAAAGGCAACTTGTAATCAACCAGATCGGGGAAGCCCAGTAAGACAAACTCAATGACAGTGGTAAAGTTGACTTTATGGACATCCATCTCCAATTGTGGAGGCTTCTTGCAGAGCGTTTTCTTGAGATTTAACTTAAGAACTTGGCCTATAACAGAAATTAAAAGTTCTCAGATGTTCAATAGAGTAATATTAATAGCTATTTTTTTTTTGTATTTATCAATGTAATACCAATCTTTCTTATGATCAGGAAGCCTTCTTCATAGACTCATTCCTCTATTACAATCTGCTGCCTGAATGACTGTGTGCAACAGTTTCTTGGTTTCATCTGAGAAGATAATTTACTTTAGTTTTTATGTCTTGTTTTTATCTACGCCTGAAACCTCCAAGGACGAGACCATTGGAGGCAAATTACTACCTGAGATTCTTTTAGCATTTACTTTTAGGGTATGTAAAATTATAAAATTAGTAAAGGAAAAAATAATGAGTCTCAATGATGATAATTCTAATTATTGAGTAAAAGGATTCCAAATCAAATAAATGAAGAACTTTTATTAGCAACTTAAATGTTTAAATATGATTAGGAAAGATGTGTATCTTCGTACCGTGTTAGCCAGTAGATAGAAAAATATTTAGACTTGAGAGTCCTCAGTGGTTGATACCTTTTAATGGCTAACTGAAAAGATGGTAACAAATTGCAAGCTTTCGAGACTACTCAGGTCTCTTCATCAGGCAAAGACTAATACAAAATCTGAAGAATCACATATTTATACACAACACAGCACAGAAACAATGCAATAGGTAAGACAAGTGACATGAAGCAGAACTGTCATTATGGCAGAGGGATGAACATAAATATTGGAACAGTTCATAGATAAGGAGAGAAAGTTTTATTGCCCTCTGATTGGGGTCTGGTATTGTGTTTTGATGCCCCTAGAAGGTCAGAGAAGCAGATTCCTTAATTGATGTACACAGACATGAATCCGTGTGATATATTCATTCCAGCACTAAGAGTGTCAAAGGTCATCATAAGTTTATATTCCCAAACCTTTCTATCTTTCTCAGATTTGAAGTTAGATTTTAATACAAGTAATTCATATCCATCATGCTATGACCGGGCATACAAAGTGTTTTGCCACAGGTAAATCCATTCTTTTTTCTCTTATGGTGTGGCGATGAGAATTCATCCATGTTCTCAGTTTTTGCCCGGTCTCCCCCACATACAGACCCCCAGTTGGACATTTAGTACATATAATTAGGTACACCACATTAGATGTGATGCAGCTGAAAGTACCTGGGATCTTGTAGTCCTGATGGGAGTTGGGGATCTTTATCTTGTCCATGGTCATTATAAATGGACAGGTTTTGCATTTCTTCTGTTGCAAGGAAAGGTTCCTGCAGCTGTTGGGGAGGACAGGGAGCTTCTGACAATGATGCTTCTTAGATTTGGGGGCTGCCTAAAACATAGTAGTGGGGGGGTCTGGAAATATGGATTGTAATCGGGCATCTTTTTGTAGTAGCACGTCACTTGTCTTACCAATTGCATTATTCCTGTGTCCTGTTGTGTATAAATATGTGATTCTTCAGATTTTGTATTAGTCTTTGCCTGATGAAGAGACCTGAGTAGTCTCGAAAGCTTGCATTTTGTTACCATCTTTTCAGTTAGCCATTAAAAGGTATCAACCACTGAGGACTCTCAAGTCTAAATATTTTTCTAAATATGATTAGTAATTCATTTCTTTCTTTTCTGAAAAGCTCATGCTGAAACTGAACAAAATATAAACACAACACTTCTGTATTTTTCTCCCATTTTTCATGAACTGAATTCAAAGATCTAAGACTTTTCCTGTGCACACGAAAGGCCTTTTTTCTCAAATATTGCTCACATATTTGTCTAAATCTGTTAGTGAGCTCTTCTCCGCTGCAGGGATAATCCATCCACCTCCCAGATGAGGCATTTCCAGATGCTTATCAGACGGCATGATTATTGTACACGTGTGCCTTGGGCTCCCACAATAAAAAAAACGCTCTAAAATGTACAGTTTTAAAGTATTTTGGGTGTCTGGCGGGATCAGAAAACCATCCAGTATCTGGTGTGACTACCATTTGCCTCATGCAGTGCAACACATCTGCTTCGCATAGAGCTGATTGGGTTGTTGATGGTGGCCTGAGGAATGCTGGTTCCCTTCTCATCAATGGCTGTGCATAGTTGCTGGATATAGGCAGGAACTTGAACACTTGCACAATGGGTGACACATCCGGTGAGTGTGCTGGCCGCGCAGGAACTTCGCACAGCCAGTGAAGAAGAGTGGACCAACATTCCACAGGCCACAATCAACAATCTGATCAACTCTATGTGAAGGAGATGATGTCCTGCACTGCATGAGGAAAATGGTGATAACACCAGAAACTGACTGATTTTCTGACCCTCTCGAACCCAACCAAAACTGTAAAATTTCACATTTTAGAGTGGCCTTTCATTACGACCAGCCAAAGGCACACTTATCCAATAATCATGCCATCTAATCAGCATCTGGATATGCCATAAGGGTATGCCACACTAAACAATATCGCTAACGAGATCGCTAAAAAACGTCACTATTTAGCGATCCCGTTAGCGATATTGTTCAGTGCGGCAGCTTCCAGCGACGAGCTTCCTGCTGTGATCTCGCTCGTCGCTGGAATCGTTCCGGACCCTATTTTCTCGTCGGCGCTCCCGCTGGGTAAGTATCTAATCGCTGTGTGGCACCTTTTCTTAGCGATTTAGCGGTACTTTTGTACCGCTAAAGTCGTTAAGAAGATCGCTAACGGCGATAGCGTCGTTAACTATATCGCTAAATGCGGCAGCATTTAGCGATATAGAAACAATCCCGCTAGCGATCTCATTAGTATGCAACGCTAACGAGATCGCTAGCGGGATTGCTTCGTGTGGCAGTACCTATATCTGTCAGGTGGATGGATTATCTCGGCAAAAAAGTGCTCAGTAACTCAGATTTAGACAAATTTGTGAACAATATCATAGAGAAAAAGTCCCTTTGGGTACATAGAAAAAGTCTTAGATCTTTGAGTTCAGCTCATGAAAAATGGGAACACAAACAAAAGTGTTGAGTTTGTATTTTTTTGACTTATATACAAATATACATTGAGCAGTCAGAAAAATAAAATCATAGACGTGTGTATATGAGGAACCAGAAGAAGAGAAAATTCTTCCGGTTGATAAGTTAAAAGCATGAAAAATGGACAATAGGGAGGAGCGAACATGCTCAGTGACACTCAGATATCACTCAAGCTTCTTGATGCTCGTTACTCGGCAAGCATTAGACGGCGCTCAATTTCAAACTCGATTCTCTGACCTATATGTTTGGCGCCTGTTACATGACAATAAACAAGCGGGGATTGTCTATGTGTCACTGTAATGCTGTAGCCATCTTGGTAGACTCCAAAAACGCATTGAAAAATTTGTCTGTCTTGAATTAGTCATTCATAGAGCACTAGATGCTTTCTGAGACATATTGATGGTACATAAGCATTAAAATATTTGTCTGCATTCAATTACTCATCCATAGAGTATTTCATACTTTTGTGTACATTTCTATATTATATAACATTCCAAAAAAGTGTTTACATTTTTTTCAATGATATATTACTCATCCACAGAGTATTATGCTACTTAACAGTCCAAAAAAACATTGAAAAATGTGTCTGTGTTCAATCAGTCGTAAACAGAGTATAAGGTGCTTTCTGTGACATTTCGATGGTATATATGGTATATAAAACTCAAAAAAAGTGTGATGATACTGCAAGCTCCATTTCTTGTGCTGTTATAGAACTTTCCACATAGAACTACAACCCCCATCGTTTGCAAGCACAGAGCAAAGTTCCCCCTCCCTCCCTCTCTCTGCAGCTCACTCCTCTCATCCCTCACACCTCAGGAATTCTTTAGGAATGTCCTTTGTCTCTCAAAACCCTGCAGAAAGATCCCATAGCCATTATGAGAATTCATTCTTTTGGTTATAACACGGCGGGAGCTTTCGCGAGAAACACGAAAGGTACGGTTTTGAATCAGGCGTCCATCGGGTGTTGTTCCCATGGTACTGGTGAACCCGTAACTCCAACAGAACCCGAGAAATGGAATTCTCGGATGCACCATGAACTACCTCATTCATTTGAACCGTCATTTTAAAGTAAGATCATTGATAGGTCTGCCATTATTCTGCTAGGTTCCCAGAAGGCGGTATAAACCTTATGATCTTTCAGAGCTTCAAACTATAACTTGTAGCCCGGGCAGGTGGCCAGAAAACCATCCCCTTTTGTGAGGTCAGCAGCCCACATGTATAAGTCTTGCCGTGAGCCCCCCTTAGTCATTCCAGGCTGTGATGACGTGACTAACAGATCTGCAAATGAACTACGACGTGTGGCTCCTCCCCCAGCCTGTCTTGCCTGTACATGATCTAAGTGCCATGTAAGTGATTTTCACCTTTAATCCTGTTTTATTTCTAACTGTATTGTACATAACTGTATTGTCTCAGCTTGTTACCTTTTTTTTTAAACTATAAGCACTGCCTGCCTTTTAAGGAATAAACCTATAAAATTATTAGTTTGTTTCTCCTGCTCTATAAACGAATTTGCACGTGCCTGACGTACTACGCTACTGTTTTGGGGTTGCTACGGACCCTCTTGATAAAGTGTTCCTTAAGTAAATCGTAGCTGGTGGCAGCTAAAGGAAGGGGTGTAAAGTGTTAACCTATTGGGTGGCGTTGGCAGTGACGGAGCGGGTTTTATAAGTGTACTGCCTGGCTGCGGCCCGGAGTAATTATAATTCCCTCACTGCAGCGTGCCCAATAGCCAGCACACATCCAAGCGGCACGTCTGGCGACTAATTATCCTAGGTGCAGTTCCCTGACTGACCTGAGGGTAAGGGGGGCGCCAGAGAGCTGCAAGTTCCTAAGTGGAAGTGGGATAATTATAAATCCCTGCAGATTATTGGGTCGGACGGCAGCAGCCGTCGTGTGTGTGCGCGTTTTCGTCACCTTTGCGGCAACGGAGGGATCACAAGCCGTGATACCCCGGGCTACCGTGTGGCGGACCGTGTGCACGTTTCATCACAAAAAGCATTAAAAAAGTGTCTGTATTCAATTACTCATCCATAGAGTAGTATGTGCTTTCTGTTACATGTCTGTGGTATATAACACTCAAAAGAACTGTTTTTTTTTCAGTAATATATCACTAATCTGTAGAGAATTACATGCTTTCTATTACATTTCAGTGATATACAGTACAGACCAAAAGTTTGGACACACCTTCTCATTTAAAGATTTTTCTGTATTTTCATGACTATGAAAATTGTAAATTCACACTGAAGGCATCAAAACTATGAATTATCACATGTGGAATTATACATTACACTTTACAAAAAAGTGTGAAACAACTGAAAATATATCTTATATTCTAGGTTCTTCAAAGTAGCCACCTTTTGCTTTGATGACTGCTTTGCACACTCTTGGCATTCTCTTGATGAGTTTCAAGAGGTAGTCACCGGGAATGGTTTTCACTCCACAGGTGTGCCCTGTCAGGTTTAATAAGCGGGATTTCTGGCCTTATAAATGGGGTTGGGACCATCAGTTGTGTTGTGCAGAAGTCTGGTGGATACACAGCTGATAGTCCTACTGAATAGACTGTTAGAATTTGTATTATGGCAAGAAAAAAGCAACTAAGTAAAGAAAAACGAGTGGCCATCATTACTTTAAGAAATGAAGGTCAGTCAGTCCAAAACATTGGGAAAACTTTGAAAGTGTCCCCAAGTGCAGTTGCAAAAACCATCAAGCGCTACAAAGAAACTGGCTCACATGAGGACCGCCCCAGGAAAGGAAGACCAAGAGTCACCTCTGCTTCTGAGGATAAGTTTATTCGAGTCACCAGCCTCAGAAATCGCAGGTTTACAGCAGCTCAGATTAGAGACCAGGTCAATGCCACACAGAGTTCTAGCAGCAGACACATCTCTACAACAACTGTTAAGAGAAGACTTTGTGCAGCAGGCCTTCATGGTAAAATAGCTGCTAGGAAACCACTGCTAAGGACAGGCAACAAGCAGAAGAGACTTGTTTGGGCTAAAGAACACAAGGAATGGACATTAGACCAGTGGAAATCTGTGCTTTGGTCTGATGAAGTCCAAATTTGAGATCTTTGGTTCCAAACACCGTGTCTTTGTGCGACGCAGAAAAGGTGAACAGATGGACTCTACATGCCTGGTTCCCACGGTGAAGCATGGAGGAGGAGGTGCGATGGTGTGGGGGTGCTTTGCTGGTGACACTGTTGGGGATGTATTCAAAATTGAAGGCATACTGAACCAGCATGGCTACAACAGCATCTTGCAGCGGCATGCTATTCCATCCGGTTTGCGTTTAGTTGGACCATCATTTGTTTTTCAACAGGACAATGACCCCAAACACACCTCCAGGCTGTGTAAGGACTATTTGACCAAGATGGAGAGTGATGGGGTGCTAGGCCAGATGAGCTGGCCTCCACAGTCACCAGACATGAACCCAATCGACATGGTTTGGGGTGAGCTGGATCGCAGAGTGAAGGCAAAAGGGCCAACAAGTGCTAAGCATCTCTGGGAACTCCTTCAAGATTGTTGGAAGACTATTTCCGGTGACTACCTCTTGAAGCTCATCAAGAGAATGCCAAGAGTGTGCAAAGCAGTCATCAAAGCAAAAGGTGGCTACTTTGAAGAACCTAGAATATAAGACATATTTTCAGTTGTTTCACACTTTTTTGTTAAGTATATAATTCCACATGTGTTTCATAGTTTTGATGCCTTCAGTGTGAATGTACAATTTTCATAGTCATGAAAATACAGAAAAATCTTTGAATGAGAAGGTGTGTCCAAACTTTTGGTCTGTACTGTATAAGTTCATTGGATTACTAGCTTGGCCCGTGCAAAATTTTCGCACATTGGTCATCGGAGATGCATGCAATTTCAGAAAAATCAAGCTTGTCAAATGTCAATGTATTTCATGAGATGATGAACACAGACAGGTATTTATGTACACTGCTGAAAAAAAATAAAGGGAACACTTAAACAACAGAATATAACTCCAAGTAAATCAAACTTCTGTGAAATCAAACTGTCCTCTTAGGAAGCAACACTGATTGACAATCAATTTCACATGCTGTTGTGCAAATGGAATAGACAACAGATGGAAATTATTGGCAATTACCAAGACACACTCGATAAAGGAGTGGTTCTGCAGGTGGGGACCACAGACCACATCTCAGTACCAATGCTTTCTGGCTCATGTTTTGGTCACTTTAGAAAGTTGCCTGTGCTTTCACACTCGTGGTAGCATGAGACGGACTCTGCAACCCACACAAGTTTCTCAGGTTGTGCAGCTTATCCAGGATGGCACATCAATGCAAGCTGTGGCAAGAAGGTTTGCTGTGTCTGTCAGCATAGTGTCCAGAGGCTGAAGGCGCTACCAGGAGACAGGCCAGTACACCAGGAGACATGGAGGGGGCCGTAGGAGGGAAACAACTCAGCAGCAGGACCGCTACCTCTGCCTTTGTGCAAGGAGGAACAGCAGGAGCGCTGCCAGAGCCCTGCAAAATGACCTCCAGCAGGTCACAAATGTGCACGCGTCTGCAAAAATGGTAAGAAACTGACTCCATGAGGATGGTCTGAGTGCCTAATGTCCACAGATGGGGGTTGTGCTCACAGCCCAACACCGTGCAGGACGTTTGACATTTGTCAAGGAACACCAGGATTGGCAAATTCGTCACTGGTGCCCTGTGCTCTTCACAGATGAACGCAGGTTCACACTGAGCACATGTGACAGACGTGACAGAGTCTAGAGACTCCGTGGAGAGCGATCTGCTGCCTGCAACATCCTTCAGCATGACCGATTTGGCAGTGGGTCAATAATGGTGTGGGGTGGCATTTCTTTGCAGGGCAACACAGCCCTCCATGTGTTTGCCTGAGGAAGCCTGACTGCCATTAGGTACCGAGATGAGATCCTCAGACCCCTTGTGAGACCATATGCTGGTGCGATTGGCCCTGGGTTCCTCCTAATGCAGGACAATGCCAGACCTCATGTGGCTGGAGTGTGTCAGCAGTTCCTGCAAAATAAAGGCATTGAAGCTATGGACTAGCCCGCCCGTTCACCAGACCCGAATCCGATTGAGCACATCTGGGACATCATGTCTTGCTCCATTCACCAACGTTACGTTTCACCACAGACTGTTCAGGAGTTGGTGGATGTTTTAGTCCAGGTCTGGGAGGACATCCCTCAGTAGACCATCCTCCGCCCCATCCGGAGCATGCCCAGGCATTGTAGGGAGGTCATACAGGCACAGGGATGTCAGACAGGCACGTGGAGGTCACACACACTACTGAGCATCATTTTGACTTGTTTTAAGGACATTACATTCCACTTTAATTTTGTGGGTGACTCCAAATCCAAGCCTCCATTGGTTAATAAATTTGATTTCCATTGATGATTTTTGTATGATTTTGTTGTCAGCACATTCAACTTTGTACAGAACAAAGTATTCAAAAGGTTGATACATAAAATGAGAACAATGGGGATAGGGGAAAATATGTGTAAGTGGGTTAAGAACTGGCTCATGGATAGGAAACAAAGGGTGGTTATTAATGGAGCACACTCGGACTGGGTCACGGTTAGCAGTGGGGTACCACAGGGGTCAGTATTGGGGCCGCTTCTCTTTAACATATTTATTAATGACCTTGTAGGGGGCATACAGAGTAGTATTTCAATATTTGCAGATGACACTAAACTCTGCAGGGTAATAAATACAGAGGAGGATAATTTTATATTACAGGAGGATTTATGTAAACTAGAAGCTTGGGCTGATAAATGGCAAATGAGCTTTAATGGGGATAAATGTAAGGTCATGCACTTGGGTAGAACAAATAAGTTGTATAATTATGTGCTTAATTGTAAAACACTGGGCAAAACTGTCACTGAAAAAGACTTGGGTGTATGGGTGGACGACAAACTCACATTTAGTGGCCAATGTCAGGCAGCTGCTGCCAAGGCAAATAAAATAATGGGATGCATTAGACGAGGCATAGATGCTCATGAGGAGAACATAATTTTACCTCTATACAAGTCACTGGTGCGACCACACTTAGAATACTGTGTACAGTTCTGGTCTCCGGTGTATAAGAAAGACATAGCTGAACTGGAGCGGGTGCAGAGAAGAGCGACCAAGGTTATTAGAGAACTGGGGGGTCTGCAATACCAGGACAGGTTATTACACTTGGGGTTATTTAGTTTGGAAAAACGAAGGCTTAGGGGTGATCTTATTACAATGTATAAATATATGAGGGGACAGTACAAAGACCTTTCTAATGATCTTTTTACTCTTAGACCTGTGACGGGGACGAGGGGGCATCCTCTACGTCTGGAGGAAAGAAGGTTTAGCCATAATCACAGATGCAGATTCTTTACTGTAAGAGCAGTGAGACTATGGAACTCTCTGCCGTCTAATGTTGTAATGAGTGATTCCTTACTAAAATTTAAGAAGGGACTGGATGCCTTTCTTGAAAAGTATAATATTACAGGCTATATTCACTAGTTTCCTAGATACAGCGTTGATCCAGGGAGCTAGTCTGATTGCCGTATGTGGAGTCGGGAAGGAATTTTTTTCCCCAATATGAAGCTTACTGTTTGCCACTTGGGGTTTTTTTGCCTTCCTCTGGATCAACATGTTAGGGCAGGTTAGGATAGGATATGGGTTGAACTAGATGGACTTAAAGTCTTCCTTCAACCTTAATAACTATGTTACAAAGAGAATATTTCATTCATTCAGATCTAGGATGTTATTTGAGTGTTCCCTTTATTTTTTTGAGCAGTTTATGTAGATTGGCAATACCATAAATTGATTTGATAAATAGAGGCCAAAAAATGTCTTCCGGTTGTGATGCCACCTACAGGTCATTGTTTCCTTCTGCAGGTTTATGAAAATGAATGTTTAAACTGTATTTAGTGATAAAATCATGAATGTGTGGTTTGGCTCTTTTCTTGCTGGGGACGCTCACTCACAGGACAAGGGTGCATTCAGGGGATTCAATCTGGGTGTCCTTTCCTTCATAAACTCTAAACATGTGGGTGTACCCTGAGGTACTCCCACACGCTTATAGAATTTAATTCCATACCTGGTCCTCTTAGTTGTCAGGTACTGATGGAATTTGAGCCTTCCCTTGAAATGAATTAGGCACTCATCCACACAGATGTCCCTTTGGGGCACGTACACTTCAGAAAACTTTTTGTTGAAGTGTTACACGATCTTTAAACAGACGGTCAAAGTTGGCATCATTGCGGGGAGGACACCGTGCATTATCGGTATAATGCAGGAATTTGTGGATGGCCTCAAATGATGGCCTGGGTCATGATTATTCGGAACACTGGAGTGTTGTATAAAACATCAACACTCCAATATTGCTGAAGTTCTAGCTTCTTCAGGATCCCCATGAGAAGGACCAGACCCCAAAACAGCATAATTTCAACTGCGTCTACAGGAAACCAGTTAGAAAATGAAGAATCATGGTTTTGTGTCAAAAATTGATGAGCATACAAATTAGTTTGGCTCACCATGAAGTTAACAAAATCCACAGAGAAAGAGACTTTGAAAAAGTTTATTTCTTTGATGCCAGTGGTGTCAAACTTGATTCCTGATTGTGCCACAAAATCAGGAATCAGTGGCTCATAATTTTCAGGTACATACGGTGTCAGAAATGGGGGGCGCTGATCATCTTCTGGAATAGGGGGCGCTGCTTCAACTTCTGTCCTGTGACCTCTGCGTGGCGGTACAGCATCACCCGAGGAAGAGGACAAGGAGGAGGAGAAGGATGAGTATGAGGAGGACGAATCTGAAAAATAAAGAAATGGGTTCCTCTTCCTCGCTATCAGTGTCAGAGGCAATGTAAGCATATGCACTTTTGGGATGAGCGGGATGAGCGGGACGACATTTGTGGTGATTGTGTCAGTACTTTAGATGTGTGTGTGAGATAGTGCTTGGTGTAAACTTTTTTGTTTGAAAAGAAGAACCTAAAAGATAAAAATCGGCAACCAGGGAGAAAAAAAAGTCAATGAAAAGAAAAGTGTAAAACAGCAGGCATGAGCTCTGATGAGTGAATTGCGTCTCTAATCAACATTCGGCAGCTGCTGAATGTGCGCACGGGGTGGCGAAAAAGAAAATTGTTTAAAACAGCAGGCACAAGCCTATAACACTCCAAAAAAGTGTTCAAAAAACTTTCTGGATTAAATTAGTAATCCATACAGTGTAACATGCTTAGTGGGTGACATGGCAACAATGATTCTCAGAATCCCACCAGACCAAGCTGGTGCGATAGCCGAGGTGGCAGTAAACTGTAGTCCGGAACAAGCTGCTTTCCCAGAAATACCAAGATTCAAACCCAAGCTTAAGCTTTCGCTGATGGGGTTCTTGCGGACTGCAGACAGGAGAACCTGTAACTATCAATAAGTGAGCAAACTACAGGTCCTAGGCATGTCAGAAAAGAGGAGTAAGATATGACAAGGGCAGGAGAAATGCTAGAGAGCCCACTAGCCGCAAAATCCGAGCCTTGGCATCCAAGGGGGAAGTAGTTAACTACAACCAGCAGTTGAGATGGGGGTCTATTAAAGTGTTTTGGACTCGTCAATAGTGTTGAGCGATACGATACCGCAAGTATCGGGTATCGGCCGATATTAGCTCTATCGGACTTTCGATACTTAGTTCCGATATTTTCGTCTTATCGGATACCGGAATCGGATTTGTCACTGTCACTGTCAGTGTCCGTCGGTCGGGTCTGTCAGGAGTCAGCGGCACTTACCTGGCAGAAGATCTCCGGCGGTCACGGGCTGGACTGCTTGATGGCCGCCATCATCTTTCCCCGGCGGTCACATGCAGTTTCTCGCGATAACTGCAGTGACTGCTGGGTAATCCCGGCCGTAAAGCAGTCAGTCCGATGACGTCACCGCCGGGGAAGCAGGTAATCAGCTGTGCTGCGTCGAGATGACAGGCTCTGCCTGTCATTGCGATGTAGCAGAGCTGGATCGTCGTGGGACTGTCGTTACTATGGACTGCGTCGGACGGGTGGTATACTGTTGGTTTTTTTTTTTTCTTTTTTTACAGGAGATCGATGGCGTCGCAGGAATGAGACAGTAATAAAAAAAATGTAAACTGTGTTGTCTCTTTTATTTCATTAAAAGACTTTTTTCTTGCTGTGTCTTTTTTTTATACATTTAAAAACTTTGGGATTAATAATGGATCGGTGTCTTATTGACACCTCTCCATTATTAACCGGGCTTATTGTCACCGTGCAATCAACGGTGACATTAACCCCTTATTACCCCACTTGCCACCGCTACAGGGCAGTGGGAAGAGCCGGGTAAAGTGCCACAATTGGCACATCTTTTGATGCGCCAAATGTGGGGCTGCTGTAGCCTGGTATTATCAGGCTGTTGAGGGCCAAAATCCATGGGCCTTGACAGTCTTTTAATACCAGGCCGCAGCAGTCTGCATTTTACTTGGCTGGTTAACAAAAATAGGGGGACCCCTACGCCGTTTTTTTTTCGAGGGGATCCCCTATTTTTGTTAACCAGCCAAGCTAAGCAGACTGCTGTGGCCTGGTATTATCAGGCTGGCAAGGTCCATGGATATTGGATCCTTACCAGCCTGAAAAACCAGGCCTCAGCAGTCTGCTTCATCTGGCTGGTTAACAAAAATAGGGGGGACCCCACACCAAATTTTTTCCAGGGGATCCCCTATTTTTGTTAACCAGCCAAGATATGCAGACTGCTGTGGCCTGGTATTATCAGGCTGGCAAGCAGGGTCGGACTGAGGCACCGGGACACCGGAGAAACCTACGGTGGGCCCCAGCTCCTGCGTGGTGGGCCCTGATTTGAAAGGATAGGTCGCGGGGCAGAGGGGGCGGTGGCCCTGGGGCCCGCGCTCTGAGGGGGCCCACCCGGAGCTACGATACAGTTACATTCTGTGGCAGAGCAGGGAGAATCGCTCTCCCTGCTCTGCCGCCCGGAAGCTATGGGGCCTGAACAGGCGTTGGGGGGGCCCGGTGCCAGCAGTGGGCCCCCCACCCGTCATCGGAGGGTCAGCTGTATCGGCATCCAGCCGATAAAGCTGACCGCATGGAGAGAGAAGGAGCGAGCGCTCCTTCTCTCCCATAATCCCCCTCTCAGCGTATGACAGCGGGCGCAATAACATCACCTGCCGGCGCCCGCTGTCAGACGCTGAGAGGGAGAACAGTGAGCATCACAGGAGCCGGGAGGTGAGGTTTTTTTTGATTTTTTTTTTAATGGGGGTGCAGTCGAGTCCTGGCTGGAGAAGTCGTCATGTCGGTGTGGGCCAGATGGAAAAGACATGAAAAGTGAACAATTCCATTAGAAAGAACATCAGCGGTAAGTCATTATCTGTACCTGTGCTGTAATCTATATGTTCTGTAGGACTGGTATTATTTAACACAGACCATATGGCGGTAATATCAATATTGGTCTTTTTATATATAGATTATTTTGGCCAACAGCGCGGTCATTTGCTGAGGTTCTCTGATAATGGGCCCACTCAGAAGTTTTGCCCCCACTAAACCAAAACCCTAGCTACGCCTATCACTCTCTCTCTAGTCTTTCTTTATCGCTCTCTGTTCTTTTTTCTCTCTGTTCTTTCTTTCTTTCTCTCTTTTCTTTCTTTCCTCTCTTTCTTTCTCTGTTTGTTCTTTCTCTCTCGCTGCTCTTTCTTTCTTTTCCTCAGTACCAGCCACTGTGCCCTCATTACCAGTCAGTGTGATCAGCAGTGCTAAATGGTTACGCTTGGGGCGAGGATATGGGTGTGATTAGCTGTGAAATGGGTGTTGTCGGGTGTGACCTAAAATTTTCAGCGGCGCGCAACACACGCCTCAGCCTTTAATCCTCTTTCCTGTCTTCCAAATTTGGGAGGTATGCTGTATGACCTCCCTACAACTTCTGGCCATGCTCCTGATGAGCGCGACAGATGGTCTCGTGAGGGATCTCCTCCCACACCTGGACTAAAGCATCCACCAACTCCTGGACAGTCTGTGGTGCAACGTGGCATGGCCTAAAATTTTCTGCAGCATGCACAGCGTGCCACAGCCTTTGTCCCTCTTTCCCTTATTCAAAGGTTGGGAAGTATGATGGTGGGCCCCAAGAATAATTTTTCTCTGGTGGGCCCAAGGTACTCCAGTCCGACGCTGCTGGCAAGGTCCATGTATGTTGGCTCCTTAACAGCCTTAAATACCATGCCTCAGCAGCAGGGGCGTACATATAAATCATGGGGCCCCATAGCAAAAGTCTGAATGTTCCCCACCCCCCCAAAAAAAAAACCCGAGAGGCATTGTAAATGTAAAGTGCCAGCACAGTGAGGGAAGTTGAGTCGCACAGAGACAGGGGTTTTGGGGGTACTCGGCACCGATCACGTCGACTTCTATGGGGGATGTCACGAGTAGCACAGCTCGGTCCGTGACCTGGGCGATCACTGGAATGTGGGATATTTCCAGGGGATGATAGAATGTTCGTGTAGTTTGTCGTGACGCCACCTGTAGTACCTGGTCAGGGTGTCCAGCGCTGCTGTGCAGGTCCTCTGGAAGGGATGGTGTAGTGCAGGTAGGTGAAAAGTCTTCTACAGGTAACACGCTATCCTTCCAGGGCAGATAGATGTGAGATAGAGCAATGGTGCAAAGTGATGTAGCAGAGTGGACTATGCGACGTAGTAAGAAAGCAGGAAACACTTCAAGTTAAACGTTGCATAATAAAATTTTTAATAATAACATTACAAAAGTGCAAATGGCTTATATTATGTGACATGTTTTGTTACTGTTCATACCCTTGATATGTGTTATACATGTGTGTTAATAAATACATATTCAACAAAAGTGCAAATAGCATTAGTGCCGAAGTTCGTGGAGACTTCTTAGGACTACTCCCACCGGGGTAACTTCACAGTGTCCTTTACTTGTGCTTGTGGAGGACCCGCTCCAAACCTCCAACTGTGGTCTTGGGTGGGCTGCAAGACTTTCCTTGAGCAGACCTCACTTTCGGCCACACCAAACGGGCTTTTTAGTTTCTGAGGTAGTTGAAAATAGTGCACAGTAAAGTTTTTTGTAAAACCAAGATGGAGCACCGAAGTGCCAACTATTTACAGAAAAGTTTGTGAGCCAGTACAGTTCATGGCTTCAAAGTTCAACATTTTGATTACAGTGAAACACCATTACCCAACCTGGGTATATTGAGGCAACAATAAACTTGTTCTTCTGAACATTCACCCGTCCGAGTACATCAAACCATTACCCAACCTGGGTATATTAAGGCAACAATAAACTTCTTTTTATGAACATTCACCCGTCCGGGTACATCAATAATTTAACTATTTACATACAGAGACCCTGTCCGGGTTATTTAGACTTCTTTGGCTGGCCTCTTACAGGTACCACCTGGTACTGTTCTGGAGCTTGCCAAACATCCGTGACAGGAGGGTCCACCCAGACCTGATGACGTCGTGTGGCCTGTACAGTGACGTCGTGACCCGCTATCTGGGTCTGTGTGGCCACCTCTTTCCTCTCCCTCCGGGTCTGGACCCCTATGTCCCGGACTGAACGAACCCCAGGGGGCCTAACAGGCGCCGGGTACGGGCCAGCTATCATTATCATGTCCATAGCTGGGGCTGCTGAGGAGACCACTGAGGGAGGCTGGGGAGATTTACGGCGTGGGGTGGGCACTTGTGCAGAGGCCTGGTTGGGGGAGGCTGAAGGCTCATAGGGTCTGTCAGTTTCCTGACACTCTGGGGAGTAGGGGTCGCACCTGGTAACATTTAGGGCGTACCATCCATTGTAACCCCAGTGTCAGGTGTAAGTCACCAAGTCTCCTGGCAACAGGTCCCTCCCCGGGTGTCCTTCTGGGAGGTGAGCCTCCACGTCCAGCCGGGTTACAAAAACTTCTAAATAAAGTCCAGGCTCCTGGATGAAGCCCCAACCACCTTTTAACTTAAAGTTCCGTACTGCACCCTTACGCCGCGGCTCCCTCACCGTACTTTTATCCTTTCTCATACGTGCCTTCTCTGCCAGGTCCTTCTCCAGGTGACGTTGCCGAAGCTTTTGGGATTCTCGCTGCTCCCTTTGTCGCTCTGCTTCCCGCTCCCGACGTCTCCACTCTTCCTCCTGACGCCGGTTGTAATTCTCCTCCACCAGCATCTCCATGTCTCCACCATCAAACGCCAGCTTACGATGTACGGTTTGCGGCAGCTCTCCTGGCGCCCGCCAGTCCTGGCGGCGCTCACCTGTGGCGGAAGCAGCCGGCTCTGGAACAGGCAGGTAGAGCTCTGGTGCCTGCGCGGCCTCCTCCATGAGGACGAGTGTCGCTTCTTATGCCTCGACGGGGGCAGACAGCGGGATCTGGGGTGCTGGTGCGGCGTTTTCTGCAGGAACGGGTGCCTCCACTGTGATACTGGCAACCGGTTCAGATTGCAAGGGCTGGGCTGCCCGCACGGCCTCCTCTACTGGAACGGGTGCCTCCACTGAGATACTGGCAACCGGTTCAGATTGCAAGGGCTGGGATGCCCGCACGGCCTCCTGTACTGGAACGGGTGCCTCCACTGAGATACTGGCAACCGGTTCAGATTGCAAGGGCTGTGATGCCCGCACGGCCTCCTCTACTGGAACGGGTGCCTCACCTTCCAGTACAGACACTTCAGGGGGTAAGAGGGATTGGCGCCGCTCCAATTGTAGTTTTAGGGCCCGCCAGCTCGCTTCCATCCTGGCGACCTCCTCCCGGTGCCGGGCCAGGTCTCTCAGGGTATCCTCCGCTTCTTCCAGGGTAGGAGGGTTTCCAGGCCGGGTGCCAAACGGTGACTCCGTGGCGATTGGGTCGCTTCCGTGGGGGGAGAGCTCTGACTCCTCCATCCCTTCCCACTTCTGCTCACGTCCATTCGCCATCTCTGCCAAGTCACATGTGTCATTAGCATCAGGAGAGGCGCCATCTTTTGTAGGGAGGCGGGACCTTCGCGTTCGTTTCCGCCCACTGAGGAGGATGAGGAGGCGGAACTCCAGAGCTGTGGGGCACGATCTTACATTGCAGTAACATTTAGAGTGTGCGGACATCGTTTTCGCGCCACGGAGTGAGTGTACGCCCACGAGAGCACGCCCTTATTCTTCACCTGTGCCTCGTGGCGCAGATATGATGGAAAAATGGCAAATACAGTCTATGATGATTTTTGCAATTCTCAAGCAAAAAAACAGTTCAATTAAGGCACACAGGACTCGCTTATAGCGAGCTTCTGAATCCTGTTCGTGACGCCAGAGTTGAGTCGCACAGAGCCACAGGTTTTGGGGGTACTCGGCACCAAGCCCGTCGACTTCTATGGGGGATGTGACGGGTAGCACAGCTATGTCCGTGCCCTGGTCGCTCACTGGAATGTGGGATATTTCCAGGGGATGATAGAATGTTTGTGTAGTTTGTCGTGACGCCACCTGTAGTACCTGGTCAGGGTGTCCAGCGCTGCTGTGCAGGTCCTCTGGAAGGGATGGTGTAGTGCAGCTAGGTGATAAGTCTTGTACAGGTAAGACAGTATCCTTCCAGGGCAGATAGATGTGAGATAGAGCAATGGTGCAGAGTGATGTAGCAGAGTGGAGTATGCGACGTAGTAAGAAAGCAGGAAAGGAAACAATTCTTACTACAAAGACATGCAGCATAAGGCTGCCTCAACCCCTCCCATCCAACTAGCTACACCCTGTTCTAACCAGCCTGAGCTAGACCATCCCATTGGGTCCGCCTACACTCAGCTGGCATAGTGTACTGTTGAATGCAGTGGTTGGAGTCAATGGGGTGTTTCCTCCTTACCTGAGAGTAAGTTGTCACACCGCTGGGTGCGATGCAACATCTCTGTGGCGACTGGACCCTCGGGTGCTTCTGTCTTTTCACAAATGCCGGCTTTACCCGGCAATTGAATCAGAGGCTATTTTACTATGTAGAAGTGAATAAACTATAAATATATGTATATATATATGTCACAATGACATGTATATATATATATATATATATATATATATATTTCTAAGTGTGTATATTTTGTGTTTACAAGGAAAGAAAGTGTTTTTTTAGTTGCGATATTTTGTTCCCATAGACTTACATGGGACTTCCGGTATCGGAATCGGATATCGCCGATATTTAGTGATATCGGCGATACCATTCCGATCCGATATTTTTAGATATCGAGCAGTATCGCTCAACACTACTCGTCAACACATCTCATTTATCCAGCGGGCAGTAAAGATGGAACTCTTTTCTTGAAGGCCGCAGGAGCTGATGGTTGGAACCAGGGTCACATTCCTCAAAATGGAGGGTTAACATTGATAGAATGTGGTGGGTGTGACCCGAGAAGGAAAGGAGCAGGATAATTTTTTTTTGAGAAATGAAAGGGCCTGGGAGAGACTTCTCAAGGTTTCTCATTTAGGGAATACCACCCCCAAGTGATCGTGCTGTCTTTGGGGTTACCCACCTCCTATTAGGAAGCAGGCGATGGTGCAGGTGACACAGAGAGTTGTCGCCCATTTCAATATGTCGGGGACTCTGGCACTACCGAAGCCCGGTCACTTACAGATGAGGCACCTGGGAATCTGGATCCAGGAAGCAGCTGGAGGCAGTACCACAAGCCTCTCGATTAAGGAGAGAAAAAGTGGACACCTGATTAGGATTACTGTACTGCCCTCCTTTATAATTTTTTCTTAGCTTTGCTTTTTCTGAAAAGCGTCTGAGGGTGTAGGAAGTACATGAAGTATACTTTTAAAATATATTTAGGTTAAAAAAAAAATTCTGGAATCAATTAGTCAACTTTACTGTTTAACACAGTTACTGTTACATTACAGTGGTATCTAAAACAAAAAAAGCGTTCAAAAATTTGTTTTGGATTCAGTTAGTCATCCATGCAATTTAACATCCTCTAACGTCATTTGTGTAAAGTTACAGATGGTTCAAATTTTTAAATACTGCTTGGCCTCGTACAGGTTACTTAATACTTTTGTTCCAAAAACTGATTATTGTCAAGCATATGGTAGAACCTACTTTGTGTGAAATTTCTTTGGTTTGAAATAAAGCAAAAATTCTCCTGTAGAGTATGATTTTTCAAAGATTGACTATTAACATCAAGGTTTTTTTTTTTTTTTTTTTTTTTACAACAAAGATATTTTGTCACACTTTTCTTTTAGTTAACAATGAATAGCTGGAACCAGAAAATGACGGACTGTATGGACAATGTGGATGTTGGAGATAGGTTCTTGTTCAGACCCAGAGTTATAAGGAACATTCTGGAGCTCGCTACACTAGGACCAGTAACATTGAACTCAAGACTGGCCTCACAAGAGGGTTTGGACATTGGTACCGCAGACACTATTTCAAGAATTGGATGCTGCTGAAGCGGTGACAGAAACACAGACAAACTATACTGGGCTAATAGAATATGGGAATATCTTTATAATATATCATGAGAACAGAGGATACAGGAATAGTTCTAACAGATTAGGGATGGGGGACCTGGCAACATACAGTTGCACATAACAAACCAGAAGATGGAATGGGGCTGCTCCTCCTGGTCAGAGGACAATAGAGGCTCCGAAGACTCCTCTGCAGTGATGTCATCCTGCAACCACCTGGAACCAGAGGGTACCTTCTCATGGCCTATCTTCACATTGGTCTAACCCAGGGTACAACCTTCAGGAGGAAGGTTTTTAGGACTATCGCTTGCCAGAGAGGATAGCAACACAGGAGACTTTGCTGAAAGCACTGGAACCAGACACCCCTTGTGACATTGCTCTCCACATGCAAGCTCCACATTGGAATTCCAATCTAAGACTGGGTCATGATTTCTCAGCCATGGAAGACCAAAGTGAAGGGGGTGAAAAATATCATCCAACACACAGAAAATAATTTTCTCTGAATGGAGTGCTCCTATCTGGAGGACAAGAGGTTCAGTGATGACTTGAACGAGTTCAGGTGGGTTCTTCCTTTAATGGGTGACACTTTCGGGGGATTCAGAAGACATCAAATGGGAATTTGACACTGATTTACTACTGCCTCTTGTAAGACGTTTCCCTTCAAATTGAAGTCAAGAATGACTGTCTCTTTTACTGGATTCTTCCACAGGACACAGAATCCTTCACAATCAGTGATAAAGAGTCTCCTCTCTCACCTAGGGAGGCTTCACCCAGATGTCCTCAGTTTAGGAGTTCAGACCTCTTAGGACAGTCAATAATATAGTGCTGCATGCTACTACAGCCGAAACACATTCCCTTGGCATGACCACTCTTTGGCTTCCACTATACCAGCCTAACTCGATCAATCTGCATGGGTTCCACCAGGACAGCTGTATCAAGAGGCTGAGGACAGATGGGCCCTTGGAAAGATGGAGCATGATGTGCCAGTTTTCTTTCATGCATAACCTTATTGGTTTGCTCTTGAAACCTAAGGTCCATTCTGATTGCTAGGGAGATAAATTTGTGTAGAGAGGCTCGGATGACTGGTCCAACCAATTTGTCCATGATCCTTCTGGATAATCCCTCCTAGGCAGCTACCAAAACTTTATTGTTAGATCCCAGTTCAAAAAACAAAGTGGAGTACCGCATGGCATACTTGCTGATGAACAATTCTCCCTCATGGAGTCTGAACAGGGAAAATGCAATGGAGGAAGTACCACCAGGTTCTTTAAAGACCTTTTGGAAAGCCACCAGGATGCCTTGTAGGTCCATGGTCACAGGATCCCATCTCTTCCACAAGGGGTTTATTCATGCAAGGGCTTCACCTGCAAGGTGGCATTTTAGGGATTCCACTTGGGGAATTTCATGCTGAGGGTGGGGTGGTAAGTAAGCCTGTGTCCCCATATGGTGGGAAAAGGGGAACCACATGGAAGAACCGGCCGAAGATACACCTGCTACAGGTGTGATAATGTGGTCTCTCAGTATTCAGTCCCCAGTCGTCACTATTTCTTCCATTGTGGCATACCTGCCTTGTACAAGCACGTGTTCAAGAATATCACCAGTGCCCTTACCAACGTCGTTACTGGGATTGTCCACTTAACGACCCACACATGTAGAAGTGCTTGTGGCCAGAGACACTACATTTCCCTGATTCACATTGAGTGAACTTTGTGGAACCAAAAGACTGATTTCCACTCTGGCATGCCATATGTGCTGCCAGTGCCGAGTATTGCTGGCCCTACTTCTATCAGAGTTTTCTCCATCTTCTACGTCAGTTTCTGCACTCCCTACAGCTCATCTTCCATCTCCAATGTGCTTTCTTAGAGCATGTTGTGCACTTCAGCAGGAAGCTGGAAGCTCTACAGCACTGCCTCGGTGAAGAGGCAACAGTCTCTGCTGACGCTAATTTGTCTAGGAGACAAACTGCACATCACAGCAGAGGTATTGAAAAGAATAAAAGACCGGACAGATCTGTGACTCTCGCAGCTGAACCTCCAACCAGGCATGGTCATGTGTGATAATGGCCGTAACCTGGTGGCAGCTGTAAACCTTGACAAGGTCACACATGTACCATGCTTGGTCCCCGTACTCAAATTGGTAGTTTAGCAGTTTCTGAAATCATTCCAGATTTGCCACAACTTCTGGTCAAGCTATGCTGCATCATCATCCATTTAGGCAAATCGGCTACAGCTGCAGCCCTTCTGGTGATGCTGCATCAGTACATGAGCAAATCAGTTCACCGACTGGTGTGCGACATGACTACATGCTGGAACTCCACACTTCACATGCTGGCAAGGTTTTGTAAGCAGTAGAGGCCAGTTGTCGAATACTAGCTCAAGCTCCTGTCGGTGTTCTGGCAAACCGCCACACATAACAACTGAAGAGTGGAATGAATGTCTGACATTTGTGCGGCTCTCCAAGACTTTGAGGACTCCTCAAGATGGTGAGCGGCAATGATGCCATCATTGATCCTGCTTCTGTGCCTTCTAAAACAGTCACTGCTGACAATGAAACACAAAGCTTTGCATGCGGACTAGGTGGAGACAGAGGAAGACATGACACAGGGATATACTACCCAGTACCGCATCATCTCATATGCTCAGCATGGACACAATGGGTAGCACTATGGAGATGGAGGCTGAGGAAGAGGCTGAGGAGGAGGCTGATGATGAGGAAGAGGAGGAGGAAGAGCTGGCCTATAACGCAAAAGAATCTAGTATTCAAAAAGTTGTGTCCCTTATTTCCATTGTGAATGGGCTGAGAAGGGAAATGAGCATGAATAGATGGAGATGGAGAGTAGTCATCATGGTGGAGGTAGGGATGATTTGACTGTAGGGACCTTGGCATATATAGCAGACTTTAAATACCACTGCCTTTGTTGTGACCCTTGCATTACATCCATATTGCACATAAAAGTGCCCAGGTTGTTCACTCTGCTAAACCCATGCCACAGCCGAGGAAGGTGTACACTCTCAAAAGCTTCGGTCAATCAAATGACATCCTCCCAGCGTCCATGCTCTGATGAATTGGTTATTTTTAGCAAGGAGTTAAAGGTTTTTAAAGATGGTCAAGCAATACCTGGCAGACAACACCAGCATACTCCTTAATTCCTGTGTGAATTTCAGCAATGGAGTCTCATAGCTATATATCTGGCATGAAATGTCCGTCTATACCTTGAAGGGTTTGTGCTGCCCTACCAACAGCATCTTGTCTGTGCCACTGGGGGTCATAACAGACAGGCATTTTCACCTGTCAACAAGAAGTGCTGACATGCTCACTAACAATGAACAACGTCTGGACTATACACGGCTTTTCCACACTACCAGATGACAACAGTAATAAAGTGTTATTAATGTTTAATATTTTAATGAGGCCCATCAGTTGTTATCTTCTAGGGTCTATGGATGACTGAATGACCACATTTATAATTTTTTCCCGGCATTGCAGTTTGTGTAAAGCCTTTATGAGTGCAGAAGTACAAGTACAATGTCTTCAAGGGTGTATAGATGACCCTGTTTGTAACTTTTGGCCAGATTTATGCTGAGTGCATAGCCTTTATGAGTCTAGAAGACCACTACATGACAATTTGAAAAATGTATATGAGGCCTTACTTTATGTATAATACAGGGTTTATCTGTGTCCCTAATTTTTGGCACTTTTTGCATCCTTCATAAATTACATTGACATTTCCATTTTCTTATTAAAAAGTTCAATTTTGGTTTACTTAAACTATTTTTTTAAAATCTATTTTAAATTTAGCCTTATATACAAGTCATTATACAGTACAAAACTGTTTCTTAACATTTTTTTCCCTGTAAACTCCAATTTATCATTGATTTTGTATGTTGTTATGTCAGTCCTGAAAGTGAAGTTAAAGTATGATACCATTGTTCTCATTAGCGATCTGGGAGTCTTAGATGATTCTTTTCAATGCATTTCTCTTTCCATCCAGCACTTTTTCCATTCATTTTAACATTTTCACTGCTCCACAGACCTTCTTGTAGGTTCTGCCGGAAAAATGCTTGGATTTCCTATTGACTTCCAATATACTCATTACGAGCATATAAGCATTAGGCTGGAGTCACACACACCGTCTAAAAAAATCGGACCGTTTTTGACGGCCGATAATCGCAGAAATGTTTCCTGAACATTGATCTGTCTGTCATCTGATTTGAATGCGAGGATGCGATTTTGTCGCATCTGAGCGTACGTTTCACATCCGTCTGGCGAGATTTTGTCGGTGGCTTGCAAACCCGACATATAATGGATCCAAATGATAGTTTTTAAAACACAAAAGAAAGAATAGATATATACACATAGAATATATATATATATACATTATATATATGTCATTGTGACACATATATATACATATATTTATAGTTCATACACTTCTATATACTGTAATAGCCGCTAATTCAAATGCCGGCTTCTGTAAAATTACAGAACCCGACATGAAATGACACATGGTTTACATACAGTTAACCATGTCATTTCATGTAGTTTGATAAATGGTTTTCACTAACAATTACATGAGTGTATGTGTGCAAAATTTCATACATATAGGGGTTAATTAAATGTGTAAATTCATTGTAAAAAAATGAGTGGGCTCCCACCGTATTTTCTCCACCAGACAGGGAAAGCCAGTGAGTGGGGGCAGATAGTAATAGCCTAGGGAGGGTGCATTTTTTTTGTGCCCCCCTGGCTACTAACATCTGCCCCCAGCCACTCCAGAAAAGGCACATCTATGATGAGATGCGCCGTTTCTGGCACTTAGCCCGTCTATTCCCATTGCCCTGTAGCGGTGGCTAATGGGTTAATAATGGGTTAAAGCCACCTTGCTATTGAAAGGTGACTTTAAGCCAGGTTAATAATTGAGAGTTGTCAATTAGACAACTCTCAATTATTAATCCTACTGTATGAAATTAAAAAAAAACACGCACATTAATTAAAAATCATTTTAATGAAATAAATAGACAGTTTTTGACCATATTTTATTGTACTGGCAATCCTTGCGAATCACTTGTTCTCCTGTAATAAAAAAAATAATAAAACAACATTATTCTTATCTCTTCAGTCGGGTCCCACGGTGCAATCCATCTGAAAGGGTTAACATGTTTACAGCAGGGACCGGAGCTAATGCTGCATCCTCGATGTAAACCCCCGAATGAATGAGCTCTTCTCCCGGGCTGGCAGGAGAGGAAGTGATTAGTTGGGAAGCTTAATTGATTTTTTCCATGGTAATCAGTTCACTTCAGGTTAGCCGGGGACTCCCTCTGACGTCACTGATAATCTCCCTTGATCTGGGGCTCCACGCAAGATCTCACCCCATGGGGTCAAAATGATTATAAGAATGGTGAGCAAAAATCCCAGAACCACACAGGGGTGCCTAGTGTATGACCTGCATAGAGCTTGGACCACCGCAACAAAGGCTGCCATCAGTAACACACTACGTCGCCAGTGACTCAGATCCTGCAGTGTCAGACGTGTTCACCTGCTTAAGCCAGTACATGTCCAGGCCCTTCTGAAGTTTGCTAGAGAGCATTTGGATTATGCAGAAGAGAATTTGAAGAATGTCATATGGTCTGATGAAACCAAAGTAGAACTGTTTGGTAGAAACAAAACTCTTTGTGTTTGGAGGAAACAGAATGCTGAGTTGCATCCAAAGAACACTATACCTACTGTGAAGCATGGGGGTGGCAACATCATGCTTTGGGGCTATTTATCTGCAAAGGGACCAGGACGACTGATCCGTGTACATGAAAGATGAATGGGAACATGTATCGTGAGATTTTGAGTGCAAACCTACTTCCAACAGCAAGGACACTGAAGTTGAAATGTGGATGGGACTTTAAACATTATAATGATCCGAAGCACCCCATCTGGGCAACAAAGGAGTGGCTTCATAAGAAGCATATGAAGGTCCTGGAGTGGCCTAGCCAATCTCCAGCTCTCAACACCATGGTAAAACTTTGGAGAGATTTGAAAGTCTGTGTTGCCCAGCGACAGGCACAAAACATCACTACTCTAGAGGAGATCTGCATGGAGGAATGGGCCAAAATACCACCAACAGTGTGTGCCAACCTTGTGAAGACTGACAGAAAACGTTTGACCTCTGTCATTGCCAGCAAATGATATATATTATTATTATTATTATTATTATTATACATTTATATAGCGCCATTTATTCCATGGCGCTTTACATATGAAAAGGGAAAAATATAGACAGGTACAATAAATATGTGCTAGACAAGGGACACACAAGTACAGAAGGAGAGAGGACCCTGCCCACGAGGGCTCACAGTCTGCAGGGATGGGTGAGAATACACTAGGAAAGGGTAGAGCTGGTCGTGCGATGGTTCAGTACACTGAGGATCATTGCAGGTTGTAGGCTTGTCGGAACAGGTGGGTCTTCAGGTTTTTCTTGAAGGTCTCTGTTGTTGGTGAAAGTCTGATGTTTTGCGGCAGGGAGTTCCAGAGTATGGGGGAAGCCCGGGAGAAGTCTTGTATGCGGTTGTGGGAAGAAGAGATGAGGGGGGAGTCAAGAAGGAGATCTTGAGAGGATCGAAGGTTGCGTTTAGGTAGGTAGCGGGAGACCATGTCACAGATGTATGGAGGAGAAAGGTTGTGGATGGCTTTGTGTGTCATGGTTAAGGTTTTGAACTGGAGCCTCTGGGCAATAGGAAGCCAGTGAAGGGCCTGGCATAGGGGAGAGGCTGGGGAATAGCGGGGAGACAGGTGGATTAGTCGTGCAGCAGAGTGTAGGATGGACTGGAGTGGTGCCAGAGTGCTAGAGGGGAGGCCAGACAGTAGGAGGTTGCAGTAGTCGAGGCAGGAGATGATAAGGGTGTGCACTAGTGTTTTTGTGGTTTCATGGTTGAGGAATGAGTGAATCCGGGAAATATTTTTGAGTTTGAGGCGGCAGGAGGTGGCGAGAGCTTGGATATGTGGTTTGAAAGAGAGGGCAGAGTCGATGATCACCCCAAGGCACCGAGCATGTGGGACTGGGGAAAGCGAGCAGCCATTGACATTGATGGATAGGTCTGGTGGAGGGGTAGAATGAGGTGGGGGAAAGATGATGAATTCTGTTTTGTCCATGTTCAGTTTGAGAAAGCGAGCAGAAAAGAAGGCTGAGATAGCAGACAGACACTGTGGGATTTTGGTCAGTAGGAGGTGAGGTCAGGTCCAGATAGGTAGATCTGTGTGTCATCGGTGTAGAGGTGATACTGCAAGCCGTGGGTTTTCTATGAGCTGTCCCAGGCCGAAGGTGTAGATGGAGAAGAGTAGGGGTCCTAGGACTGAGCCTTGAGGAACACCGACAGACAGGGGGCGAGGTGAGGAGGTGGTGTGTGAGAGGGAGACACTGAATGTCCGGTCTGTTAGGTATGATGAGATCCAGGATAGGGCCAAGTCTGTGATGCCAAGAGATGAGAGAATCTGTAGCAGGAAGGAATGGTCCACGGTTCAAAGGCAGAAGACAGGTCCAGGAGAAAGAGGACAGAGTAGTGTCGCTTGCTCTTGGTGGTTAGCAGGTCGTTAGTGACTTTAGTTAGGGCAGTTTCAGTTGAGTAATGCGGTCGAAAGCCTGATTGTAACTGGTCAAATAGGGAACAGGAGGAAAGGTGGGAGGACAGTTCAAGATATACATGCTGTTCCAGTAGTTTTGAGGCGCAGGGGAGAAGAGATATCGGGCGATAGCTAGACGCAGAGGATGGGCGAGGGAGGGCTTTTTGAGGATCGGTGTGATTGAAGCATGTTTGAAGGATGAAGGAAAGACACCATTTGTAAGTGAAAGGTTGAAGAGGTGTGTGAGAGTAGGGATGAAGACTGTGGCAAAGTTAGGGATGAGGTGGGACGGGAGTGGGTCAAGCGCGCAAGTGGTGAGGTGTGATCTTGACAGGAGAGTGGAGAGCTGATCTTCTGTCATGGTGGTGAAGCTGGTTTTGGAAGAACAGGACTGAGTGGCTAAGAGGGGCATTGGGGGCTGCGGGCCAAAGCCTTCTCTGATAGTATTAATCTTTTGCTTAAAGAAGGAGGCAAAGTCTTCGGCAGAAATCAGAGGAGAGGGAGGAGGTGCTGTGGGATGGAGTAGAGAATTGAAAGTGTTGAAGAGCTGTTTAGGGTTGTGAGACAGGGAGGATATGAGAGATGCGAAGTAAGTTTGTTTTGCGGCAGAGAGCGTGGACTTGAAGCTGGCAAGGGACTGCTTGTATGCGTTGAAGTGCTCGGTAGAATGGGTTCTCTTCCATCTCCGCTCGGTAACCCTGGAAGCCCGTCTCAGTTCTTTGGTCAGGCCGGTCAGCCAGGGCTGCCTGTTGATTGTACGAGTTTTGCTCTGCGTGAGGGGAGCGGCCGAATCAAGTGTGGTTTTTATTGTGGTGTTATAAAATGTGGCAGCAGCATCTGTGTCATTAAGTGAGGCTATGTCTGTGAGAGGGAGGAGGGACTCAGAGAGCGATTGTAAATTGAGGTGTTTGAGATTTCTGCGAGAGTGGGTGAGTTTGTGCAGTGGGGGATTCTACTAACAGAGGAGAGGGAAGAGAATGTCAGTAGGTTGTGGTCAGACAGGGGGAGTGGGGAGTTAGTGAGATTAGTGAGGGAACAGAGACGGGTGAAGATAAGGTCCAGCGTGTGACCGCCTTTGTGAGTGGCCGCAGAGGACCATTGAGTGAGGCCGAGGGAAGCTGTGAGCGAAAGAAGTTTAGAGGTAGCCGGGGTGGAAGTGTCAATGGGGATGTTGAAATCGCCCATGATGATGGTGGGGATGTCAGCAGAGAGGAAATGGAGTAGCCAGGTGGTGAAGTGGTCGAGAAAGGTGGAGATGGCTAGTTCCGGGGGGCGGTAGATGACAGCCAGTTGGAGGTTGGAGGGGGAATAGATGCGGACAGAGTGCACATCGAACGAGGGAATAGCAGCGGAGGGTGGAATTTGAATAGGGGTAAAGGAGCAGGTATCAGACAGGAGTAAGCCAACTCCTCCACCACGTTTGTTGCTGGGGCGAGGGGTGTGAGAAAGATGAAATCCGCCATAGGAAAGCGCAGCTGGAGAGGCTGTGTCAGAGGGAGTGAGCCAGGTTTCAGTGATGGCAAGGAAGGAGAGTTTGTTGGTGATAAAGAGGTCGTGGATAAATGACAGTTTATTGCAGACGGAGTGTGCGTTCCATAGTGCTCCGGGTAGGGGGACTGGGGGAGGGGGGTGTGGATGGATAGGTATGAGGTTGACAGGGTTGCAAAATGTGTGGAAGATCGTGGCAGGGTGTTAGAAATGAGTGTGGGGATGTTTTGAGGAGGGCCAGGATTTGGGGATACATCGCCAGCGATGAGGAGTAGCAGATAGAGCGTTAGAAGGTGAGAGCAGGATAAGCCATGGTGTGGCCGTGTGTGTCTTGGTAAAAAGGATTGTATGTGGAGGAACAGTTCTGAGGGAAAGGTGAAATGGCTGGGGAGAATGGAGGGGGAAATGACTAATTCCTTACTAGGTGGGGGGATTACAGGGGATAGGAAGAAAGAAAGGAGGATAGGGGTGAAAGTGAAAGAGAAACTGAAACATAGCAGTTTTAAATTATGTTACCTTGCAGCCAAATTCCAGTCAAATTCTAGTCTAATTCACAGTAGTGTAATTAGAAATCTGTAATTTGAAATATGGGATTTGAAATATATGAAGCAGACTAAAGTCTGAAGCAGACCCATTGCACTGAATATATATGCAGCTAATGGCAATCAGGTGTGAGTGGAAAGTGGGCTGAGACTGCTCAGGCCAAATGCACAGAGTTAAGGAAAGGTCATAAAAGGGGGTAGGGGTTACACAGACCACTCAGATGTGTGGTGAAGATAAGAAGAATGGAGTACAATTATGTACACAGGAAGATGGGTGAGCAAATCATACCATTAAACAAAGCAATACACATGGTGCATTCAGGGACATTGAAAAGCTGGGGAAAGTTTTCATACCATTAAACAAAGCAATACACATGGTGCATTCAGGGACATTGAAAAGCTGGGGAAAGTTTTCATACCATTAAACAAAGCAATACACATGGTGCATTCAGGACATTGAAAAGATGGGGAAAGTTTTCATACCATTAAAAAAGCAATACACATGGTGCATTCAGGAACATTGAAAAGCTGGGGAAAGTTTTCATACCATTAAACAAAGCAATACACATGGTGCATTCAGGAACATTGAAAAGCTGGGGAAAGTTTTCATACTATTAAACAAAGCAATACACATGGTGCATTCAGGAACATTGAAAAGCTGGGGAAAGTTTTCATACCATTAAACAAAGCAATACACATGGTGCATTCAGGAACATTGAAAAGCTGGGGAAAGTTTTCATACCATTAAACAAAGCAATACACATGGTGCATTCAGGAACATTGAAAAGCTGGGGAAAGTTTTCATACCTGTGGGAACAGAGGAACATCTCAGTCACAAGGTGATGATGACAATGCTGTAGGATTCATGTGTGGCCAAATGCATTCTAGAATTCTAGTCTAATTCACAGTAGTGTAATTAGAAATCTGTAATTTGAAATATGGGATTTGAAATATATGAAGCAGACTACGTCTGGAGCAGACACATTGCACTGAATATATGTGCAGCCAATATAAGAAAATATTGAGATGAACTTTTGTTAATGACCAAATACTTATTTTCCACCATAATTTGCAAAACAAATCTTGCCTTATCAGATAAGGTGATTTTCTGGATTTGTTGTCTCATTTTGTCTCTTATAGTAGTAGTCTACTTATGATGTCAATTACTGGCCTCTCTCATCTGTTTAAGTTGGAGAACTTGCACAATTGGTGACTGACTGAATACTTTTTTTCCCCACTGTACTAATTGTTCATTTAGTGAGAGGTAACAGACCGATGTGGGCCTAAGGTTGTGAAACAGCTGGTTAAAAGAGGGCAAGGGTACAGATAACATGACTTGGGAAAAAGTGAGGTCATGCTGGAAGGGGGGAATAGGCTTGGTGTTCGACGTGTTAATGGGGTAGATGGTAATGTTACTGAAAGCTCTAATGAGTAAACATCATTTTGTCCTATACAAAGACAAATGACAACATCTGTTTACTGGACGGGCTACTTTACTCCCTTTCTTTGATAGCTTGTAAATGAGGGTCAGAAAAAGCATGTGTTCCAGTGGATGGCACATGCTGCATCAAGTGGCCTCTCCTCCTCATCCTCCAAATTAACATCACACACAGTACTATCCTCAGACGTGGCACCCCAATCACCCTGCTTCCCCCGAGTCACAACTTTACAAATGTCCAACTGTCTGTGGGGAACAGTCTGCAGAGTTGTTCACATGTTCTATTCCATGGTCATCAGAGGTTTGTTCCAAAGATTCAGAATCCAGAGGAGGAAAGTTTTTGCACCGATGTCCAAAATGTTTTCCTTTTAGATCCAAGGTTGGATGCAGTATGGTCTGAGTAGAATCCAGACCCTCGTCACCAGACCTTAATCTCTAGAGTGTAGTTGATACTGATAAGACTCAGTATACCTGAGGTGCACGCAGACTGTACTGCGCTGTCAGGGCAGGACAAGGAGGAAGGACAGTGGCAGGTTGTCGACTGGAACATCAGAGAGGTTGACTATGATGTTGTAGATCCCACTTGAGGTGAACCCAGAGGCACGCAACAGAGTAGCTCAGCAGATTAGGTGGACGAGGAGAAAGACGAGGAGGTTACATTGCAGCTTGTCGCACAGACACAGAGTGATGCAACAATGATAAGCACTGCATTCTCAGCCACAATTGTAGCTGTGGCTAGCACTGGTCTCGAGTATTCAGTTTCCTAGGGCGGCAAGGGTTGTCTAAACTGGGACTTTTTCAAGGCCACAAAGAATGACCTTACTCACGTTATCTGCCAACTTTGCAAAAAAAAAAGACTCAGTAGATGCAAAAATTGTAACCATTTGACAACGACGTACATGAACCGGCACATGCCGGATAAACATTCCTTAGTTTAGGAATCTAAATGAGCAAGAGTACGAACTAGCGGGTCACACCAACTTCCGGCCATCCCATCAATCACATCTGCTGCTTCTTCCTCCTCCATTACCATGGAAATTGTTGTCACACAAGTTTCCTGCTTCAGAACCTTCACTTGTTCACCCCCTACAGTCGAGGTGAGTGAGAGCCCGTCAGCTTCTACTGAAGTGGAGATGCCTGCTGTTTTTGTTTCACCGAGCACATCACATATTTCTCAATATATAATAACATCTCTGCCTGTACCTCACTCACAGTCCAGGCATTAGTCATGGTCACTGCTACTCCAGCCTCCTCAGCAAAGCAGCCAGTCCTCAGTCCCACAGTTGTGATCAAGTTAATTAATTTTTCTTCCTACACATGCCAAAGCAGAGAGCTTGAACGCCACATCTCCAAATTATTGGTCACTGTGAAGGAAGCCCCGGTTCCTTCCATGTCACCAATGTGACGTAACTACACAGTCACAGCTCTCCGGCGCACCCTTTGTCACTCAGGTCAGTAAGGGAACTGCACCTAGAGAAAATGGCTGCTGGGGAGGATGTCCTGTAACCCACTGGGTATTCTAAGATTCGTGATCAGAGTAAAAGCATCAGCCCAAAATTAATTTTATGGTTTAATTGCCTTAAGGGCGCACTAGATAATTACAGAAATATACAGTAAGCTATACAACGGAATTACAGTGGATTTGCAGTCAAAGTAAAATACAACAATAAGGTACAAGGCTTAGAGGTATTAAGATAGAGGTCAATGTTACCAGGCTGTAGGTTGCATGTGTACGCCAGGAGCTCTGCGATCCACAGGTAAGAATCTTAGTTGCCGGACAGTCCCAAAACGTGTGCCGCTGTGTTATGAATGTGCTATAGATGGTTTCTGAGCAGAGGCTCCCTCTGGTGGTTACAGACAGTACTGAACCTTTCAGCGAGAGTGGCAATCTGGGTTCACGGACTGGTTTGATATAAGGGAGGTTCCCTCCCATGATGGTTGCCGGTGATCAATTGTTCTTGTCTCAATTGTGGTTCCTGGTTCATTTGGAAGTTAGCTGGAGTCTTGCCTGCATCTCCTGCTTTCAGATAAGATATTTTTTGCTTTTCTTTTTGTGCTTGCTTTTTGCATTGTTTTCTGCACTTTTGTGGAGGTCAGCCAGGTCCCCTTCTGGGGCCTGAGCTCCTCACACTTTATCTGCAGCCACTGTTATTTGCTCATTTGCTTTTTCCTGTTTTTTCAGCGGCTGCGGCTTGGTTTTTGTTCACACTGAGATCTGATTTAGCGGGTGGCGAGATCGTGTGATCTCAGTATTTTTGTAATCAGAATTGTTGGATTTTTGTAGGGTTTTCTGGGTTGCAGAAAGTAATCTCTCTTGTCCTATCCTATTTAGTCAGCTTGTGGCCCCAGCGTTTGCTCAGTCTATTTTCTGCCTATATTTGTATTTTCATCTTGTCTAACCGCCATTATATGTTTGGGGGCTTCCTGTTTTCTTTGGGGATCTGCTCCAAGGCAGATAACTTTCATCTTTCTGCCTTTAGGTGTAGTTTTCTCTCAGGCTGTGACGAGGCATCTAGGATTAACGTAGGAACGCTCCACGGCTACCTCTAGTTGTGTCGTTAGTTTTGGAATCTGCAACCCATCAGTTACCAACATCTCAGGTGTTTGGCTGCCCTGCTGTCCTCCTCAGCTACCGAAACATAACACCGCTGCTCCCTTGGCAGATCTGTCCCCTGTTCCTTCTTAGATCATCATCGTCTTGTTCTTCTGTGAGAATAGAGTCTGCCATCCACTCACAGCTCTTAAAACCTGCTAGGTCCCTCCCCTCGGTGTCAGAGGGGGCTAATAATCTCCACCCTTCAGCTCCCTGCAGAATTTATTCCCAATATCTAAGAAAGGGGTTAACTTTCTCCAGGAAGATCAGATCAGTACACGAGAGGTACCAGTGAATGCAGTTTGTTTTGCCTGTCGCGTGGAGATCAAACATGGCCCAATTGGCCCTCCACAGCGACCCAATCTCTATATCTCAGGTCCCCGAGCCATCACCAACTCGGGAGTCGCACTGTCAGATGTGCGAGGTCCTCAGGATCACACAGATATTTTTTATGAGTCTGTACCTCAAAAGACGTGCTCATAATTCATAATCCTAGAACGGAGTCGTAGTGGTTGGGAGAGACAATGGATGTGTTTTCTGTGTCTAGCTGACAGGTATAATCTAATTGAAGCCCCCATGCATCTCCAGGCCCCATGCTGGCGTGGCTCCTGACTCCAGCTTTGAAGTCCTGTTTTGGCCTGATCTACTTAGCAAGCTAAAATACCTTGTTATTCAACAGTGGCGCACTAAACCCTGTTTTCTTCAATATGCCTATAGGCCATGGGGGTTAGGAGCAGTTTTCTGCCTGTGACTCTGTGAACACAGCCAAAATGGCACCTGTGACAGGCCAAGCTCAGACATGAGGCAGCATTATGCCCCATATCCAAGATGGTGGCTGTTCCTTCATCACAGTCACAAAAAGGCAGCCTTTCCACCTAGAGGATGCAGACGGTTTCCGAAAGATGATGACCGTCACAGTCCCCCAGTCACTATTACTTCACTAAGAAAGCTGTGCCTACGCTACACCAGCATGTTTCAGGAAATATCACCCGTTTAATTAAAAAAAATCTATATCTGCTAGGATGCATGTCAACACTGACACCTGGACAAGCAAATATGAGCAGGAGTGTTACATCTCTCTGAGTGGGCACGGGGGGTGATTCTGGTGGTTGTGAGGGCAGGCAATCAAGGGGCTGCTTCACAAGTCTTGGAATATCCCAAAGATTATGAGACAAACCTCTGTAGCTAACATTTCTTTCACTGCTTCTGTATCTTTTACCTACACTGTTATGTTTTGGTAGCTGAGGAGAGCAGGCAAAAAAAAGGCAATACACCAGAGAGGTTGGGATCTATTGGATTGCAGTACCCTGACTAACCACCACAACTAAAGGCAGCCGTAGAGCGTTCCTACGTTGGTCCTAGATGCCTCGTCACAGCCTGAGAGGCTAACTACACCTAAAGATAGAAAGAGGAAAGCTATCTGCCCCGGAGCAGATCCCCAAAGAACATAGGAAGCCCCCAAACATGTAATGGCGGTTAGACAAGAGGAAATACAGACACAGACAGAAAATAGTATGAGCAAACACTGGGGCCCAATCTGCCTGGACAGAAAAGGATAGGAAGGATACTTACTGCAATCCAAAAAAAACCCTAAAAAAAGCCAACGCTACTAATTGCAAAAACACCTGAGATCACATGACCTCTACCACCTAAATTAGTTCTCTGGTGTAACAAAACTAAGCCGCAGCCACAGAAAAAACTGGAAAATGCAAATGAACAAACAACAGTGGCTCCAGAGGAACCGAGAGACGCCCAAGCCCCCCGAGGAGGGGAACCTGGCCAACCTCACAGAAATGCAGAGAAAATTGCAAATGGCAAGCACAAAAACAAAAAAACAGAAAATATCTTATCTGAGAGCAGGAGAAGAGGCAAGACTCAGTAACCTTCCAAGTGAACCAGGAAACAACGTTGAGACAAGAACAATTGATCACCAGCAACCATGATGGGGGGAAACCTCCCTTATATCCAGCCAGTCCGTGATTCCTGATTGTCAATCCTCATTGAATGGTTCAGTACCGTTTGTAACCACCAGAGGGAGCTTCTGCTCAGAATTCATTTCTAAAACATTCATAACACTATACCCTCAACTAGTCCCTTAATGAGACATGCGTTTCAATATTGGAGAGAGAATCCTCTCATATCCGTACCACGCACTGCAATCAGGCAGTGTTTTTAAATTACACACACAGCCACACAGCTCAAGAGTTGTGGACAGCTATCCTGGCCGAGTTAGACCAATTTCTGTTCACACTGAATCTGGAGCCAGGGAAGGCCATGTGCGATAGCAGTGCAAACTTGGTGGCATCCCTATGCTGGAGAACCTTACACACGTGCCTTGCATGGCTGATGTCCTCAACCTGATGGTACAGCAATTTCTCCACCACTATCCTGGCCTTAATGATCTGCTGCAGAAAGTACAGTCATGGCCAAAAGTTTTGAGAATGACACAAATACTATATTTTCACATGATCTGCTGCCCTCTGGTTTTTATGTGTGTTTTACAGATGTTGTTATCACAGACAGAAATATAATAATTGCAAACATATGAGCAACAAAAGCTTATATTGACAGTTAGAATGAGTTCATGCAGCAAGTCAATATTTGCAGTGTTGACCCTTCTTCTTCAGGACCTCTGCATTTCTCCCTGGCATGCTCTCAATCAACTTCTGGACCAAATCCTGACTGACAGCAGTCCATTCTTGCACAATCAAGACCATTGTGTCAGAATTTTTAGGTTTTTGTTTGTCCACCCGTCTCATGATGATTATAGAATCATAGAATCATAGAATGGTAGAGTTGGAAGGGACCTCCTGGGTCATCTGGTCCAACCCCCTGCTCAAAGCAGGATTCTCTAAATCATCCCAGACAGATGTCTATCCAGCCTCTGTTTGAAGACTTCCATTGAAGGAGAACTCACCACCTCTTGTGGCAGCCTGTTCCACTCATTGATCACCCTAACTGTCAAAAAGTTTTTTCTAATATCTAATCTGTGTCTCCTCCCATTCAGTTTCATCCCATTGCTTCTAGTCTTTCCTTGTGCAAATGAGAATAAAGATGATCCTTCTACAATGTGACAGCCCTTGAGATATTTGTAGACAGCTATTAAGTCTCCTCTCAGTCTTCTTTTTTGCAAGCTAAACATTCCCAAATCCTGCAACCGTTCCTCATAGGACATGGTTTGCAGACCGAACACCATTCTGGTGGCTCTTCTCTGAACTTGCTCCAGTTTGTTGATGTCTTTTTTAAAATGTGGTGCCCAAAACTGGACACAGTATTCCAGATGAGGTCTGACCAAAGAGGAGTAGAGGGCAATAATGACCTCATGTGATCTAGACTGTATGCTTCTGTTGATACATCCTAGAATTGCATTTGCCTTTTTTGCTGCTGCATCGCACTGTTGACTCATGTTAAGTCTGTGATCAATTAGTATACCCAAGTCTTTTTCACATGTGCTGTTACTTAGCCCTATTCCTCCCATTTTGTATATGCTTTTTTCATTTTTATTGCCCAGATGTAGTACTTTGCATTTTTCCCTGTTAAAATCCATTCTGTTAGTTGCTGCCCACTGCTCAGTTTATGTATATCTTTTTGAATCCTCTCTCTCTCTTCTCTAGTATTAGCTACCCCTCCTAGCTTTGTGTCATCAGCAAATTTGATCAGTTTACCCTCAATTCCTTCATCTAAATCATTGATAAAGATGTTGAACAATACAGGGCCCAAAACAGAGCCTTGTGGTACCCCACTTGAGACATTCTTCCAACTGGATGTGCAGCCATTTACAACCACTCTTTGGGTCCGATCACTAAGCCAGTTATGAATCCACCTAACAGTTGCCTTGTCCATTCCATACTTAGTCATTTTTTCAATAAGGATTGTGTGAGATAATTTGTCAAATGCTTTGCTGAAGTCAAGATATACTATATCTACAGCATCTCCCTGATCCACCCAGTCAGTGATTCTGTCATAGAAGGAAATTAAGTTAGTCTGACATGACTTATTAGTTACAAACCCATGCTGACTCTGTTTAATCACTTCATTCTTATCCAGGTACTTGCATACATGTTCTTTAATAATTTGTTCAAAGATCTTTCCTGGTATAGAAGTCAGACTCACCGGCCTGTAGTTCCCTGGGTCCACCTTCTTCCCCTTTTTGAAGATAGGAACAACATTTGCTCTTCTCCAGTCTTCTGGGACTTCTCCTGTTCTCCAAGAATTTTCAAAGATTATGGACAGTGGTTCAAGAATTTCTTCTGCTATCTCCTTCAGTACCCTGGGGTGTAATTCATCTGGACCTGGAGACTTGAATTCATTTATGTTAGCTAAGTGTTTCCTCACTGTCTTTCTGTTTATAGATATCCTGGATTCTTCTATTCCTTTAATATGACAGTGAAGATCAGTTGATGTTACATTTCCTTTCTGAGAGAAAACAGATGCAAAATAGGAATTTAAAAGTTCAGCCTTCTCAACATCCTGACTTACCATTTCATCATTTTCATCCTGTAAAAATCCTATAGCATCTTTGACTTTTCTTTTACTTTTGACGTATCCCCAAAATCCTTTTTTGTTGCTTTTGACGTCACTTGCAAGCCTTAATTCATTGTCAGCTTTAGATAATCTGATTTGTGCCCTGCAGGTTCTGCAGACGGCATTATATTCTTCTTTAGATATGCCTCCCTCTTTCCATTTGATAAACATTTCTTTCTTCCTTTTTAGCATGTGTTTAAGTTCTATGTTCATCCATCCTGGTTTCCTTAAATGCTTCCCATTCTTCCCTCTTTTCGGAATTGTTAACGATTGTGCTTTGAGACTCTAATTTTTCAAGATTTTCCATCCTTCCTGGACATTTTTGTCCTTAAGGATATCCAGCCATTGGATCCCTCCAATTCTCTTTCTGAGTTCCTTAAAATCTGCCTTTCTGAAATCTAACCTTGACATCTGAGTCTTCACAGGTCTTCCTCCTCTTGTTATCCAAAATTCTAAAATAGCATGGTCACTACCTCCTAGAGTCCCAGCCACTCTTACCTCCTCCACCATTTCCTCCCTGTTTATGAGGATTAGATCCAAGGTAGCAGATCCCCTTGTTTTCTCCATTACCTTTTGGAAGATAAAGTTGTCAGCAAGAGAGGATAAGAATTTCCTGGACCTGTTTGTTTTGCCTGAGAGAGATTCCCAACAAATGTCTGGATAGTTGAAATCTCCCATGACCACTATGTCATATTTTTTGGAGAACTTGGCCATTTGATGCATAAAGAGTTCATCCATATCTTCAGCTTGCACAGGCGGCCTGTAGTAAATGCCTACAATGGTTTCCTTTCCATTGTTCTGTCCTTGTATTCTTACCCAAACAGTTTCCACAGAACTCCCAGTCTCTGAAGCTTCAATCTCTGTGCAGATATACGCTTTTCTAACATACAATGCAACACCTCCTCCTCGTTTATCAAGTCTGTTTCTTGCAAATAAGTTGTAACCTTCTAGCCTTGTATTCCAATCATGTGTATCGTCCCACCAAGTCTCAGTGATTCCAATGACATCATATTTCTTCTCCTGCGTTAGTAGCTCCAGTTCTCCTTGTTTGTTGCCCATGCTTTGTGCATTCGTATAGAAACACTTTAGTTTGTGATTGGTTTCTCTTTCTTCAATATTTTTATTATGTAGATTTTTTTGTCTTTGTTCTTCCCCTTCACTTCTAATAGCAGAGTTCTCAATAGCATTTGTCAGGTGTATGGCTTTTGCTGGCGTTTTGCTTCCCTTCCCACATTGTTCTAGTTTAAAGCTCTCCTGATGAGTGTAGCAAGGCGACTTCCAAATACATGTTTTCCAGTCTTCGTAAGGTGCACCCCATCTCTAGCAAGTAGTCCATCGTACAGGTAATTCACTCCGTGATCCAGAAATCCAAATCCTTGCTGACGGCACCATCGACGTAGCCAGTTGTTCACCTGCAGAATCTTATTCCACCTCCTTGTTCCATGGCCATCCACTGGAAGGATGGAGGAGAAGACCACCTGCGCTCCCAGTTCTTTCACTTTCTTACCTAAGTTTTCAAAGTCACTGCAGATGGTTTCCAGCTCACTTCTTGTGGTGTCATTTGTCCCCACATGTATTAGCAGGAATGGGTAGTCATCTTTAGGTCTGAAGAGTCTTGACCACAAGTTCTCAATGGGATTAAGATCTGGGGAGTTTCCAGGCCATGGACCCAAAATCTCTATGTTTTGTTCCCTGAGCCATTTAGTTATCACCTTTGCTTTATGGCAAGGTGCTCCATCATGCTGGAAAAGGCACTGTTGATCGCCAAACTGCTCTTGGAGGGTTGGGAGAAGTTGCTCTTGGAGGACATTCTGGTACCATTCTTTATTCATGGCTGTGTTTTTAGGCAAGACTGTGAGAGAGCCGATTCCCTTGGCTGAGAAGCAACCCCACACATGAATGGTTTCAGGATGCTTAACAGTTGGCATGAGACAAGACTGGTGGTAGCGCTCACCTTGTCTTCTCCGAATGAGGCGTTTTCCTGATGTCCCAAACAATCGAAAAGGGGATTCATCAGAGAAAATAACTTTACCCCCGTCCTCAGCAGTCCACTGCCTGTACCTTTTGCAGAATATCAGTCTGTCCATGATGTTTTTTCTGGAGAGAAGTGGCTTCTTTGCTGCCCTCCTTGAGACCAGGCCTTGCTCCAAGAGTCTCCGCCTCACAGTGCGTGCAGATGCACTCACACCTGCCTGCTGCCATTCCTGAGCAAGCTCTGCACTGCTGGTAGCCCGATCCCGCAGCTGAAACACTTTTAAGAGATGGTCCTGGCGCTTGCTGGTCTTTCTTGGGCGCCCTGGAGCCTTTTTGGCAACAATGGAACCTCTCTCCTTGAAGTTCTTGATGATGCAATAGATTGTTGACTGAGGTGCAATCTTTCTAGCTGCGATACTCTTCCCTGTTAGGCCATTTTTGTGCATTGCAATGATGACTGCACATGTTTCTTTAGAGATAACCATGGTTAACAGAAGAGAAACAATGATGCCAAGCACCAGCCTCCTTTTAAAGTGTCCAGTGGTGTCATTCTTACTTAATCATGACAGATTGATCTCCAGCCATGTCCTCATCAACACCCACACCTGTGTTAATGGAGCAATCACTGAAAAGAGGTTAGCTGGTCCTTTTAAGGCAGGGCTGCAATGATGTTGAAATGTGTTTTGGGGGATAAAGTTCATTTTCTAGCCAAATATTGACTTTGCAAGTAATTGCTGTTAAACTGATCACTCTTTATAACATTCTGGAGTGTATGCAAATTGCCATTAGAAAAAGTGAAGCAGTAGACTTTGTAAAACTTAATATTTGTGTCATTCTCAAAACTTTTGGCCATGACTGTATAGTTGCTGTGTGCTCATTTCTGATGATCACACCCCGGGGTTATGCATCCCTACAGAGGTCTTTCGGTCTGTCGGTTAACCATTTGATTTGTGATCTGCTGACATGGTGGAATTCCACTATGCACATGTTGCAGTTACTGTGGCAGCAGCAGTGAACCCTGGTGCAGTATATCCTTTTGCACAGCATGGTCCTATGCAGAATGGATGTGGTGCAAATTATGCCTACTGAGTGGGTACAGATGAAGGACCTCTGCACCCTTTTGCACAGTTTCGAAATGGCTACTAAGATCATTAGCACTGGCAATGCTATCACCAGTATCACTATTTTGGTCATGTACATGCTGGAGCACATTTTGAATAGTCTGCATGTGGAGGTGGTGATCCCAGAGGAAGAAGTGGAAGCAGAGGAGATTGCAGAAGGGATAACGATGCCTCTTAGTTCCAACTGTCATCGCACAGGCGGGTGCCATGGGAGACTGTATTATAGCAATGAAGTGGGGCTCATGGTACCAGACAAACTGTTAGTGAAGGTGCAGAAGCCGATGAGCAAATGGAGGAGGACTAGCAGGAAGATGTTATGGACATGAAACAGTCAGGAGATTTAGTGGATAATGATCCACTCTCTGTTGTCTGTTGTTGGCGGGATTAGACGTAGTAAGAAACCTTGAATTTTACCCCGCCACCAACACACCATGGACTTGGACCTCATGGAAGCACTCGACTCATGAGCACCTTCTTGCAGCACTGTCTTCAAAATAATTCTGGAATTCTCAGGGTTAGAAATAGTTCTGTAAATTTTGCCAGATGCTTCCCCACCTAGAAAGGGATGAGCGCATGCTGGAGTGTCGAAACACGCTTGTAGACAATTTTAAGAGTGGCTTTCTTCAAGACAGCAGTGAGGCACACAGTGTGCATTACAATTCTTGAATTCCCACTCTGAGAAAGTCAAGGTGCCACGGCAAAAATATTAGAGGCAGCAGTGGAAATGGCATAAGCAATTTCTATGAATCATTTCACAACTTTTTTTCACCATTTTGTGCACCAGCAGAACAGAATACAAGTCTGACACATTGTGGACGACTGGAGAGGATGGTGCAGGATTATCTGGAGCTCAATGTCAATGCCATTAGAGGGAATTTGGACCCTTTTGGATTTTGGTCTTCAAAAATGGAAGACTGGCCTGAGCGCACCTGTCATGCCTTTGAGGCTTTTGTCATCCCCGGAAGCCACACACAGCTGCATCTTTGTGAAGTGTGGACATCAGAACCACATTCCATCGTTTTTTGGGGCAGTATGAAACAGCAGTGGTTCATCTGCAACAATTCAGCGGGCAGCTCAGGTTTGTTTTTTTTTTCACTGTGCCCACCATGGTGATTTTCCTCCTGAGAAGTTCTTGTCCAAGGTCATAGCTGGTAAAAAAAATTGTCACAAGTAATGTTGTGACCCTGCAGTCCAGTAGTCATATCGAGGGCTACACGTTTTCCTTGCTTTTTTTCAGGGATGCCGCTTGCAGACTTGCCTGTGTAAATCTGTAGATTCCATGCATAGCTAGTTTTTGCATCACAGGCTGCCCAAATTTTTATGCCGTATTTGCCTGGCTTACTTGGCATGTATTTCCGGAAGGGGCATTTTCCGCGGAAAGGGAGAAAACGTTTGTCTACTGTCACCTCTGGCCCTGGGTTGAACATCAGTGGAAGGAGCTGCACCCATTTCTCTCAAACATCTCTGATGGGAGCAAGTTTGTCAGATTTTGTTCTGGTGTCTCTGTTGTCAAATTTGAGGACTCTTGATATCATTTGAAAATTTTGAAGTGACATTGTTGCCCGGAAAATATTCCTGCCTGTCGATGCGTCCCAGAGACTATCAGTGGCCTCATTGCAGGATTTGTACACTCCAGCAAGGAGAAGAACACCAATGTAGGCATCCAGGACATCATCATGAAGGTCATTCCACATGTTATCGTGGACTTTTTTCCTTCAAGGTTTGTCATAGCAATAATGACTTTTTTTATTGACAATGGCATAAACAGATCAAAAAATGACTTGATGTCACTTACTCTTGTCACAGCAAACCTTGTGATCCCAGGGGTCATTTTTATGACATTTGCAGCATCTGCCCTGCCATGTACATCTGGAGGTACTGAGCTCCAACTGATCTTGCCGCTTTTGGATTTGAATCTTTCAGCGGGAGCAGCTTCAACACCAGTGACCTCCTCATCAGACTGATCAGAACTGTCTGTGTCTTCCGGTTGATACTCCACATCATCTTCCTCCTCATAAACCTGTTCATCTGTATCAGTTTGCTGCTGTGTGTCCTCTGATTCATTATCATCTAAGATATAATCCAGAATTTGGCTTACATCAAATCTTCTCCTCATTGTTGCATGTGTAAACTGGAGATGTATACTCTGCAAAGTACCAACTCTAAGCTGATTTGGCCATACATGCCTGGACATGTCCCTAACTCAAGTTGTTGGAGGTAGAGCTGGCTGTGGGCTGTTGGTTTATATTGTGTTTATGAGTTCAGTTTTGGGACTTATTATTGTTTTTTTACTCTAATATTAGACCTGGGTCGAAATTGACCCCAACAACACAAATGTTATAATTTTAATAAGAGCATTTTTACAATTTAGTAAAATAGTTTTATTTATTGTATTTTGTTTAAAAATAAATTCCTGAAAAAGTCAAAAAGTCTTGATGAAATAAACAAATGTATGTAGAATTTGTATGCATTTAAAACCTAAAACGGGTCGGTCACGACCCTAACACAAGAGGAAGATTAAGTTGAACTTCTGGGTTCCCTGGGAAACTATTTAAACTACGTCAATTGACGAGGCATTATTTTTTAGGACTAATGGTTGCCTTTCACATTATATTTAACATAAACCCTTGTGAGCAGATTGTTCCGACACCCAACAGTGAGAATTTAGTATACTACTGCAATTGACAGAAGGTTATTGGGCTAGATTTTCATATATTACACTAACCCACCTTCTGGTTAGATTAGTTATGTACAACCATTTCTATATATCGCTACTAGCTTTGCACATTGCACTTTTACCTTGGTGTGTGTCTATTAGTTAATTTTTTAACAAAACTTAATAAAAATTATATTTTAAAAGGGTTTTTTTTATAAGTGAGCCTTCATTGTTACCCTTCCATATCTCTATACATGCAAGACTGCTACTGATGTTACAAAAAATTTTTTGAAATGTGGAAAATCCAAGTTGGATCTCCATCTGGTGGGTTACTTGGGGAAGGGGTGTCAGAGGCCCATTGTATTGTTTCTACACTGCAATGATGCTACTTTTGTGCTGTGTGACAATAATTTTTGAAATGTGGAGAATCTAAATTGGGTTTCCATCTTGCGTGTTGCTTGAAGCAATAGGAATCCCAGATCAGCAAGCCAGTTCTTACTTTCAGTCAACTACCTGTGTTACTAACCTTATATATTTCTAACATTAGTGTTTTACCAAGCTGATATTGGTGCCACTTGAGTATGACTGGGGAAAAAAAATTGAGCTGTTGCATGAGACATTAGGTCTTCCAGCCAAGAAGGCTTACACGTTCCCTTAACCAACAGGTCCTCATTAAAGTTCCAAGCTGTAAATGTTAGCCAAGACCCTGTAGACTGTGAGCCCTTGCGGGCAGGGTCCTCTCTCCTTCTGTACTTGTGTGTCCTGTATTGCTCATGTTTACTGTACTTGTCTATATCTTCACATGTAAAGCACCATGGAATAAATGACACTATAAAAATGTATAATAATAACAATAATAAGACCCTGACACCTCATGTATGTCCCAAGGTTGACTGCTTCTGTGGTGCCATTTGTAAAGTAGTGACCCCTGTTACAGATAGGGGCACTGTATGTTCTCCTCATTATAAGCACGGAGGCGTATTGAAGTCAAGGGAGTGCATGGCAGTAGCAGGCGTAACTGTGATGGTGAAACAGTGATCGGCGTAATTGTAAATGGCTGGTATATGGTATTGATATGGTATTTTTCGGACTATAAGACGCACCGGACTATAAGAGGCACCCAGGTTTTAGAGGTGGAAAATAGGGAAAAATATATTTGAAGCAAAATCGCTAAATGTGATAAATATTTAATAACATAAATAACTACTATTATTGGGTGTTATTTATATAATACATGTTATTATGTGGAAGCTACGGGTAGGAGATGCTGCTGCGGGACCAGTGTGGTGTCTGTAAAGTACTATGTGAAGACGCTGGAGGTGAGTATATGAATGGGGGCATAGCGCTTATATTTAAAGCACCACTCCAGCACTGAAAAATAACACTGGAGTGCTGCTTTAAGATCCCATGGGAGAACTATAACTCCCGCATTTCTGCAGATCCTATGGCATGCTGGAGTTTAAATCCACCAAGGATGGCATAGTGATTTTTAATGTGCTGTATTTACTAACCTTTTAATTATTTTTTTCTTGTACAGTGTGTCTGAAGGACCTGTGATGACATCATGAAGAGGCGGGGCTTTGTGTGGTCATGTGATGCTCCAGCCCGCCCTCTTCATGACCTCATCACAGGTCCTCCAAAGGAGTATTCAGCATCGCATCAGCACAGCCCCTGTGCTGTCAGGTATGGATGCCTCCTGCTGCACTCTGCTCCTGTCGCCTCCTTCTCCTTCCCACACATCTCCCCAGCTGCTGCAGGAATCAGGCGCTGGGGAACCATGTGGCTCTGTCATTTGCTGCTCCCCGCTCACTGCTCAGCTGATAGGTGGGCGGGGTGGTTTCCCCAGCGCTGGATTCCTGCAGCAGAGGAGATATTTTCCTGCCTCCGGCGATCCCACTCCACCGCTGCCCCCTGCCCCCTCCCACGTTACATTCTGACCATAAGATGCACCCACACTTTCTTCCCAAATTTGGAGGAAAAAAAGTGCGTCTTATGGACCAAAAAATACGGTATATGTCGCAGAGATGGAGGTGGTCCTCTGCGCTGTAAGCTCGGAATGTTGTTGTTCTGTGACCTGTAGTTCCACAAGTGTTTGCTTAGTTTTTAAGGGAGGCTTACAGGGTTAACCAGAGAGCTGGATAGGACTGGCTAACAACACACACCTCTCACCTATGGGGCTGGTTACACTATATAGTGTGACTGAAATTTTAGTCACATGGTCTGTGTTCTAATTTCCTGCAAGAGGACAGGTCTATGTGTTGTAAGGTCTCTGTGTGTTGGAAGGTCCTTCAAGAGGACAGACTTCCTGAAAAGCACATGGTGAGGCCATGCAACTGGATGGTCTCTGTGTTGGATGGTCCTGCGAGTGAACCGGATTCCTGAAGAGCACATGGTGAGACCATGTACTGGCAGAGTCTGTGACGGCACTGCAGTGGGGAAGCTAACTTCCTTCTGAGGGTCTGGAACTGTTGGGTGGTCAGGTGAGCAAGGCATTGTCCAGGACAGTGATCCCAGTTAGTGCAGCTTCCCTGGGAACCAGGACTGACAGGAGATCAGTGTATGAAGTGGAGCTCCTGGAACCTCGGGCAAAAGGGGTTACTATGAACTGCGCAGTCACCCACGGTAACTTGACGAAGTGAGGTCCAGCGTGATTAGAGATTGCGATCTAATGTCATGTAATGCTGTGTGAGTAGAGACTTTGATATGGCACACAGACACCCCCGGATCTAGTCAGAGGAGTACTGGCAGGTGTAGTGTCTGTCAAATAAAAGAAGCCATGTAATATGATCTATATGTTACGTATGTGTTGTATAAACAGTGGTTTATGAGTGGATAATAAACCACTTGGACTGTCCAATGGAGAAAATCGTTCCTGTGTGACTGAATCCCATTGCCAAGCGAGCATCCCCCAACACACCTAGTGAGTGCTGCCTTACACATTATAAAATGTTTTACTGTTGTTTAATTGATAAGCTAACTACCTGTGTTACTTTCCTTACAGTTTTGTACCAATAGTACTGTATGAAACTGATGTTTGTGCCACCTGAGTGTAGCTGGGAAAGAAAAAAATTGTTTCAGCTGTTGCATAAGGTACCGGGACTCCAAGCATAGAAGGCTTAGGCTACTTTCACACATCCGTTTTGCGCCTGACGGAGCGTTTCGGTGTCGCACTGGAATACCGGATCCGGCAAATATTATGAAAACCGGATGAGATGGATCCGGTTTTCGCGCATCCGACCAAAAACCGGATCCGTTTTATCAGTTTCATCCATTTTTTTATCCATTTTTTGCCGGATTACGACGGATCCGGTTTCTTAAAAACGCCCGTTTGTGGCCTTCCAAACGTGATTGGTTACTGTAATCCTATATATACACTGTTCCTACAGGCCATCTTTGACAGGTTGTGGAGGAGCAAGTGACTGGCGAAGATGGATGTTGTTATTGGAAATATTTTAAAGAATGTGGTGGATTTTACAGTGGAGACAGCAGCGCATTATGCGTCAGCGTCAACGACGATGCCGTAGGTGGATCTACCCCATCACTGCCCAGAGACTAACCCGTGGGGTGTATTCTACACTCTGCATGGTGCTTAGACAAAACCCGGAGAAATTTTTTGCATATCTTCGGATGAAGAAAGAAAATTTTGATATCTTGGTGGAGCGGATTGGAGAACAAATCCGAAGATCCGACACGTATTGCCGCTTCTCAATTTCTCCGGCGGAGCATCTCATGGTCACTATAAGCAGAGCTGGCTCCAGGTTTTCGTGGGCCCCGGGCCAAGAGTGTCAGTGGGCCCCTTTAACACATACCACAATTCATGATGCTCCGATACGGCACAGAAATATAGGTATAGTACAATGCCAAATACTTCACTTCTTACATTACATGAGTGATATCTATTGTAAATTCTACAATAGCTCAAAAACCGGACAGTATAGTCCTCCATACAGTATTATGGGCACCACATAGTGCGCCATACAGAATAATGAGCCCCATATATTGCTCTGTACAGAATAATGAGCCTCATATATTGCTCCATACAGAATAATGGGCCCAATATAATGTTCCATACAGTATAATGAGCCCCATATATTGCTCCATACATAATAATGGGCCCAATATAATGTTCCATACAGCATAATGAGCCACATATATTGCTCCATACATAATTGGTCCCATATAATGTTCCATGCAGTATATGATGAACTCCACATAATGCTCCAGTATATGATGGTCCCCATATAATGTGCCATGCAGTATAGGACGGTCCCCATAGAGTGGAATGAGCCCCACATATTGCTCCACACAGTATAATGAGTCACATATAAAGCTCCATACAGTGTATGATGGGCCCCATATATTGCTCTATACAGAATGGGCTCCATATAGTGCTCCATACAGAATAGGCCCCAAATGTGCTCCATATGATGCTCCATATATAAAGGGCCCTATATTATGCCCCATAAATAATGAACCCCATATGATGCTCTAGTATATGATGGGCCCCATATATGATGCTTCAGTGTATGATGAGCCCCATATAATGCTCCAAATAAAATGGTCCCCATATATAATGCTCCATATATAATGGGCTCCATGTGATGCTCCATATATAATGTGCCCATATGATGCGCCATATATAATGGGCCCCATGGATGATGCTCCAGTGTATGATGGGCCTATATAATGCTCCATATATAATGGGCCCCATATGATGCTCCAGTGTATAATGGGCCCCGTATATGATGCTCCAGTGTATGATGGGCCCCATTTATAATGCTCCAGTGAATGATGTGCCCCATATATAATGCTCCAGAGTATAATGGGCCCTATCTATGATGTTCAAGTGTATGATGGGCCCCATATATAATTCTTCAGTGTATAATGCTCCCCATATATTGCTCCAAACATTAAATAAAAGACATACCTCTCCTCCCTGGGCACTGCTCTACTCTGGACTCCTCAGCGTCACCATCTTCCAGCTCTCTGCACTGTGACTGTTCAGGCAGAGGGCGCACAGACGTGACGTCATCGCGCTGTCTGACCTGAATGTCACTGTCAGGAAACGCGGAAGACGTCACAGTGGTGGAGCAGGGAGAGGTAAGTATTGCAAGTGCTGGGGCCCTGAGCAAGCAGGGGGGGCACACTCGTAGGCGCTGACACTGGCACATGGCCCCTCATAGTACACCGGTGTCTCTGACGGCGAGTGGGACCTCCACCTGCTCAGGGCCCCGGCAATTGCCCGGGTGCGCCAGGTGCTGATGCCGGCCCTGACTATAAGGTAAGCTATATGTATTGGATCTGCTTGCTTGAGAGCACACTTGTAACTAGAATGCTGTTGCTGGTAGTTTTTAACCATTTTTTTTATAGTATCCCCAATTGTTATAGCTGAGTTCTGGTATGTAATGCTGTGATTGTGAACTAATTTATTTATTTTTTTTACATATTCCTTGCAAGTGGAGAATCGCTCTCCTCGCTACATTTCTAGTATCGACTAGGAATATCAATTATATCTGGAATTATCCAGCACACCTGCCGTGCACTGTGGGACTCTTTGGTCGGAGAATTTGTTCCAGAGCCAACAACAGAGAGTTGGATTGAAATTGTGGACAAGTTTATCCAGATCTGCCTGTTTCACAATTGCCTGGGCGCTGTTGATGGGAAACATATCCGCATTGTAGAGCCAGCGGGATCGGGATCGGAATTCTTCAATTATAAAAAATATTTTTCTATCGTCCTGATGACCATCGCTGATGCAGAATATAAATTCATTGCTGTGGACATTGGGGCTTATGGACGGTCCAATGACTCACAAGTGTTCAAATTGTCTGCTATAGGTCGGCGACTGTACGGGAACACTTTCCAGTTCTCACCCCCTAGGCCGCTGCCTCAAACCTCTGGGCCACCTATGCCTTTTGTATGTGTAGGTGATTAAGCCTTCCAGCGGTCGGAACACCTGTTGAAACCTTACAGTAGCAGAGGATTGACACAAACCAAACGGATTTTCAATTACCGGCTCACAAGAGCCAGACGGATGGTGGAATGCGCTTTTGGTATTCTGACAGCCAAATGGCGTGTCGTATTGACTGCAATAAACCTAAAGACTGAGACTGTGGACGAGGTTATAAAAGCTTGTGTGGTCCTACACAGTTTTGTGATCAGCAATGAATCTATTTCCATGGAGGAACAGTATGAAGAAACAACCTTGCAGGACTACCAGAACATTACCAATCGAAGTTCACTGGCTGTTTCACGAATGAGGGACAATTTTGCCCAATACTTCATGTCACCACAAGGAAGACTAGACTGGCAGGATGACAGAGTTTGAGAAATTGCTTTGTTACCTTGAAACTCATGTACCTTGTGTACCCACAGTAAACCTTTTAAAACCAAACTTGTCTACCTTCTTGTGTGTTTTCTACTGTATTTAACCTTTTGGCCACAGTTGTGTCCCTGGTTGGTTTTTTTTTACCCAAAGTCTTTTACCTTTTTCCAAAATTGGGTACCTTGTTAGGGACTACCTAACAAGGTACCCAATTTTGGGAAAAAGGTGAAATACTTTGGATACTACACAACCCGGGACACAACTTTGGCAAAAAGGTTAAAGTTATGTACCTTTTAACCAAAGTTATGTATGTGTTTTTTACCTTTTACCCAAAGTAATGTAGGTGTTTTTTACCTTTAACCCAAAGTTATCTAGGTGTTTTAGTGTACCCCAAAATTGCAAAATTTGTTCACAACCTTATTTTTTACTTTACATCCTAGAAATCAACGACAGACAACAATTGTAATCAACCAATGTAACTTTTATTAAAAAAATAATTTTAATATAATGTTTTAAAATTTGAAATTCTGTAATAAACTTTTTCTGGTTTGAAAAAATAATTTATTTCACAACAAAATCATAAATTTGTATAGTGTGGGGTGGAAATACTGCTGGAGGGGCTGCGGGACACTTCGACCATGGGAGTGTGGAGAGAGGACTGGGATGGTGGTGGGGAAGGGACAGTAACAGGTGAAGGGGTGGAAAAAGTAAGAGAATGGGTGGACAAGTTGGAGGCAGAAGAGGTGATGGGTGGTGGAGTGGAGGGTGGGGCAGGGACTGGAGGAGCAGGTGATATGGTAGGGAATTTGAAAGGGGAAGGAGGTTGGTAAGAGGCAGGAGTGTGGTATGGGGTAGGTGGCTGGTAGTGGGGAGGTTGCTGGTACTGGGGAGGTGACTGGAGTTGGTGAGGTGACTGGAGTTGGGGAGGTTGTTGGTACTGGGGAGGTTGCTGGAACTGGGGAGGTGGCTGGTACTGGGGAGGTGACTGGAGTTGGTGAGGTGACCGGAGTGGGAGAGGTTGCTGGTACTGGGAGATTGCTGGAACTGGGGAGGTTGCTGGAACTGGGGAGGTGGCTGGTACTGGGGAGGTGACTGGAGTTGGTGAGGTGACTGGAGTTCGGGAGGTTGCTGGTACTGGGAGGTTGCTGGAACTGGGGAGGTGGCTGGTACTGGGGAGGTTGATGGAGCTGGTGAGGTGGCTAGTATTGAATAGGAGGGGGAGGAGGGAGGGTGGCTGGAGGGGGGGAGGTGGTGGAACGACTGGGGTGGATGGAGGAGGTTGGGAGGTAGCCTGCACTAGAGCAACGTGGCACGTATGCATTACATACATCTGCTGGTCAGTAGATAGCGTATCCATGCGCTCAGCTACAGACCTGAAAAAGCTGTGATTTGGAGAAGTTCTTGCTTCCGAATGCATGGTTTGCAGAAGTGTCTTCACCTCCAAAATGTTGGTGTTTATCTCATAAATGCCTGCGTCAATTTGTTCAGATAATACTTTTAGACAGTTCTGGAAAGATGCATTCAAATGCAAGAACTCGAGCGCATAGCTCCTTTTTTTGACCCCTCTGCCGCTGCTGCCCAGTACCCGCAGCTGTACTAGAGGTGGCAGTGGCAGAAGGGTGGGGTAAAGGGAGATTCATGTAATGCAGGCGGCCACAATGCTCCAGTGCTGGTGGAGGGGACAGAGGGCTCACATGTCAGGGAAGGCTGTGAAGATGCGGATGGGCCGGGCGGTCGAAGTGTCCCTCGGTGTCGATCTCCTGAGGGATCGCTCCAGAAGGGTCCAACTCTGCGGGCGCCCGAGTGCTGGTCACCGTGCTGTGGAATAAAGAGAAAAAATACAATTAAAATAGAGATATGGCTGAAAAAAAAATGTAGTTAGACATGTTAACATTTCCTTTTGAATATTTACCTTCTGGTGACCATAGTTTCCCGCAGGAACGCCAGGGCTCGTGCGTACTTGTACTTGTACTTGCTCTGGCATCCTGCAGATCCACTCGGGGCCCGCATCTCTTTGTTGAACTCCTTCTTGAAGCATCCCTCACAGACCGCCACCGCTTCACAATTCTCTCCCCTGAAACGAGAAAGCACAAATTGGGTAGTATACAACATCAGTGTTTCCCAAACCACAGTCCTCATGGCCCCCGAGGGTCATGTTTTCAGGATTTTCATAGTGTTGCACAAAAGGAAATCCTGAAAACATGACCCGTGGGGGCCACGAGGACTGAAGTTTGGGAAACACTGCTTTACATTCAGCAACCTGAGCTGTATATACTTACGGTGTTCAGTCTGGGCCCGAACTTCGAGGTCCTCCCAGCGGTCCTCCAGCAGCGAACAGACTTCCTCCCAGAGCCGTCGGGTCACGATAACATCAGCATGGCGGCGGTCCCCCATGTTCCACAACGGCTCCCTTTCTCGAACCAGATCGATGAGGAGGTTTCACATCTGCCGACTCGCCGCCACCACCCTAGCTGCCGCCACGCCGCCACCACCAGAGCTGCCGCACCCCCGACCTTCTGTTTCTTCCCCATTATCCAGTAGAATGTAAGTCCGCAAGGACAGGGTCCTCTCCCCTCTGTACCAGTCTGTCATTGTAAATTTCTTTACTGTAAACAATATCTAAAACTTTGTATGTAACCCCTTCTCATGTACAGCACCATGGAATTAATGGCGCAATATAAATAAATAATAATAATAAATAATAATCTAACCCCTCCTCCTCATCATCGTCCGAGTCGGGAGCACACTGTGAAGCCTGTTAAAGAAAAAGAGAAAAAAGTACATTAGCCTCCACACTACCATGTTTAAAAAAAATATATAGAAGAAGAAGAGTTGTCCTGCGGACGCTGCATGTCCCCGGGCTCCATTCTTTCCGCTGCTGCTGCTGCTTGCACGTTTTGACGTTGTCTGCTGTGGAATAAAGACACAAAAAGGGCCAGTGAATATATGTATATTCCATGGCCATGGCTGAAAAAGAAAAAATTGGTTACATTTTTTTGGGAATGGGGGATGTGATATTTACCATCTGCTGACAGATGACCTCTCCTCCCTTCCTTCTTGCTCCATTTCTTCTCTCGGTGCTGGGGCTGGTAGTCTTCTCCTTGCTCCTCTGCTCCTGGATGGCTGCATGTTATGGCTCAGGGTCCCACTGACCTGCTTTATATATGTTTGCTGTGTGCTGGGCTACAAAAACTAAAAAACCGGATCCGGCCACCGCTCATAGACTTTCATTGTGACAAAAGCCGGAACGCCGGAGACAAAAAACGTTACAGTTGCCGTTTTTTTCCAGACGCCGGAATGCGACCAGACACCGAATCCGGCTAAAACCAGACGAACCGCAAGGCCATGCGGCGTGATCCGGCGCTAATACAAGTCAATGGGAAAAAAATGGATCCGGCATTGCATTTCGTCGGATCCGGTTTTCCAAAAAAAGGCCGGATCGCGCCGTCAGGTGCAAAACGGATGTGTGAAAGAGGCCTAAGAGGCTGAGTTACCAAAAGGTCCGAGGTCAGAAGCCAGGAGGGTACGTCAGAGACAGAGTGGTGATACAAAAGAATAGTTAGGTCACGATCCAGGGGTCAAAATCCAAATGAGTACATCATGTACAGAGGGATGAGACAAAAGAAAAGTCAGGTCACGCTCCAGGGGTCTAAATACCAGGAAGACAGTTGAACAAGCAAAGGGTCATAGCAAATGGATGGTAAGAGTGAGGTACAAGGTAAGGTATCAGGAGATCAGAGCACAGAGCAACAAGGCAAACATAAACCAGTGAGAAAGAAGCTACAATAAGCAAGGTAATTACTTTAACAGGAGACACATGGATGAAGCTCTAGCAACACCCAAAACGCTGATTGGATGGCTAAACTGTCAATCTAGACACTGACAGCTCAGTAAGTCCAAGCATCCGACAGCCCCAGCTCCACATTGGATCACAGACAGTAATTCACTGCATCCAGAAAAAAATATAGTTGGAATCATTACAACACTTTTGTTTACACCTTGTTTCCATCTTTGTTCCATCATGGTCCTCTTACTTCAATTTGAATGAATCTATGCATCAGTCCCAAGTTTTTTGTAGCCTCTAACAGGTTTCCCTCTAGGATTGCCCTGTATGTATCTCCATCCATCTTTCAACTCTGACCTGGTGCCTTGTCCCTGCTGAAGAAACGCCTCCCAGTGTCACGACGTATAACAGATATATTCTATGATAGTAACATATATCTAATGAGACAACACTCTATATTTCATATTATAGAAAATATCAACATGTATACGTAGAATCTGCCAGCAATGTCTTACCTGACATAATATCCAATGTATAGTGGGTCTATACTGTGCACGTGAAACGCTGTCTCAGGATAGAGGTGGACCGGGGTCTATGCTGACCCTGAACTGGGGTCCTGACTAGTCCCTCTACCTGGAGGTACTGTTAATGGTACAGAGGTCCAGGCCGCCAGCGTAACCCTGTCTCCTGTAGATCCCTGACCACTGTAATCTAGTCCTGAGAAGGACCCTGATTACCACCACAGGGAATGGGCAGGCAACAGCTTACACACAGTCAAATACAAACGAGACAGACAGGGGGTAAAGAAAACACTGCCTTGCATACAAAACTTCCACTACAGAGGAACACAAAAGGTTAAGAAGATAAACAATAAGCGAGGAGAGGAAAAACCACAACAGGCACTCTTAGCTTAAGTCTTCTCAGAAACGATCCGCTCTGCTGGTCTGAATGAATGCTTTCACCGGCAACTTCCCCAGCAGACCAGCAGGTATATGAAGGAAGCTAATTAACAAAACATCAATCGCAGCTGGGCGAGGCTGATCTGTCCAGCATTGAGAGAGAAAGAATTAACTCCCTCAGTGCTGAAAAACACTTAGCACCAGAAACTCAGCTGTGCGAAGTCAGGGTGTGCAATCGCGACGATCTCCGCCGCGACACACCCGTGACAGTACCCCCCCTTCTACGAGGGGCCTCTGGACCCTCAGGGCCTGGTCTATCTGGGTGAGTAGTGTGGAAGGCCCGAACCAATCGGTCTGCGTTAATATCCGACGCAGAAACCCACATCCTCTCCTCAGGACCATACCCCCTCCAATGAACAAGGCACTGAAGGGACCGGCGATTCAGACGTGAGTCAATGATCTTCGATACCTGAAACTCCAAATTACCATAGACCACCACTGGAGGAGGAGGTAGAGGTGACGGTATAACTGGTGCCACGTACCTCTTAAGCAACGATTTGTGGAACACATTGTGGATTTTAAACGTAGGAGGGAGGTCAAGACGGAAAGCCACCGGATTAATTATTGAACTGATCCTGTATGGCCCGATGAACCTGGGACCCAGTTTCCAGGAGGGAACCTTAAGTTTTATATTCTTGGTAGACAACCATACCAGATCGTTCACACTTAGGTCCGGACCAGACACTCTCCTCCTATCAGCCATACGTTTGTATCGGTTCCCCATAGTGCTCAGATTATTAAGCACTCCTCTCCACACTGAAGCAAGTGACGACGAAAATCGTTCCTCCTCAGGAACCCCAGAAGAGCCCCCCCCATTGAAAGTACAAAACTGGGGGTGAAAACCATATGCCCCAAAAAACGGGGACTTACCAGTGGACTCGCTCCGCCTATTGTTAAGAGCGAACTCTGCCAGAGGCAAGAAAGAAGACCAGTCCTCTTGGTTCTCTGAGACAAAACACCGGAGATATGTCTCTAAGCTCTGATTCAGACGCTCTGTCTGACCATTAGTCTGCGGATGAAAAGCCGAAGAAAATGACAACTGCATCCCCCGACGAGAACAAAATGCCCTCCAGAATTTGGACACAAACTGAGACCCCAGATCCGACACCACATCGGAAGGCAACCCGTGAAGTCTCACAATCTCCCCAATGAACACCTGCGCCAGAGTTTTAGCATTAGGAAGAGCAGGAAGAGCAATAAAATGTGCCATTTTGCTGAACCTGTCAACTACAACTAGTATGACAGTTTTACCTGAAGATGGAGGGAGGTCCGTAATGAAGTCCATAGACAGATGGGTCCATGGACGCTCCGGGATTTTCAACGGTAAAAGGGCCCCAGACGGACGGGTATGTGGGGTCTTAGAGCGCGCACATACCCCACAGGACGCGACAAAAGTTACCACCTCTTTATTTAAGTTAGGCCATCAAAACCGGCGAGAAACGAGATCCACAGTTGCTTTACTCCCTGGGTGTCCTGCCAAAGCAGAATTATGATGTGCCTCGATAACCTTTTGTCTTAACTGATCTGGAACAAACAGTCTCCCTGGAGGTCCTACAGGGGCGTCCCCCTGAGCCTCCAATATCTCCTCCTCAAGCTCAGAGCATACACCTGACACCACAACTCCCTCCTGAAGAATAGGAACCGGGTCATCCGTCTTCCCGGCCCCCGGGAAACTACGAGACAAGGCATCAGCCTTTACATTTTTTGACCCAGGACGATATGTGACGACAAAATTAAACCTGGTAAAGAACAACGACCATCTAGCTTGTCTGGAATTCAGACGTTTTGCAGACTCTAAATACAGCAGGTTCTTGTGATCAGTAATGACGGTGACCGGGTGGACTGCCCCCTCCAAAAAGTGACGCCACTCTTCAAAAGCCAACTTAATGGCCAAGAGTTCCCTATTGCCGACATCATAATTCCTCTCGGCGGACGACAATTTTTTAGAGAAGAAAGCGCACGGATGCCATTTACCAGGGGACGGACCTTGAGATAATACCGCACCCACTCCTACGTCAGATGCGTCTACCTCCACAATGAACGGTTGTGATGCATCAGGTTGGATGAGTATGGGTGCTGAAGCAAAACATTTTTTCAAGGAGGAAAATGCTTGACAAGCTTTGTCAGACCACCTAGAAAAATCCGTCCCTTTTTTTGTCATGTCAGTGAGAGGTTTGACAACGGATGAGAAATTACGAATAAATTTCCGGTAGTAGTTAGCAAACCCCAGGAAACGCTGCAGTGCCTTAAGATCCTCTGGCCGATCCCATTCAAGCACTGCCTTCACGTTCCCAGGGTCCATACGGAAACCAGAAGCTGACACCAGGAATCCTAAAAACTGAAGTTCCTGTACGGCGAATACACACTTCTCCCATTTGGCGTACAGTTTATTGTCTCGCAAGATCTGCAACACCTGTCTCACATGCTCCTGATGAGACACAAGATCCGCGAGTAAATTAAGATGTCATCTAGATAAATGACAACAAACTGTCCCACTAGGTGGCGAAAGATGTCATTAACAAAATGTTGAAACACCGCCGGGGCAGTAGTCAGACCGAAAGGCATGACAAGGTTCTCATAATGACCCTCCGGAGTGTTAAACGCCGTCTTCCACTCATCCCCCTCCTTTATCCTAATCAGATTATACGCCCCCCTGAGATCCAACTTAGAGAACCATTTGGCGCCCACAATCTGATTGAAGAGATCAGGAATAAGTGGGAGCGGATACGGATCTCGGACCGTAATCCGATTAAGCTCACGGAAATCCAAGCAAGGGCGTAGGCCTCCATCTTTTTTCTTCACAAAGAAGAACCCCGCGGCCACTGGGGAAGATGAAGGTCTAATATGCCCCTTGGCTAGACTTTCCGAAATATAATCCTTCATAGCTTGCCTCTCAGGACCAGAAAGGTTATATAACCTAGATTTAGGTAACTTAGCATCAGGAAGCAATTTTATAGCACAGTCATACGCGCGATGAGGAGGTAATTCTTGACACCCCTCTTCTGAAAACACATCCTCAAAGTCCTCCAGAAAAGGAGGTAAGGTTCTAGGCACGACCGCACCGATGACCGTGTTCATGCAGTTACTATGGCAAAATTCACCCCACTGGCTTATCTCTCTGGATTGCCAATTAATAACTGGGTTATGTTTAGTTAACCAAGGAAGTCCCAACACAATAGGAGTGGGAAGGCCCTCCAACACATAACAAGACAATAGTTCTTTATGTATTGCCCCCACTCGAAGGTCTATGTTATGCACGGCTTGCACAAAGCTACCTTGACCGAGAGGCCTGGCGTCAATAGAGAATATAGGGATAGGTTTGGCCAATACACTCAGTTGCATACCTTGCACCTGGGCAAACCGAGCGTCCACCAGATTAGCCGCGGCCCCACTATCCAGAAGAACAGAAATCCTCTCAGTTCCTGTACCTACCACCACCTCCGCTGGCACGAGAAACTGAGACGTACTTGGGGACGAAATACATACTCCCAGATTGTCGTCCACCACACAACCTGGGATCAACAGTTTTCCGGCGACTCCTTGCTCAGCAAAGTACGGGATGGACACCCCCCAACAAAATGTCCCTTTCTCCCGCAGAAGTAACACTTTCCTGTCTTGCGGCGCACCGCCGATCCCCTCCCTCGAAACGATGTCCCTCCTAACTGCATAGGCTCCTCAGAACAAACCAGGGGAACCTCAATATGAGGGACTATAGTAGAAGGTGGAGTCATCACAGGGGGCGGAGTTACCTCGCACCTCTCTCGAAGCCGTCTATCAATGCGAATCGCAAGGGCCATAGCGGCCTCCAGTGACGGGGGAGAATCATACTGAGCCAACACATTTTTTAATTTGTCAGATAATCCTTGACAAAACTGGCTCCTAGGAGCTGGGTCATTCCACTGAGTATCTGTGGCCCATCTACGGAACTCAGAAGAAAATTCCTCCGCCGGACGATCTCCCTGCTGTATCTTACGTAACTTCATTTCAGCAAGGGAGACCCGATCCGGGTCATCATATACCAGACCCAGGGCTGTAAAAAATCGATCTACTGACTGGAGAGCCGGGGAGTCTGGAGGAAGAGAGAACGCCCAGGATTGAGGGTCCCCTTGTAAGAGCGAGATGACAATTCCCACCCTCTGGTCTTCACTCCCCGAAGACCGAGGCCGTAGCCGAAAATATAATTTACAAGCCTCCCAGAAGGTAAAAAATTTGTCCCGCCCACCAGTGAACCTGTCCGGGAGAGCCACTTTAGGTTCAGATCTGGTTTGCTCCCGGGGTACAAAACCTTGGACTTAACGTCCGTCAGCTCCATGGACAACCTCTGTAACTGCTGAGCTAACTGGGCTACTGGATCCATGGTAGCTGGGGAAAATCTTTTAGAAGTGGCCGGTGAAAATGTCACGACGTATAACAGATATATTCTATGATAGTAACATATATCTAATGAGACAACACTCTATATTTCATATTATAGAAAATATCAACATGTATACGTAGAATCTGCCAGCAATGTCTTACCTGACATAATATCCAATGTATAGTGGGTCTATACTGTGCACGTGAAACGCTGTCTCAGGATAGAGGTGGACCGGGGTCTATGCTGACCCTGAACTGGGGTCCTGACTAGTCCCTCTACCTGGAGGTACTGTTAATGGTACAGAGGTCCAGGCCGCCAGCGTAACCCTGTCTCCTGTAGATCCCTGACCACTGTAATCTAGTCCTGAGAAGGACCCTGATTACCACCACAGGGAATGGGCAGGCAACAGCTTACACACAGTCAAATACAAACGAGACAGACAGGGGGTAAAGAAAATACTGCCTTGCATACAAAACTTCCACTACAGAGGAACACAAAAGGTTAAGAAGATAAACAATAAGCGAGGAGAGGAAAAACCACAACAGGCACTCTTAGCTTGTCTTCTCAGAAACGATCCGCTCTGCTGGTCTGAATGAATGCTTTTACTGGCAACTTCCCCAGCAGACCAGCAGGTATATGAAGGAAGCTAATTAACAAAACATCAATCGCAGCTGGGCGAGGCTGGTCTGTCCAGCATCGAGAGAGAAAGAATTAACTCCCTCAGTGCTGAAAAACACCCAGCACCAGAAACTCAGCTGTGCGAAGTCAGGGTGTGCAATCGCGACGATCTCCGCCGCGACACACCCTTGACACCCAGAACATGATGCTGCCAAAGGGTGATGTGCAGTGTGAGTTTTCTTCCTCCCATAGTGTTTTGCATTTAGCCTAAAAAGTTCTCCTTTGATGTCATCTGACCAGAGCCCCTTCTTTCACTTGCTCGCTGTGTCTCCTACATGGCTCTTTACAAACTGTAAACAGGGCTTCTTATGGCTTTCAAAAATGTCTTTATCCTTGCCACTCTTCCATAAAGGTCAGATTTGTGGTGTATATGACTAATATTTGTCCTGTGAACAGATTCTCCCCCTCAGCTGTGGATCTCTGCAGCTTCTCCAACGATTATAAGCCTCTTGGTTACTTCTCCAATTAGTGCTCTCCTTGCTTGGGATGTTAGTTCAGGTGGACGGAAATGTCTTAATAAATTTGAAGTTTTGCCATACTCTTTTGATTTTTGGATGAAGGATTGCAAAGTGCTCCATGACATGTTCAGAGCTTCGGCTATTTTGTCATAACCTAACCCTGCTGCTTTACTCTTCTCCATAAATTTATCCCTGACCTGTCTAGTGAGCTCCTTGTTTTTCTTGATTCTGTTTGATCAATAATGTTCTTAAGCAAATCTATAAGACCTTCACAGTATAGATGTAGTTATAGTGAAAAGAAATTACACAATGGTGAACAAAATTTACTAATTATTTCACTTCTGAAAGCAAATGATTTTATTAAGGTATATCTGACTACAGGAAGGCAAAACATAAATGCAAAAAATTGAAGGTGCATGGCACACATGCAAACATACCAACTCATGACCGTCCACTTAAACTGACAGCCCAGGAAGTAGAGCACTAATTGTAGAAATTGTCACTATATATACTGTATATCAAAGTTTTTCACATTTTATATTTATATTTTAATGAAAATATATTTGCAAAATCTTATTAAAAATATTAGTTTTAGGTTTATTTCTTCTTTTTGTCACTACAAACCTTCAGAAATGTCATCACGACAGAATGAATCTCTTTGTTTCTTAGACTGTATATTATGGGGTTTAGTAGGGGCGGCAGAACAGTGTAGATGAGGGAAACAAACTTGCTAGCATTCAGTGAATGTTCTCTGTAAGGGACCATGTATATTAGAAGAATGGACCCATAAAAGGTGGAAACAACAGTCAGATGAGGGCTACAAGTGGAAAAAGTCTTCTGCCACCCTGATGTGGATGTGGAGGAAATTCCAAAAATTGTATTAAAAATATACACATAAGTTATAATAACAAATAAAAATGGCAAAACAATTATTGGAAAACTAAGGACGAGCATTTCAATGTCAGGAGCAGTTGTATCTGAGCAAGAGAGCTGTAAAAGAGGAGCATAGTCACAAAAGAAATGGTTGATAATGTTCGGCCCACAGAAATCTAAGCCACATACAAGCACAAGTGAGATAGCCTCTAACATAAAGCTGAGCGCCCAGGAGGAGACAGTCAGCCTGTATTTAAGCATCGCATTCATTATTGAGTTATAATGCAGCGGTTTACAGATGGCCAAGTACCGATCGTAGGACATGACTGTGAGCAAAAAACACTCTACTCAAATAATCACTCCATAAATGTAAAACTGGGCTAAACACTCAGCAAAGTGCATAACACTCCCATTCTTTATGACAACGTCCAGCATCTTAGGAACAATATTTGTTACAAGAATTACATCTGAGAGGGCCAAATGTCCAAGGAAGAAATACATGGGAGAATGGAGACGACGGCTGGTGGACACCAGGAAAATGATTAAGAGGTTTTCACAAATGGTCATACAATAGATGAGAAGAATTATAGAGAAGAAAGGCAACTTGTAATTATTTAGAGTGGGAAATCCTAGTATAAGAAACTCAACGACGGTCGTAAAGTTGACTTCCGGCACCTTCATCTCTACATGTTGTAACCAGGCGTCTTGTGAAGCAACGTGAAGATGCTAATTGATGAATTTGTCTGGTAATGATGAACATGTCTTAGTTTGTGATTGATTCAATAATATAGATTTTTTTAATTTGTAATAGAGCTTTTGTATTCACTTACATGTGCTGTCAATTTACCTCCAGACCCATAACAGCCTGGCTGCTTTCCTCCAATACAATCTCCATATAAACTACAGTAGAGGTTTCAAAAACCTGGAAGAAATGGTCTAGCCTGCTGGCTTCTTCTGAAAACAGAAATCAGTAAGGATTTAATGTCCTGTTTATATCCAAATCTGAAAACTCAGAGGGAGAAACCACTGGAGATATTATTAGAAGAATCTTCTGACATCAATTCTCAAGATGTTTGTGATTAAAATCGGATAATGATAATAAGTCTCAAGGTTGAAATTATTAAACATAACACAAGTTCAAACTAAATATGTGGAAGGTCTTGGTCGCCTTAGAAAGACCTTTTTAAATCAGGGCTACCATCCAAGAACAATTGAAAACCCAATTACAAGAGCCACCAGAATATCAAGGAATCACCTGCTACAAAACTAAAGAAGAAAATAACCGGGTGCCTCTAGTGGTCACCTACAATCCAAATCTGGAGATGCTAAGGGGAGCTGTACGGAAACTACAACCTTTACTACAAAAAGATGCCCGATTACAGTCCATATTTCCAGACCCCCCACTACTGTGTTTTAGGCAGACCCCAAATCTAAGAAGCATCATTGTCAGAAGCTCCCTGTCCTCCCCAACAGCTGCAGGAACCTTTCCTTGCAACAAGAAGAAATGTAAAACCTGTCCATTTATAATGACCACGGACAAGATAAAGATCCCCAACTCACATCAGGACTACAAGATCCCAGGTACTTTCAGCTGCATCACATCTAATGTGGTGTACCTAATTATTTGTACAAAATGTCCAACTGGGGGTCTGTATGTGGGTGAGACAGGGCAAAAGCTGTGAACAAGGATGAATTCTTATCGCCACACAATAAGAGAAAAAAGAATGGATCTACCTGTGGCCAAACACTTTTGCATCCCCGGTCATAGCATGTTGGACATGAAATTACTTATACTGAAAGGTGAGTTCACATCTCAGAGACACAGGAGAGTTTGCGAATACAAATTGATGGTGACCTTTGACACTCTCAATGCTGGAATGAACCTATCACATGGATTTATGGTCTATTATATCAATTAAGGAATTTGCTTCAAAGACCCTGTGAGAACATCACAAAACATTACCAGACCCCAATCAGAGGGCAATAAAACTTTCACACTCCTTATCTATGAACTAGTCCAATATTTATTGCCACAACTGTTCATCCCTCTCCCATAATGACAGTTCTGCTTCACATCACTTGTCTTATCTATTGCATTTTTTCTGTGCTGTGTTGTGTATAAATATGTGATTCTTCAGATTTTGTATTAGTCTTTGCCTGATGAAGAGACCTGAGTAGTCTCGAAAGCTTGCAATTTGTTACCATCTTTTCAGTTAGCCATTAAAAGGTATCAACCACTGAGGACTCTCAATTCTAAATATTTTTCTATTTACTGGCTAACACGGTACTAAGATATACATCTTTACTGTATCATCCATAAATATCAATTGTAATTTAAGCCACGTTTTTTGGTGATATCCAATGCGCTACTTCTATACTCTGCTCCTATCTTACTTTAAGTAATCTTTATTTAAAGATATATTTTATGTTATTGCTATGGTAGCAAATTCATTTGGGAAGAGTGGAATTGGTATTGCACTTTCTTATTTTAGGTACTCAGGTATAACATGGGCTCTGCTTCCTTCGTCTGGGTCTACTGCCCACTGTTGGGCTTCCCATCGGGTTTTGCAAGTTGCCCAGCATGGCTCTATGACCTTACCTCCTTAGGTCTATTTAAGGCCCACTAAGAAACACATACGTGTCTTAGGACTGAAACTTGTTCTGCTTGTTTGTCGTGCTCCTTGTGACGCTAGTCACTACTCACAGACAGGCCATGAGGCAGAAGATTCAGACGTTCCGGGGTCTATACTGAGAGAGTGCGTAGATTACCCAGGGAAAAGACGAAGGCGAAAGTCAGGTCACAGTCCAGGGTCAATAACAAGAGATAAAGGATCAAAACCTGAAGGACAAGACAAACAGATAGTCAGAACATGGTCCAAAGGGTCAGGCAGCAGAAGATCAGAACTCAGCAACAGAATCAGGCTAACACTCACCGAGAAGCACACGCTATGTCTGGCAGGGATCAGGAGCAGACAGCTCACTTAAGTAGCTGAACACTGAACACCTGCAGAAAGTCTCGCACGCCCCAGACACAGATTGGACAGCTAAGCTGTCAATCAAGGCACCATCAGCCCAGCAAGCCCATAACAGTATTGGACAACAAAGCTGTCAATCAAGACACAGACAGTTTCCATAGAACAGCACAGCAATCATTCCCTGAGCGGAGGAATCGTGAAACTCCTATTGTAAATGCCTTGCTGGACCTTTGTGGCCCTGCATCAGCTCTGCCTTGTTGGTTGATCCTTTGCTATCAACCTCCTGGCTCTACCCCTCGGTTGCAGAGGACTCCTAAGCTGATGTTAAACTCTGATCGTATTGGGCCTTTATTCTTGTCATGCAACTTTGGTTCCTCTGCCTCCCTTGGTTGTGGATTCAGACTTGTTGGCAGCCATTCTGTACCTGTCCTCTTGTGGTATCAAATGAGCCAGTGTCTCGCTCCACACGTGCCTTTCTGCCTGCTATACCTGTTGCACAGCTTCTGAATCCACACCTTTGCAGTAGAAAGCTTCACAGAGCAGGCTGTAAGGGATAACAAGCTTTTACTTCTAACAACATGAGGTAAAGGAAGAATGCACAGTCATTTCAGCATTGCATCAGGAAACAGGAACAAAACGAAAGTGAAACTACAAGTGAGACTATTTCTTATACAATACATTAAACAGAAGGAAACGTTACACAACATCACCATATACTGTCAGGTCAGCATAAAGTCCTCCTTTTACTTATAATAAGTCCTAATCTGTTGCATATGCCAACAAGACCAACACCCAGGGTCCATATACCCACCCAGACCAGAGGCTTTGTGGATCCACCTTACAAAGTGAGTCTAATATTATGGAAATTCAAAAGCTAACATTTATTATTTAAAATTTGCATAAAATATAAACTCTATTGATAAACTTGACAAAGCAACACGTTTAGCAGTGAAATATGTGCAATGTAGTAATGAACAGGAAAACCTCTTCTGAATTTTGAATTTGCCAGATTTTCCAAATTTCGCTAGAAAAAAATGAAAAGTTTTGAATCAAAAGTACCTCAAAGCTTCTGATTGTTCCGAAAAGAGATGTATAACTCTCTGAGGCCTTCCTGTAGCTAACGTCATTCAAGTTAACACAAATTCGGCCTTAGTAATGTCAAAGAGCAAATTTTCTGATTGTGATTCTCCTGAGGAATAAGTTGATTTGACCTGGAAAAGCATTGAGAAAAAACTGAAATTGATTTAGAAGTTGGGTGCCGGCACTGTACATTTAAATAATGTGTACGAGTGCCGGCAGCCGCATCCCAGCACTGCAGACACCACACACTGAGTGCAGTCAGCGTCTGCCTGCTGAACTCACCTCACTAGCTTGTGGTGCTGCTTCTTCTGGGCGGAGAGGAGTGAGGAGCAGGATGGAGATCATCATGATGCCTAGGAGAAGCAGGAGTGAAGAATGCTGAGGTGACAGGACGATGTTTATCTGCAGTCTCGCTGTCTGTGGTTTAGGATGATTTATTGCAGCAGCCTGAACTTTCACCCCATCTGTATGCAAATTGTCTCTTCAGAGAGGAAGAGGACTAGAACTCTAGAGCCACCTATTGGAAGTAGTAATCCTAAAAGTCAATGTCAACCCTTTAACGAGCCTTGTCACATGACTAAGGATAAAAGTCAAACCAGGATCTCAATTTATACACACTGTGTTTCGGGTACTGCCCCTCGTCAGTGCAAAGTGTGAGATGATCTGGTTTGGCTGTGGTAGAGGCGTCTGACCGATATCCAAGCAGTATTGTTTCTCCTCTCTGTATAGAAGTTCAGTCTGCAGCAATAAATCACAGAGAGGGTCAGACAGAAACTGCAGGCCGTGTATGCAGCACCCTGTTCTGACTGATCCTAGGCCTACAGGACATCATATAGTATTTATAGGACCATATATTATAGCATGTTAGGTTCTGTAGGCTGAGGCTCAGTCAGTGCATATTGTATTGTATATCTGTACATATTGTTATATACCATCTGAAGTCTGTAGCCCAGTATTTTATATACTATTCTGTATACTGTCTGTGCTGTACTTTGTACACAGACGTCAGATGGACAGTGGCATAACTAGAATCCTTTGGGCCCAGGTGCAAAATTTTGACCAATGCCCCTATTAGTATGTTGGTTGGATCTATAGGCCCTGTAATAACGTCCCCAGTCCAGTAATAACATCCCTTGTCCGTTAATAACATCCCCGTCCCGTAATAAAATACCACATCCCAGAATAACTTCTCCTGTTCTGCAATAACGTCCCCAGTCCTGTAATAACGTGCCTTGTCCTGTAATATCAGCCTCGGACCTATAATAACGTTCCTCGACCTATAATAACATCCCCAGTGCTGTAATAACGTCCCCAGTCCTGTAATAACGTCCTCAAACCTGTTATAACATCCCCCGTCCTGTAATAACGTCCCCAGGCCTGTAATAATGGATCGCACGCCAGGGCTGTGGGATACTCAGTACCGGGCCGGTGTCTTAAAGGGATGTGTCATGGCAGCAGTGACCCAGTCCGTGGCCCTGGGCATCCAATAAAAGGGGAATATTTACAGGGGATAATAAGAGTTTGTAGTAAAGTGTTCGTGATGCCACCTGTGGTTTCTGGTCAGAGGTTGCGCTGCAGTGCAGATCCTCTGGGATGGATGGTGTGATGCAGCAGAGTTAGTAAAGCTTTCCACAGGTGAAGCTATGTTTTCCCAGGGCAAAGAGGTGATGTACAGAGTAATAGTGCTGGTGGATGTAGCAGTGTTGAGTGAGTGTTGCAGGAAGAACTTGAGAGGACACAGTCAGATGCAGTTTCCAAAGCTTTACTCACAGTTCTGGTGTACACAGATGCCCACTTGGTGCCGTGTCCTCCAGGTGAGGTGCTCAGCAAACTCCCAGTTAGATTGGGATACACCTTTCCAGGACTCCCTTCAAAATGTGTTCCTTTCTCTGGCCGTCTCACTGTACTGATTCCCACTCCTGCTTCCTTTCCAGCACCTCACAAACAGTGTCTCAGATCAGGTGCTGCGAATCCTGTCGGATAACATGACCTAGGCATTTCCTTGATTCTATAAAGCAGCCTGTCTGGAGAAGATGATTGTGGTTGTTGGCTGTGACCCCTAAAGATGCCACAGCTGTCGGCTTAATAGTTGAGTTTTGTTGTACACTCCACTAGGCTAGGGGCCGAGTCCCTTCTGCGACATGGTCCCTCCACAATTGGATCGGGCCCCACAGATGGATCACTCACTATCCGTGCCCCTAGGATACCTTCTTTCCTTCCAGAGGCTTCCATCTATGCTTCTCTCTTTCTCTCGTTCTCTGTCTGGGGCCGAGCTGCTACCAGTTTCAGGTCCCCTCCCAGACTGTCTGACTAGACTTCCTTTCCTGTTCTCTAAAGCTTCACTTCCCCTCCTTCTTACTTTCTCCACCCACAGCCCATGCACTCTTTCCTATCCAGCTTGGGATGAGACCATCCTCCCTTAGGGTATAGTCTGTGTTGGGTGCAGTTGTTAGAGTCCTGGGTGGTGCTCCCTCCTTACCTGAGAGTGGGGTATCACACCTCTGGATGAGGTGCAATACCTCTGTGGTAACTGAACCATCTGGGGCACCACAATAACATTCCCAGTCCTGTAATAACATCCCCAGTCCTGTAATAACCTCCCCAGTTCTGTAATAACGTCTCTCAACCTGTAAAAATGCCCCCTGTCCTGTAATAACATCCCCTGTCCTGTAATAACTTCCCCTGACCTGTAATAACTTCTCCTGTCACGTAATAAGTCCCCTGTCCTGTAATAATAGTCTCCCATCTTGTAATAACATCCCTCGTCCTGTAATAACATCCCTCATCCTGTAATAACATCCCCCTTCCTGTAATAACATTCCCCGTCCTGTAATAATAGCCTCCTGTCTTGTAATAACGGTCTCTTGTCTTGTAAGCGGGATCACAGGAGGCCGGGTCCCTTCCTCAGGAAGTTTGCAGCGGCAGAAGAGGGGCAATGCTGCGGGCTCTGAGTGGGAGGAGGGGGTGTCCCAGCGGTGCAATGCTGTGGGCTTGGTGTTGGAAGTGAGCAAAGTGGAGTGCATTGCTTTCCTGGCGGCCATGTTCCTGTAGCCGTGGGCCGCGAAAATTTGGATTTTGGTCCAGCTAAGATCTCAGTCTGCTCATGCGCCGCCTATGGCGTTCATCTTCATGAAGACCTCCGCCAGGAAATCAATGCACTCTGCTCTGCCTCACCGCTGACAGCGGGCACACATCATCGCTCCGCTGGGACAAAACCTCTTCCCATTCACAGCCCACAGCATCACACCACTGAAACACCCCCTTTTCCCAGTCAGGGCTCACAGATTCACGTTACTGTGATACCCCTCCTCCCACTCTGGGCCCTCAGCATTGCACCGCTTGAAAACCCCCTCACTCCCACTCATGGTATGCAGCATCACACTGCTGTGATACCCCCTCCTCCCACTCCGGGCCCGCAGCATCGCACCCCTGGGACACCCCATCCTCCCATTCAGGGCCCACAGCATTGCACCGCTGTGAAACCCCCTCCTCCCACTCTGGACCCGCAGCATTGCACTGCTGTGATACCCCTCCTCCCACTCCCGGCTCGCAGCATCGCAACGCTGTGATACCCCCTACTCCCACTCAGTGCCCACAGCATCGTACTGCTGGAACACCTCCTCCTCCCACTCATGGTCTGCAGCATCGCACCCCTGGGACAAACCATCCTCCCACTCAGAGCCTGCAGCATTGCCCCACTTCTGCCTCCGCCGGCTTCTTGCAGTAGGGAAGACCCCTATTAGACAGACCACATTTTATTAATAACGTTTTTTTCCTATTTTCTTCCCCAAAATTTGGAGTGCAAAAAATACAGGTATATGTTAGGGATCGAGTTCCCGCTGCTGCACAAGGGGAATCTCTAACCAGTCCCGCTGTGGTCCCCCATCCGTCTCCAGCCGCAGTGGAGCCTGCTCAGCAGAGACTTTGGTCCCAGCGTCTCGCCCAGTCTAATACTGTGCAGAGGATTACTGCTGCCTCTCCAGGTTCTGCTATTGTAGCCAGTACTGGTCAGCGGCGAGCAGACCTCTTTGGGCCTAAGTCCTGCGTTTCCCCTTCTGAGCATGCCCAGGGTAAGATCTCTCATTGGAGATCAGGGGTCACGTGCTCAGGTACTGCAACAACTCCTATTGGTCTGCCAGGAAGGTCCTGAAACTGCTGAGGTTCTGAAACAGTTCCTCATTGGTCCTTTTCTGGAAGGTCTTGTAGTTGCTGCTATAAAAGGGTTGCATGGTCATGTGCTAGTATCAATCCTGTTATGTGCTTTGCGCCAGTGTGATCATGCACGCATGCGGTTAGGGCTTGGCTGAAATAAGCCCCTAGAATACCGGCACCTCCGGTGAGGAGTTTTGTATGCACGTGTTCAGGGCTTGGCTGAAATAGCCTCTAGAATACCGGCTACTCCGGTGAGGAGCTGCTTGTTTGCGTTGCTGACTGCATGACTACAGACTGCTATCCGCACAGCAGTTATCTGTGTACTCCTGTGGTGTTAACAGGACACAGTCTCTATCTCAGGGTCTATGTCAGCGACTCTGTGGTGTAACAGAGCTCGCTTATACCGCCATATCCTGTCATCTTACTAGCAGCAGGCTCTGCCTGCACGGTGGACCCTGGGCTGCGAACACACCCATTATTTATATTTATTTGGTGCGTTCCGCAGACCCTAACAGTATATGCTTTTTTTGGCGTAGAAAAGTTTTACTACACTTCTACAAGCATATCCCTGTCTTAAGGATAGAAATGCGGAAGCATAGTGTGTACTACTTCTGATGATTGTACTCTATGGCTCCGCAGAGGACCTTTCATTACCTTATTTTTGTTTTTGGTTTTTCATCATGGACTCACTTGACCGATTGCATTGATTCTAATGTGAATAAACCTTAGGCTGGATTCTCACCCTATGTCAATATGTAACTAGGTCCACTAGAGGATAGACCTGGAGGCCAATTATATTCTGATGTAAAGAAGCAGAACTAATTTTGTGTGTTTTGTAGTGTCAGTGTGTTAATATAGTCACATATCACTGTCTTCTCTGATCTCCAGAGCCACTCCACTCCTCTTTAGTTACAGGACGGCAATTTACACCTTCCAGATAACACTGCTGTCTTTTATAATGTGAGGAAATGGGGCCTCATTCTGACGCTCCATAGATTTACATTGTAAAAGCTACTCCCAGGTCATGAAGAGCGCAGCGTGAGCCAGACAGTCTGCAGAGAAGTGACGTCACTGAGAAGAGCACAGTGTGAGCCGGACAGTCTGCAGAGAAGTGACATCACTGAAAAGAGCACAGCGTGAGCCGGACAGTCTGCAGAGAAGTGACGTCACTGAGAAGAGCACAGCGTGAGCCGGACAGTCTGCAGAGAAGTGACGTCACTGATAAGAGCACAGCGTGAGCCGGACAGTCTGCAGAGAAGTGACGTCACTGAGAAGAGCTCAGCGTGAGCCGGATAGTCTGCAGAGAAGTGACATCACTGAGAAGAGCTCAGCGTGAGCCGGCCAGTCTGCAGAGAAGTGACATCACTGAGAAGAGTACAGCGTGAGCCGGACAGTCTGCAGAGAAGTGACATCACTGAGAAGAGAACAGCGTGAGCCGGACAGTCTGCAGAGAAGTGACGTCTGTTGTGAATGTGCTAGAAATGAATTCTGAGCAGAAGCTCCCTCTGGTGGTTACAAACAGTACTGAACTATTCAATGAAGATTGTGAAGATTGGCGATCAGGTGTTACTGACTGGTCTTATATAAGGGAGGTTCCCTCCCATCAGGGTTGCCGGTGATCAATTGTTCTGGTCTCAACTTTTGCTCCTGGTTCACTTTGAAGCTTGCTGTTTCGTGCCTGCATCTTCTGCTAACAGATAAGACATTTTCTTCTTTTAGTTTTTTGTGCTTGCTTTTTGCATTTTGTCCTGCACTTCTGTGGGGGTCTGCCAGGTCCCCTCCGGGGGCTTGTGCTCCTCTCAGTTTAGTTCAGCCAGTAGTTTGTTCATTTGCCTTTTCCAGTTTTTTCTGTGGCTGCGGCATAGTTTTGTTACACCAGAGAACTAATTTAGGTGGTAGAGGTCGTGTGATCTCAGGTGTTTTTGCAATTAGTGTGCTGGTATTTTTTTAGGGTTTTTTGGATTGCAGTAAGTGACCTTCCTATCCTTTTCTGTCTAGGAAGATTGGGCCCCAACCTTTGCTCATACTATTTTCTGTCTGTGTCTGTATTTCCTCTTGTCTAACCGCCATTACATGTTTGGGGGCTTCCTATGTTCTTTGGGGATCTGCTCCGGGGCAGATAGTTTTCCTCTTTCTATCTTTAGGTGAAGTTAGCTTCTCAGGCTTTGACGAGGCGTCTAGGACCAACGTAGGTACGCTCCACGGCTGCCTTTAGTTGTAGTGGTTAGTCAGGGTACTGCAATCCAATAGATTCCAACCTCTCTGGTGTATTGCCTTTTTTGCCTGCTCTCCTCAGCTACCAAATCATGACAGCATCACCGGCCTAAAACTGATAATTATATGGTACTCACAGAAGGGAAAAATAGTGTGAAAGAAAGAAGATTGTCAGAGTTGTCAGAGATTTTTTATTTTTTTTTCCCTCTGTATCTCTGGGTGCTGAGGAGGATTTTTTTTCTCTTAATGGAGTTTGCACAGTTGTCTGGCCGTGTGGATCAGCTTGCCACTGAAGTTCGGAGTATTGCTACCTATCTTGCAGGGTTGCCTGTTGTGGAACCTAGGATTCCCATGCCAGATTTGTTTTTAAGGGGATCGAGCTAAATTTCTGAATTTCAAAAATAACTGTAAGTTGTTTTTTGCCTTAAAATCTAAGTCCTCAGGGAACGCAGCACAGCAGGTTCAAATTGTCAACTCTCTCCTGCGCGGCGATCCTCAGGATTGGGCTTTTTCCCTGACACCTGGGGACCCTGTTTTGAGTAATGTTGATGCATTTTTTCAGGCTCTGGGTTATTGTACGATGAGCCTAATGTCACTGATCAAGCTGAAAAAGCCTTGTTGGCATTAAATCAGGGGCTTGAGGACGCTGAGTTATACTGTCAGAGATTCCGAAGGTGGGCAGTCCTGACCAAATGGAATGACGATGCTTTGGCAGCCCTTTTTCGGAAGGGTCTGTCAGAGAATGTAAAGGATGTTATGGTGGGATTCCCTGTCCCCTCTGGTCTCAGTGATTCTATGTCATTAGCGATTCAAATTGACAGACGTTTGCGTGAGCGTAGAGGTATGCGTGGAATAGTGTTGCCTTGTGAACCAGCTTCTGAACCCATGCAGTGTGATAGAGTGGCTTCTGGGGCACAGCGTCATGAGTTTCGAAAACGCAATGGGTTATGTTTCTACTGTGGTGATGCCTCTCATGCTATTTCAGTCTGCCCTAAGCGGGGAATACGTTTTGCACGTTCAATTGTCTTGGGTAGTGTTCAGACTAAATTTTTGTTGATTGTTACCCTGATTTGCTCCCTGTCCACATTTTCTGCTCAGGCTTTTGTTGATTCGGGAGCAGCTATTAACCAGATGGATTTTGATTTTGCTAAACGTTGTGGGTTTCCCTTGATACCCCTACGGAAGTCTATTCCCCTACTGGGGATCGATTCTACCCCTTTAGCTGAGAATAAACCCCAGTTCTCTACTCAGGTGATAATGAGGGTTGAACCTGATCATCAGGAGAGTTGCAAATTTTTGGTGCTGTATAATCTGCATGACATTATTGTACTGGGTTTCCCTTGGTTACAGTCTCATAATCCTGTTTTGGATTGGAAATCTGTGTCTGTAACCAGTTGGGGCTGCCAATGTGTTAATGCCAACACTCCTGTTTTTTCTGCCTCCCCCCAGGCTCAGGATGTTCCTGACTTTTTGACTGATTTTTCTGATGTGTTTAGCGAAAGTAAATCTGCATCCTTGCCCCCCCATAGGAGCTATGACTGCGCTATTGAATTAGTGCCTGGTAGTAAATTCCCTAAAGGTCGCCTTTTTAACTTGTCTGTACCTGAACATGACGCTATGCGGTCTTATATCAAGGAGTCATTGGAGAAGGGTCATATCAGACCATCCTCTTCACCCTTGGGTGCCGGTTTTTTCTTTGTGGCCAAAAAGGATGGTTCATTAAGGCCGTGTATTGATTATCGTCTCTTGAACAATAACACTGTGAAATATCAATATCCGTTACCCTTGATTTCTGACCTGTTTTCCAGGGTGAAAAGTGCTACTTGGTTTACCAAGCTTGACCTCAGGGGGCATATAACCCTATTCGCATTAAGCACGGGGATGAATGGAAGACGGCATTTAATACCCCAGAGGGGCATTTTGAGTACCTAGTGATGCCCTTTGGGCTCACTTATGCTCCTTCCGTCTTCCAGTCCTTCATGAATGACATTTTCAGGGATATTGTGGATAAATTTCTGATTGTTTATTTGGATGATATCTTGATTTTTTCCAATGATTGGGACTCTCATGTGAAACATGTTCGGACTGTGTTCCAGATTTTGAGAGAGAATGCACTGTATGTGAAGGGATCAAAGTGTCTTTTTGGCGTACAGAGGATCTCATTTCTGGGATTCATTTTGTCCCCATCTGTTATTGAAATGGACCCGGTCAAGGTTCAGGCCATCTGTGATTGGGTCCAACCTACTTCATTAAAGGCTCTTCAGAGATTCTTGAGTTTTGCCAATTTTTATCGTAAATTTATTGGTAATTTCTCTGCTATTGTTAAACCATTGACTGATTTGACCAAGAAGGGTTCTGATGTGGTGAATTGGCCTCCTGAGGAAGTTTCTGCGTTTCAGGAACTTAAGCAGAGATTCACTTCTGCTCCTGTTCTACGGCAGCCTGATGTTTCTCTGCCATTTCAGGTGGAGATTGATGCCTCTGAAATTGGGGCAGGTGCCGTTTTGTCCCAAAGAGATCCAGAGACCTCTAAAAGTAACCCTTGTGCCTTTTTCTCTCGAAAATTTTCTCCAACTGAACGTAATTATGACGTGGGTAATCGGGAGTTATTGGCCATGAAGTGGGCTTTTGAAGAGTGGAGACATTGGCTGGAGGGAGCCAAACATCAGGTGGTGGTTCTCACGGACCATAAGAATCTGGTTTATCTGGAATCAGCCAAGCGACTTAATCCTAGACAGGCCAGGTGGGCCTTGTTTTTCACACGTTTTAATTTTGTGGTTTCCTTTCTTCCTGGCACTAAGAATGTTAAAGCGGATGCCCTCTCGAGGAGTTTCCTTGCTGACTCTCCCGAGTTTTCTGATCCTACTGTTATTTTGAAAGAGGGTGTAGTTCTTTCCGCCATCTCGCCCAATTTGAGACTGGCTCTGGAAGGGTGTCAGGAGGATAAACCCGAACTCTGCCCTATTGGGAAATTGTTTGTCCCAGACCGGTGGAAAAAGAGTGTGATGTCTGAGATTCATTGTTCCGCATTGGCCGGTCATCCCGGAATTTTTGGTACCAGAGACTTGGTTAGTCGGTCCTTTTGGTGGCCTACTTTGTCTCGTGACGTCAGGGAATTTGTGCAGTCCTGCGGGACTTGCTCTCGCTCCAAGCCTTGCTCTCGCCCTAGTGGTTTGTTGATGCCATTGCCTGTGCCCAAGAGACCATGGACCCATATCTCTATGGATTTCATTTCCGACCTCCCTGTTTCTCAGAGAATGACCGTTATCTGGGTGATTTGTGATAGGTTTTCCAAAATGATACATCTTGTGCCATTACCTAAGTTGCCTTCCTCCTCCGAATTGGTGCCTTTGTTCCTTCAGCACGTGGTTCGGTTACACGGTATTCCTGAGAACATTGTGTCTGACAGAGGAGTCCAGTTTGTTTCCAGATTTTGGAGGACTTTTTGTTCTAAACTTGGTGTTCAATTGTCTTTCTCCTCAGCTTTTCATCCTCAGACCAATGGACAAACTGAGAGAACAAACCAGACATTGGAGACTTATCTGAGATGCTTTGTGTCTGCTGATCAGGATGACTGGGTCTCTTTTTTGCCTTTGGCTGAGTTTGCCCTTAATAATAGGGCTAGCTCTGCAACCTTGATGTCTCCATTTTTCTGCAATTTTGGGTTTCACCCTCGATTTTCTTCAGGACAGACGGAGGCTTCTGTCTGTCCAGGTGTTGACTCTGTTGTGGAGCGTATGCAGCAGATTTGGGACCAGGTAGTGGAGAGGTTGTCCCTCTCTCAGGAGAGGGCCCAGCGGTTTGCCAACCGGCATAGGACTGATGGTCCTCGGTTTGAAGTGGGGGACTTGGTCTGGTTGTCCTCAAGAAATATCCCTATGAGAGTTGCATCTCCTAAGTTTAAGCCTAGGTTCATTGGACCTTATAAGATCATGGAGATTCTTAATCCTGTTTCCTTTCGTTTACTTCTTCCAGGGACATTTAAGATCCATAACGTGTTCCACAAGTCCTTGTTGAAGAGGTTTGTCGAGCCAGTGGTTCCTGTGGCTGTGCCTCCTGATCCTGTTTTGGTTGAGGGCAATCTGGAGTATGTGGTTGAGAAAATATTGGATTCTCGTTTTTCTAGACGGAAACTCCAGTATTTGGTTAAGTGGAGAGGTTATGGTCAGGAGGACAATTCTTGGGTGTTTGCTTCGGACATCCATGCTAGAAGACTCATCCGGTGACCCCTCCTCAAGGGGGGGTACTTTTGTGAATGTGCTAGAAATGAATTCTGAGCAGAAGCTCCCTCTGGTGGTTACAAACAGTACTGAACTATTCAATGAAGATTGTGAAGATTGGCGATCAGGTGTTACTGACTGGTCTTATATAAGGGAGGTTCCCTCCCATCAGGGTTGCCGGTGATCAATTGTTCTGGTCTCAACTTTTGTTCCTGGTTCACTTTGAAGCTTGCTGTTTCGTGCCTGCATCTTCTGCTAACAGATAAGACATTTTCTTCTTTTAGTTTTTTGTGCTTGCTTTTTGCATTTTGTCCTGCACTTCTGTGGGGGTCTGCCAGGTCCCCTCCGGGGGCTTGTGCTCCTCTCAATTTAGTTCAGCCAGTTGTTTGTTCATTTGCCTTTTCCAGTTTTTTCTGTGGCTGCGGCTTAGTTTTGTTACACCAGAGAACTAATTTAGGTGGTAGAGGTCGTGTGATCTCAGGTGTTTTTGCAATTAGTATGTTGGTATTTTTTAAGGTTTTTTGGATTGCAGTAAGTGACCTTCCTATCCTTTTCTGTCTAGGAAGATTGGGCCCCAACGTTTGCTCATACTATTTTCTGTCTGTGTCTGTATTTCCTCTTGTCTAACCGCCAGTACATGTTTGGGGGCTTCCTATGTTCTTTGGGGATCTGCTCCGGGGCAGATGTTTCCTCTTCTATCTTTAGGTGAAGTTAGCTTCTCAGGCTTTGACGAGGCGTCTAGGACCAACGTAGCTATGCTCCACGGCTGCCTTTAGTTGTGGTGGTTAGTAGGGTACTGCAATCCATAGATTCCAACTCTCTAGTGTATTTCCTTTTTTGCCTGCTCTCCTCAGCTACCAAATCATAACAGACGTCATTGAGAAGAGCACAGCGTGAGCCGGACAGTCTGCAGAGAAGTGACGTCACTGAGAAGAGCACAGCGTGAGCCGGACAGTCTGCAGTGAAGTGACATCACTGAGAAGAGCACAGCGTGAGCCGGACAGTCTGCAGAGAAGTGACATCACTGAGAGAGCACAGCGTGAGCCGGACAGTCTGCAGAAAAGTGACATCTCACTGAGTGAAGAGCACAGCAGTGAGCGGACAGTCTGCAGAGAGTAACGTCACTGAGAAGATGCACAGCGTGAGCGGACAGTCTGCAGAAAGTGACATCACTGAGAAGAGCCACAGCGTGAGCCAGACAGTCTGCAGAGAAGTGACATCACTGAGAAGAGCACAGCGTGAGCCGGACAGTCTGCAGAGAAGTAACGTCACTGAGAAGAGCACAGCGTGAGCAGGACAGTCTGCAGAGAAGTAACGTCACTGAGAAGAGCACAGCGTGAGCCGGACAGTCTGCAGAGAAGTGACGTCACTGAGAAGAGCACAGCGTGAGCTGGACAGTCTGCAGATAAGTGCCGTCACTGAGAAGAGCACAGCATGAGCCGGACAGTCTGCAGAGAAGTGACGTCACTGAGAAGAGCACAGCGTGAGCCGGACAGTCTGTAGAGAAGTGCCGTCACTGAGAAGAGCACAGCATGAGCCAGGACAGTCTGCAGAGAAGTGACATCACTGAGAAGAGCACAGCGTGAGCCGGACAGTCTGCAGAGAAGTGACATCACTGAGAAGAGCACAGCGTGAGCAGGACAGTCTGCAGAGAAGTAACGTCACTGAGAAGAGCACAGCGTGAGCCGGACAGTCTGCAGAGAAGTGACGTCACTGAGAAGAGCACAGCGTGAGCCGGACAGTCTGCAGATAAGTGCCGTCACTGAGAAGAGCACAGCATGAGCCGGACAGTCTGCAGAGAAGTGACGTCACTGAGAAGAGCACAGCGTGAGCCGGACAGTCTGTAGAGAAGTGACGTCACTGAGAAGAGCACAGCATGAGCAGGACAGTCTGCAGAGAAGTGACATCACTGAGAAGAGCACAGCGTGAGCCGGACAGTCTGCAGAGAAGTGACATCACTGAGAAGAGCACAGCGTGAGCAGGACAGTCTGCAGAGAAGTAACGTCACTGAGAAGAGCACAGCGTGAGCCGGACAGTCTGCAGAGAAGTGACGTCACTGAGAAGAGCACAGCGTGAGCCGGACAGTCTGCAGATAAGTGCCGTCACTGAGAAGAGCACAGCATGAGCCGGACAGTCTGCAGAGAAGTGACGTCACTGAGAAGAGCACAGCGTGAGCCGGACAGTCTGTAGAGAAGTGACGTCACTGAGAAGAGCACAGCGTGAGCCGGACAGTCTGTAGAGAAATGACGTCACTGAGAAGAGCACAGCGTGAGCCGGACAGTCTGCAGAGAAGTGACATCACTGAGAAGAGCACAGCGTGAGCCGGACAGTCTGCAGAGAAGTGACATCACTGAGAAGAGCACAGCGTGAACCGGACAGTCTGCAGAGAAGTGACATCACTGAGAAGAGCACAGCGTGAGCCGGACAGTCTGTAGAGAAGTGACGTCACTGAGAAGAGTACAGCGTGAGCCGGACAGTCTGTAGAGAAGTGACGTCACTGAGAAGAGCACAGGGACCATACGAGTGCTGTCCGATATTTATGGGTAATTTACCATTCTGTAGCATAGAACACTGTAAATGATTGTAGAATAATGGTTGCAAAGAAAAAACCACACTGCATACGCATGTCATGTGAGACAAATCGCATTGTGCTCCCATGACACTCGTCCTACTTTTCTGCAACAACATCAGAGGGATTTTATTTACGCAGATTAGTGTGAGCCAGGTACGGACTGGGGCTGAAATTCAGCCCTGGCATTTGAAGTCACACAGGCCCATGCTGTCACTGTCCCCAAGCACCAGATGGGATATATTACTAATATTACCCTGGATGGAGGAAAGGAAGGTTTACTACAAGACCAATATTTCTAATGGCTGCTGGGGTGAGTGACAGAGTCAGCGACTTTGTGCTCCGTCACAACTCTTAATAGTATGGGTGTCTTGAGAACACCGATTCTGCTAACAACGTTGCAGACAATGCAGCCCACGATCAGACAGGCCCTTCTGGCATTTGCCAGATGGCCAGTTCGGCCCTGGTGCAAGCCCTGACACTACACTACACTATATACACAGATTTAGGGAAGAAAAGTTAAAGGGAATCTGTCACCCCCCTGGACGTATATGACCTATTAATATGGGCATACAGGTAATAGAAATGTTACACTCGTCCTTCCTTTATGCCTCACATTAATGGTCTTGTTGTGGAGAAATGTTAGATTCTGTCATTATTATGTTCTTCATTATTCTTCAGATGTTGTATTAGTCTTTGCCTGATGAAGAGACGTGAGTAGCCTCGAAAGCTTGCAATTTGTTACCATTTTTTCAGTTAGCCATTAAAAGGTATCAACCTCTGAGGACTCTCAAGTCTAAATATTTTTCTATCTACTGGCTAACACGGTACAAAGATACACATCTTTCCTATATTATTATGTTAATGATTTCTTCCAGGCTCCGGGCCGTGCGGTGTTGTAAGAAATCCCTGCCTCCTGTCTTCATTGTAATACTTACTACCTCCCATCAGCGTCAGTTATGGAAGTCTGCGCCTGCGCCCTACACTACCTCAGAAATACATGCCTCCTCCTCTCTTCTATGGGCGCTGTGTGTAGCCCTGGTATTTAAGGTACACAATACCAGGAGGATGAGTGGAGAGGTAACGGTTAAGGGCTCTACATGACATCACATACACTTCGGACACACCCAGCAGGGGTGTAGAGGGGTGTGGTTTTTAGCACAAGAGAGTCTAGTAGTGTCTCCGGAGGTGAAGGGAGAGAGAAGGAGTGCCTGTCTGGAGCACCAAGATTCCTGTCGATTCAGCGAGACAGTACAGTAGTGGAGGCTAGTACAGGTGAGCCAGTTCACCTTAGCCTAGTCAGTGCTGAGATTGAGAGTTTGAGCAAGTCGAAAGGCACAGTGGAAGGAAATCAGAAGTGCTTTAGGATTGAAGTATCCTGCACATTGTCACCGGTCACTGGAGACCGAAGCATCACTATAGCTTCACGCATAGTGGTAAAAGAACCAGAGGCTTACTGAACCTTAGTAACAGAAAGCAGCCCTTGAAGTGTCAGTACGTAACAGGGGTCAGGTGGAATAGGAACTTTGAGCTAGGCCAAGCATAGAAGAACCTAGTTTCATCACAGGAAGGCTCCACCACAAAACTGACCGGGCAGTACAGCTTTGGAATAGCTGGAGTTTCAGGAGTGAACTACGCTTTATGCTGGTTGGACTCATCATCATTGGAAAGTAAAGGAGGCCCCTGCCTTGCTCAGCCGTTGCCTCAAAACTCATCCTCCATCAACCCCATCAGCCTCCCTGGGACCTGCCTTACCATCTAACAAGTAAAAGGTATGGAAAGACGCTGACGGTGTGAGACTGAGTTATTTAATTGTATGCCTGCACAACCCCACCATAACCATCGACCTGAGGGAAGAGTCCCACCTGTAGGGGACCCGACATCTAGCTGCCTCACCATCCCCTCAGAGATCTACAGCAGCGCTGGTACAAATTACCAGAGAACTACAGGTGGCGTCACGAACTGTAAATATATCTATCCCCTGTAAATATTCCCCCAACATACGCCAGACCGCCAGGGCCACAGACCGAGCCACCGCTACCTGTGACATCCCCATAGACTTCCATGGGCTCGGCTCTGAGTACCCCATTGCCCTGGTAATCCACAATTGTGGTGGCGGGTCGACACAAAAACTTTGGCGTCACGAACAGGATCCGAAACTTGCAGCATTGCGAGCCCTGTGTGCCTGTGGAGTGTATTGGTGAAAAAGACTGTTGCTATTGTTGGCGCCAAATACCGCCATATTTGCCGCCAGATTCGCGCCCTAAGGCGCTGGAGAAGAAGGTGGGCGTACCTGAAAGAGCGCGCAAAGTCTTGGACACGCCCCCGGCTCTGACTCATCGTCAGGTCCTGCAACAGGAAGTGAACGCTCTGACATCAGAGCGCCTGCGACGAAGGTCCTGTTCCCACTGCTGTGCCTGTGAAGTAGCAGCATCTGAAACCGGTAGGCTCCGTTTAACCAAGGGGGCGCTAAGATGTCACAACAACCGGCTGACAGTGCGGCCCCGGCCGGAGGCCCCAATCCCGCACCGCCTGGTATTGTAGCGCCAGATGGGGGTGCAGGTCCAGCACCCAGTCCGGTAGTCCCGATCATGCCACTAACGCTTCCATATATGCCAGGGGCGAAATGGCTTCCCCAGTACAGCGGTGAGCCAGGCACATTAGCAGGCTTCAAGCGGAAGTTATGCAGCATCCTAGAAATGTACTCCATGCCTGAGAGACAAAAAGCTGCTGTGCTAATAGGGCAGCTAACTGGCGCTGCTGAGAGGGAAGTGGAGACTTGGGATACCGTTGATCAGGAGTCGGTACCTGCGATCTTCCTTAAGCTGCATGCCATATTTGAAGACCGCACAGAAACGGACCTCCGGATGGCCTTCTATCACTGTTCACAACAGCCAGGTGACAGCATCCGGGACTACGCTTGCCGACTACAAGGAGCCCTGAGAGCTCTTAAGCAGATTAATAATTTAAATGCTATCGATGAGAATAAAATGCTGAAAGAACAATTTATACAGGGATTGAGATCCCAAGAGGAACGCAGAACTGTAAACTGGTGGTCCTTAGATCATCCTGATGCTACCTTTGATGCCCTAAAAGACATGGCAATAAAAGGGCTGCGGCCCCTGGGCAAACCTGAGTTGGCAACCCAACATCATCAGGGTGAAGTCACTCTGGAACCGGCAGTAACCCCCTGTTCCCCGCTAGTGGCCGAAACCAAAACGCAGGTGACACCTCCTAGTGAATTGGATTGTCTGCGCTCAGAGGTGCGCCAGCTGACTAAAAATCTGGCTGCTGTGATGAGTGCCCTGCAGCTGCGGAAAGAGGAGGAAGGGAAGATCTTGTTAGCTGACTGCCCAGAAGACGTCCCGTGGATGCACCGGAGAAGAAAGAAGACGTCGCCCCCCCGGAGGAGGACAACGCCACCCCCAGGAGCAACCTCTGATCAACACCCTCCTCGTCGAGAGATCATCTGCTATCGATGCAACCGGAAAGGTCATATGTCTCCACAGTGTCCTTTAAACGGGCAGAACCTGGGTCCAAGGGCCAACACCCAGGAGAATACCCGTCAGGCCCCTTAGACTGGAACCGCAGGTATGTGGGTGGGCGACCCTACCTGTCTATCATCTTAGATGGTATTGCAGTTCCGGCATTGTTAGACACTGGGTCCCAAGTGACCCTAATACCTGATGCCCTATATACTAAGTACTGGTCAATGGACAGTCTTAAACCCCCGAGCCCTGACTTTACCGTGTATGCTTCTAATGGTCTTCCTGTAGAAGTACTCGGGACAAAATGTGTAGATGTAAAGGTGGGCAGAGAGGAGTTGAAAGACCAGGGGCTTCTGGTAGTAAAGACTGCAAATGAGGAGAACGGTTTAAATATAATTTTGGGCACTAACATTATCGGTAATTGTTTGGGAGAAGTTGTGTTCTTGCTCCAACAGCTCGCTGAGATTGCCCGACCAAGGCAGAAAGGAGTAATCCAAAGAGAGATCCGGGCCCTGGTGTGTCAGCAGCAAGCGAAGCTTACAGACGGCGAAATTGGTAATGTACGGGTCACCGACTCGGATCCTATTGTGATACCCCCAATGAGTGAAATGATCATCTGGTGCAGGGCAGCCATAGGTCTGAGAGGACAGAATTACCAAGCTGTAGTAGAACCCCACCATTCAGAACATAGACCTACACTTATGACTGCTAGGGGAGTAGTAGAAGTGGTGAATGGAAGAGTACCGGTACGGCTTCTCAATTGGGGAGATGATGAGGTAAACTTACCCCGTTATGCAACCATTGCTAAACTCCATGCTGTCGACAATAATTCTATTCTCCCGGCTGAGTCCTTAGACTCCTGTCAAATAGCGGAGGACAATGACCAGCAACTCAGGTGGCGGAATGGTGTCAGCAACTCCATGTTGGGACGGACACCACTCCCGCTCACCAGAAGCAAGGGGTATTACGGGTGGTGCAAGAGTATGCCCAAGTGTTTAGCAAGCACCCACTTGATTTTGGGGTAATTAAGGGAGTCATACATCATATCCCTACAGGCAGTCATCCTCCCATCAAGGAGCGGTATAGGCCTATACCCCCATCCCATTATCAGAAGGCTAAAGAAATGTTGCATGATATGAAGAAAGCCGGGGTGATAAGGGATAGTTGTAGCCCCTGGGCAGCCCCTCTAGTTCTGGTTAAAAAGAAAGATGGTAGTATGAGAATGTGTGTGGATTACAGGCAGGTGAACCGCATAACACACAAGGATGCATACCCGTTACCACGTATAGAGGAATCATTAGCTGCTCTGAAAACGGCTAACTACTTTTCTACCCTTGATCTGACTAGTGGTTACTGGCAAGTGGCTGTGGCTGAGGAGGATCGTGAGAAAACGGCTTTCACCACCCCAATGGGGCTCTGTGAGTTTGACAGAATGCCGTTTGGGCTCAGTAGTGCCCCAGGAACATTTCAGAGAGTGATGGAGAACTGCCTGGGACATCTCAATTTTGAAACCGTGCTGCTATACCTAGACGACGTCATCGTGTATTCCAAGACTTATGAGGATCATCTGAAGCACCTGGCAGAAGTATTCGAGTCCCTGTCCAGGTACGGGATGAAATTAAAACCCTCAAAATGCCATCTACTCAAACAGAAGGTACAATACTTGGGGCACATCGTCAGTTCGGAAGGAGTAGCGCCGGACCCAGAGAAAGTCACTGCCATCCAGAAGTGGCCGGAGCCGAAGAACCTTAAGGAAGTGCGACAGTTCCTGGGACTAACGGGTTACTACAGGAGATTCGTGAAAGATTACACGAAGAAGGCAGCTCCTTTACAGGACCTCCTAGTAGGACAATCCCTAAAGAGCAGAAACCCTCCCTTCAATTGGGGTAAAGAACAGGCGGAAGCATTTCAAAAGATGAAAGAGATCCTTACAGGTGATGAGATCTTAACGTATCCTGATTACAACCAACCGTTCCTGTTGTACACCGACGCCAGTAATGAAGGTTTGGGAGCGGTTCTCAGTCAGAAGCAGAATGGCCAAGAAAAAGTCATCGCTTATGCCAGCAGAAAACTCAGGCCAACTGAAAGGAATCCGGAAAATTATAGTAGCTTCAAGCTGGAGTTTCTGGCGCTGGTCTGGGCCGTTACTGAAAGATTTAAGCACTATCTGGCTTCCAACAAGTTCACTGCGTTTACAGACAACAACCCGTTAACGCATCTGGAAACCGCCAAGCTGGGTGCCATGGAGCAGCGATGGATGGCTCGGTTGTCCAATTACCAGTTTACTATCAAGTACCGGGCAGGTCGAAAGAATGCTAATGCTGACGCATTGTCTCGAATGCCGCATGACTCTGATACGGAAGAAGAATCGGACGACCTGGAAGAAATTGAGCTACCTGCGTTCCATCGAAATGGGGTAGTCCACGAGCATCGAGTCAACAGAAAGCAGTATGGTGCAACATTAAATCCTTTACCCCATCACAGCTGGAAAGAGACTCAGGACAGTGATCCAGTGGTCAGCCGCATCAAGGAGTTGTTAAGACAGGAAGGTTCCTCCTTGGAAAAAGATGCACCTATGTCAGCAAAGCTCCTCTGGAACGAGAGAAGCAGGTTGTTCCTATACCGTGAGAAGTTGTGCAGGAGATACGTCAACCCCAGAACCCATGAGATGGTCTGGCAAATCGTGGTCCCCAAGGCAGACGTCCCAATGGTGTTGGAAGCATACCACGATCAAGCAGGACACTTTGGCTGGAGAAAGCTGGAGACCCTGTTGAGATGCCGGTTCTACTGGGTAGGGATGCGCAGCTCCATTGAGAGGTGGTGTCGGAACTGTGGACCCTGTGGTCTCAGAAGGAAGGACTACGGTAGTCAGAAGGCACCCCTGCAACCTATCCGGACGACTCGCCCCCTGGAGATTGTGGCCCTGGACCACGTCAAACTGTCGCCAAGTAGATCTGGATACTCATACGCCCTGACCATGGTGGACCATTACTCCAGATTTCTGGTGGTTGTTCCAGTTAAGGATCAGACCGCAGTGACGGCCGCGAAAACCTTTCAAGCAAGCTTCTGCAGACCGCATGGGTATCCGGAGCAAGTATTAACCGATCAAGGACCTGCTTTCGAAGCTGATTTATTCAAGGATTTCTGTCACATGTACAGGTGCAAGAAAATTAGAACAACGCCATACCACCCTCAAACCAACGGTCTTTGCGAAAAAATGAACCATATTGTCCTTGACTTGTTGAGATCCATACCGTTGGAAGACAGAAATCGATGGCCGGATTTACTACCTGATTTGGTTGACTTGTATAACCATATACCTGTAAGTTCTACTAACTGCACTCCAGCCTATCTTATGAGAGCAAGGCCCGGAAGACTACCAATGGATTTAGAACTTGGAGTGGTTGAACCGGAGGCAGACGACGCCATTGAAAACTGGGACATCAATCGGCAAGAGCAGTACAGACGAGTGCAAATCTGTGTAGAAGAAAGTCTCAACAAGGCACGGGAGAAACAGGAAGATATTTACAACAGAAATGCTCCTGCCAAGCCTCTGATGCCTGGAGAAGTGGTATTAAAAAGGAAAAGGAAAATGCACAAATTGGATAACCAGTGGGAACAAGAACCCTACGTTGTACAAGATTCTAAATATGACAACAGAAAAGTTTGTATCATCAGTAAGGACGGAGGAAGAACAATAACCACTGTGTCCAGAGACCATTTGAAATTGTGTCCAGAACCCTTAAAGCGTTGTGAAAAGAACCCTGTCATCAATCAAGAAAAAAGAAAAGAAGAGGTCATACACACGGATCTGGGAGATTTTCCTGCGGATTGGCCGAGACTGGGAGATGCTGTAATAATTCCGGTGTTGCAGTTTTATCAGCCACAAGAGGAAGTTTTACCTCCAGTTGTGCCCGTGGTGCCAGTTGAGCCAGTTCTAGAGGTACCTATTCCAGCAGCACCTCAACCTACAGAATCTCAAGAAGGATCATCAGAAGCAGCGTCCCATGCTATGGGATCCCCTGGTGAAGCTGACTCACACCGCCCAGCCATCAGTACGCTTGCCAGATCCATAGAAAGATTGAGGCAGTTCTATAGTTTGCCGTTACGCAGTGCAGACAGATCACAACTTAATATACCTGAAGCTACTCCACGTAGATCAGAGCGAATCACAAAAGGGAAGATACCCATTCGATACCAGCAGTAATTATAACAAATTAATGTGAATATTGTAAAAAGTATATATATTATGTGTCTTTTTCCTTATTGTGTCTTATAATGGACTGAGAGGCTGAGGACTGTGCCAGCCCAGAACTTATCTTGTAAATAGTTGCACTAAGGTGCCATTATAAGGTTTCACACGAAGCCTTGACTTACCTCTGAACATAAAACCCGTGTGGTGTGGCACTGAGTGAGGTCTGCATTCATATGTCCTGCAGCCCACCCAGGACCCACGTTGAAGGTTTGGTGCGGGTCCTTCACAAGAATCTTGCCGTTTATTGTATGAACATGTCTATTTAATATTTTGTATTTTTCTATATTTAATGTTTTGTTTTGCAACGTTCAAGAGATCCTTACCTCCCGGATGGGACGAGTTAATGTTAATGTTTAATGCATAAAAAAAAGTTTCTCTTTGTATTTCACAGCCCGGGAGTGCTGCCGTTTACCATGGGGGAATGTGTAGCCCTGGTATTTAAGGTACACAATACCAGGAGGATGAGTGGAGAGGTAACGGTTAAGGGCTCTACATGACATCACATACACTTCGGACACACCCAGCAGGGGTGTAGAGGGGTGTGGTTTTTAGCACAAGAGAGTCTAGTAGTGTCTCCGGAGGTGAAGGGAGAGAGAAGGAGTGCCTGTCTGGAGCACCAAGATTCCTGTCGATTCATCGAGACAGTACAGTAGTGGAGGCTAGTACAGGTGAGCCAGTTCACCTTAGCCTAGTCAGTGCTGAGATTGAGAGTTTGAGCAAGTCGAAAGGCACAGTGGAAGGAAATCAGAAGTGCTTTAGGATTGAAGTATCCTGCACATTGTCACCGGTCACTGGAGACCGAAGCATCACTATAGCTTCACGCATAGTGGTAAAAGAACCAGAGGCTTACTGAACCTTAGGTAACAGAAAGCAGCCCTTGAAGTGTCAGTACGTAACAGGGGTCAGGTGGAATAGGAACTTTGAGCTAGGCCAAGCATAGAAGAACCTAGTTTCATCACAGGAAGGCTCCACCACAAAACTGACCGGGCAGTACAGCTTTGGAATAGCTGGAGTTTCAGGAGTGAACTACGCTTTATGCTGGTTGGACTCATCATCATTGGAAAGTAAAGGAGGCCCCTGCCTTGCTCAGCCGTTGCCTCAAAACTCATCCTCCATCAACCCCATCAGCCTCCCTGGGACCTGCCTTACCATCTAACAAGTAAAAAGGTATGGAAAGACGCTGACGGTGTGAGACTGAGTTATTTAATTGCATGCCTGCACAACCCCACCATAACCATCGACCTGAGGGAAGAGTCCCACCTGTAGGGGACCCGACATCTAGCTGCCTCACCATCCCCTCAGAGATCTACAGCAGCGCTGGTACAAATTACCAGAGAACTACAGGTGGCGTCACGAACTGTAAATATATCTATCCCCTGTAAATATTCCCCCAACATACGCCAGACCGCCAGGGCCACAGACCGAGCCACCGCTACCTGTGACATCCCCATAGACTTCCATGGGCTCGGCTCTGAGTACCCCATTGCCCTGGTAATCCACAATTGTGGTGGCGGGTCGACACAGCTGCATTCAGGGATCTTCAGTGCAGGCGCCGGTGAGACACTGTGACCTCCGGTGTGCACGCCAATAAGATGCTTTCCCCACTACCTCCCTGCACAGTCATCGCTAGGAACCATGTGTACATGGTGATGACTATGCAGGGAGGAAGTGGGGAGAGCACCTTATAGGCGCGCACACCGGAGGTCACAGTGTCTCGCCTGCTCAGAAGATCCCTGAATGCAGCGCCCATAGAAGGAGGATGAGGTCTGTATTCCTGAGGGAGTGCAGGGCGCAGGTGCAGGATTACGGGGCCAGAACTGACGTGTATGGGAGGAGGTAGTATCTCAATGGGGACCGAAGGCAGGAATTTCTTACAGGCACTTACAGGCCCGGAGCCTGGAAGAAATCATTAACATAAAAACAGAATATAACATTTCTCCACAACAAGACCATTAATGTGAGGCAGACAGGTATGACGAGTGTAACATTTCTATCACCTGTATGCCCATATTAATAGGTCATACACGTCCAGGGGGTGAGAGATTCCCTGTAATGGAGACTTCTTAAAGTGGACTGTTTTGTCTATTTTACTGTGGATAATGAAATGGTATATAGGAATGAATTTTATGAAGACAAATTGCCACAAACTGTCTTTTTTCAAAACATTTTGCAAGTAACGTTGCAGTATTGTTGCTTCAGTTACAATTATAATATTAGGCCTCGTTCACACGAGCGTATAACACGGCTGAGCGCTATGTGATGATGTATCGGATATACTATGAGGCAGTGTAGATCTGTGATCATTTTCTCATGACGTTTCGGCAGCATGCTGCGATCGGCAGTGAGATTCAGCTCACTCGCAGCCATACAAGTCTATGGGTGCCTGTGAGACATCGGACTGCACTCGGATGTGATCCCAGTGCTGTCCGATGTACGCCAAGACATGCAATGTGGGAGATGGAGAAAGTACTATCTCAGTTCCCCCGCAGCTGTGCAGCAATGTTCTCATGCAATAGGATCGGAGCACAGAGCACTGACACTCGGATCACACTCGCAGCAAAGCTGGAGCCGAGGTTCATTAGCCTCTCGCATCGGATGTTACCCTCTAGTGTGACACCGGCCTTAGATATAGTAGAGGATCCTCCCAATTTGGGTACACCTTGTCGCAGTGAATGGCTTTTATGCTTTTTTTGATCAAAAACAGTGTTTACAAAGTCTCCTATGTTATTCATATGCACTATTATGTTTGTTACTCACTTCATTTCCCATCTTAGGTTTTGTCTGTTTAATGGCCATTGTGAACATGCTCCTATATGTTGCACGCATACTTATACTGCGGCTCATTTGTTTCAGTATCTACAAGTAGTTGTAGTAAACTTGGTTGTTGTTGTATTTGTGCAGTACACTTGGATCTGTTATTGCCTCTTTAGGTTAAAGGGGTTTTACTGGTTTTATAGACAAACTTCTGTAGTCCACCTGTCCCTGCAGATTGCTGAATCGTAATAGCGCGCCTTGCACACACTGTCACGATTCCCCTCCATTTCCAGCATAGTTAACACAATTGTACAATCCACAAAGTTGTGGTCACTAGAGATGAGCGACTTTGCCTTTTTGAGGGACGAGTCGGGTTTTGGATCACCCGACTTTCGCAAAAGTCGAGTCGAACGAAATCGGCTGACTATCGGCAAAAATCGAAGGTCCGACTGAAACACGAAACCCAATGCAAGTCAATGGGGAATAAAAGTCGGCAGTGAATGGAGGACAGTAAACACCTACAGTGCCCATTTCAATGCCAACGACATCAATTCTTATTACTTAAGCTTGTCAACCTTCATTTACTTTATAATAATAGTAACGCATTGAAAACTGGGGGTTATTTGGCTAAAGTTGTGGGGGGGCAGGGCTGGCTCCAGGTTTTCATGGGCCCCGGGCCAAAGAGTCTCAGTGGGCCCCTTTAACACATACCACAATTCATGATGCTCCGATACGGCAGAGAAATATAGGTACAGTACAATGCCAAATACTTCACTTCTTCCATTACATGAGTGATATCTATTGTAAATTCTACAATAGCTCAAAAACTGGACAGTATATTCCTCCATACAGTATTATGGGCGCCACATAGTGCGCCATACAGAATAATGAGCCCCATATAGTGCTCTATACAGAATAATGAGCCCCATATATTGCTCCATACAGTATAATGGCCACCACATAGTGCTCCATACAGAATAATGAGCCCCATATATTGCTCCATACAGTATAATGGCCACCACATAGTGCTCCATACAGAATAATGAGCCCCATATATTGCTCCATACAGAATAATGAGCCCCATATATTGCTCTATACAGAATAATGAGCCCCATATATTGCTCTATACAGAATAATTGGTCCCACATAATGTTCCATACATTATATGATGAGCTCCACATAATGCTCCAGTATATGATGGTCCCCATATAATGTGCCATACAGTATAGGACGGTCCCCATAGAGTACAATGAGCCCCACATATTGCTCCATACAGTATAATGAGTCACATATAAAGCTCCATACAGTATATGATAGGCCCCATATCTTGTTTCATCCGGGTCAGAATCTGGCTCAGTAGACTGCGAGGGCAATGCAGTGCTCTGGGTGAATGTACCAGCAGAATCATATAGCAGTGGCTGTGCATCAGTGCACTGCATGTCATATTCATCTTTGATTGGGGAATTCAGGATTTCACTTGATAACCCAGGCATGGTATGTGAAAAGAGCTCCATGGAGTAATCTGAAGTGTGGCCTGCCGCATCCTTCACTTGTGGTGGGGGTGAAGGACACAAGGAAAGGTGTCGTTCCTGACCAGGAGCCTGCACTGATGACTCAGTGCTTGCAGTTTTTGAAACTTCAGAAGAGGAGGCGATAGAGCTGGAGGCTGTTTCGGCAATGTAAGCCAAAACCTGCTCCTGATGCTCCAGCTTTAAAATCGTTTTACCTACTCCAAGAAAAGGGAGCCTTCCAGGCCTTCTGGAGCCAGATGATTACGCAGGCTCAACACCTCCTGCCTTAGGTGCTATTGTGCTTTTGGCACTACCAGAAAATGCACCACCATCACCATCAGTACCAGCTGGCCCCCCCGCCCACATCCGTGGCCTCTTCCACCATACTTCCTCATGTTTGGCAAAATGTACCCAAAATAGCAGCAGATATATGGTACTGTATGAGGAGCGTCCAGCTGTATACAGTATAGGAGAAAATTTAAATCTCCGTATATATTTCCGGAGTCACACACAGACGCTCTCAGGCTCAGTATGGATTACACCAGAATATAAAAAGCAGAATTAGGGTACTGTATCAGAAGCGTACAACTGTATACGGTTTTGGGGAACATTTAAATCTCCGTATATATTTCCGGAGTCACACACAGATAGTCAGCATATATTTGTCCGTGATACCAGCCAGTACACGGTAGTGTGAGAGGAGCGTACAGCTCTACACGGTGTGGGAAAAAATTAACGCTCGGTAACTGTGCAGAAAAAAAGAATAAAAGTATTAGTGCTGTGTAAAAAGCAGTCTGCACAGCAGTGTACACACAGCAATACAACTATCAGGCAGCCTAATAACCAGCGCTGCTGCTGCACACAAGAAAATCCTCCCCTGTCACTGCACACTAACTGTACAGCACAATTGCTATCAGCACAAGCACAGAAGAACTTCTCTTTCCAGCCCTAACTCTCTCCCTACTGATAAACAGCGTCAGCAACCTCTCCCTACTGTTAACATCGGCAGAAGTAAAATGGCGGTCGGCGGTCAGGGCTTTTATAGACACTATGACGCCCCCCAAAGCAAGAAAATCACTGCAATGCCCTTCTCTAAGATGGTGGTGGCCGCTGCCCATGTCATCTCATTGCCCACAGTGTACGTCCTTGCTCATTGGCTGAAAAAGGCGCCTGCAAGCATTATGGGAAACCGACTTTGGCGCTCGGGTCAACGACCGCTTGGCCGACTTCACGCTATGGTCAGGTTTCGATCGGCGAAACTCGACTTTAGCGAAAGTCGGCAACTTATGAATCTGACCGACCTGTTTCACTCAACTCTAGGGGTCACGTGTCGGCTAGAGTCTCAGCTGCTTCTCTAATTGTCATTTGACTGCAATTGTGAAAACCACATACCTGGGATCACTAGAACGCCCGCTCACGCTGGGAATAGACTGGAATCGTGACAGTGTATGAGTATGTGCACACAACATCTGGTCAACCAAGTTTTTCTAGGCAAAGACGCTTCAGGAAAATGGCAGCACTCATTTTCCTAAAGCAGTATCACTGGTGGCTTTGCTGTAGTTTTCCGTGTTGGCCCCGCCGCCGGAGCCTTTTCTCTTTATTTTACACAATAGTGTGAGAGTGACTTTAGCAAGAAAATGACTTCTTTTAGCCTATTCACAGTTTTCAAACCCTGAAGCAATGAAAAGAGGTAACCAAACACTAAACATGTGTACAGCAATGTCGTTTATTCATTGCTGTGCAGTATGTTCATTTTTTTGTGGTGTTTTTGCAGCTCTTTTTCAGGCGGAATCCACCTGAATAAGATGTTACACTAAGTTTGGTTTTGATACCATATCTGTGTAGTAGGGTTTGGTCTGAGTGCCGGCGGCAGTGCTGGGTGTTCATGGAATGAGAATCGTGTGAGTTTCTCACATGTGTGACCCCGGGCTAAGGATTGGCGGCTGTTCATGGGCCACTGCTGTCTGATTGCCAAAATTTGCCAGTCAGTCCCTGGGCTCCTCTCTGTCCTGGTAAACCTGCGACAGCAGGTAAATTAAGTGCAAATGTTGCAACTGTGATTTTGAGGAAATGGCACATTTTTTTACTAATACTGCAATCAGTCAACAAGCTAAAGTTTGTGCTTGGGGAATCATAGAATCATAGAATCATAGAATAGTAGAGTTGGAAGGGACCTCCTGGGCCATCTGGTCCAACCCCCTGCTCAAAGCAGGATTCTCTAAATCATCCCAGACAGATGTCTGTCCAGCCTCTGTTTGAAGACTTCCATTGAAGGAGAACTCACCACCTCTTGTGGCAGCCTGTTCCACTCATTGATCACCCTCATTGTCTAGTATCTAATCTGTGTCGCCTCCCATTCAGTTTCATCCATTGCTTCTAGTCTTTCCTTGTGCAAATGAGAATAAAGATGATCCTTCTACAATGTGACAAACACAAATGCAAACTAAAAGTGTAAAAGACTGAAAGGAGCCACTTGTCATTGATGTCAAGTAATTTATCAAGAAGGCCATCACACGACACAAGTCGTACACGCTCACTTTATAAGAAATTTATACAGGTACATTAATCCTAATTCTAGAATAATAATGTGTTCAGACATTTTATTTATTTCTTATATCCTTTAGTGGTGCATCCTGGACTACAAAACACAAACAGGGATCATGTAGACAAATAGTGCAGAAAGGACCAAAACACAAGGAAAGTATTTCAAAAGTAGAAATCTTTATTAACATATAAAATATCAACAAGTAAAAATCAGCTGGATGAAAAATGGGAAGGCACTGGTCACAGCATAGGGTGTACAAACAGATGGAATGACATTGCTATCATAAGTGTGAACCAACACAGGTTAAAAGACACAAGGAAAAGTAAAGTGCAAGTGCAATAGAAGCAAACTTAAGTAAGGGACGTGTAATTACCCGGCACGTTACTAGGGACCCGGCACACTCTGCCAGCTGGGGTAATTATACATCCCTTACTTATGTTTGCTTCTATTGCACTTTTGGCAAACTCCAGAAAAAAGTATGATTTCTGAATATGTATTTAATATTTTATTTATTTACTTTACTCATTTATATAGCGCTTTACAGACATTATTGGCACTTGTCCCCAATGGGGCTCACAATGTAAATTCCCTATCAGTATGCCGACGGCTTTATAGAAGGGAACCCAAAGACGTCTCTAAAGGATTTTACACCCAACTTGCACATTTCTTCTAATTTTTAAGTGACTGTATTATTTTTGGAGAAGGGTAAGGCAGGAGCACCAAGGAGCCAATAAATATGAAGCACTGCAAACATGTTATTCATAAGTTTTCTAAGAGCCTGCTTAATATCTTTATTGCTCAGACTGTATATCATCGGATTGAGAAGTGGAGTAATTATGTGTCGACCCGCCACCACAATTGTGGATTACCAGGGCAATGGGGTACTCAGAGCCGAGCCCATGGAAGTCTATGGGGTTTGTCACAGGTAGCTGTGGCTCGGTCTGTGGCCCGGGCGGTCTGGCGTATGTTGGGGGAATATTTACAGGGGATAGATTTACATACAGTTCGTGACGCCACCTGTAGTCTCTGGTAATTTGTACCAGCGCTGCTGTAGAGCTCTGAGGGGATGGTGAGGCAGCTAGATGTCGGGTCCCCTACAGGTGGGACTCTTCCCTCAAAGTCTATGAAGTTAGTGAAGTCGGGTGCAGATAAATAACACAGTCTCACACGGTCAGCGTCTTTCCATACCTTTACTTGTAAGATGTTCAGGCAGGTCCCAGGGAGGCTGATCCAAGGAGAGTGTATCTTGAGACAGCAGCTGGACAAGTTAGGGGCCTCCTTTACTTCCAATACAACGAGTACAACCAGCCTGAAGCGTAGTTCCCTCAATAACTCCAGCTAATCCATAGCTGTACTGCCCAGTCAGTTTTGTGGTAGGAGCCTTCCTGCGAGAGAGCTGAATTCTTGTCTTGTCGTGCACAGACTCAAAGTCTTCACTCCCCCTGACCCCAGTTACGTACTGACTATAAGGGGCTGTTTGCCGCGACCTAAGGTCCGGTAAATCCCTGGTTTTCTTACCACTATGCTTGAAGCTAATAGTGATCCTTCGGTCCCCAGTGACCGGTTGCAATGTGCAGGACTTCTTCAATCCAAAAGCACCTTTCCAATTATCCACTGTGCCTTTCGCCTTGTCCTCGCTGGTAGCATAAGCACTCACACTTGCATAAAGTCGGGTAGTTACTTCCTTCATTCACTTTCTTCAAAGTTAGTTACAGATGCTCAGTTATCACTAGGCAGGAGCACGTCTCTGAACCTTTCACTGTCCTTTAGACAGGTGACTGAAGTCTTTCTGCACTAAACTTCTTCTTTCTTTCAGTGTACTCTGTTGAGGTACAGCTCTGACTAGGCTAAGGTGAATTAGACCACCTGTACCAGCCTCCACGTTCTGAACTGATGATAGAGCAGGCTGGACTGCTTCCTCCCTCCAGCTAAACTCCAGACGTCTGCTCCGTCCGAAGACAGGAACTGAACTTCTCTCTCTGAAGTCTCGACACTGACTAAATCACTCAACAAACATACACCCTGACCACTCCCTCAATAGTAAACTACACTACCCTAAGGGTGTGTCTAGTGTATGTTGAGTGAATGGGTATTTAGCATTAAACTGCTGTCTCGCCACACACTCTCCAGGGTACTGCGTGTGCCTAACACCAGGGCTACACAATTACGGTGTAGAACAGAGACAGGAATGTCTTTGCATTTTGCTTGCGTGGAAATACATAAGTGGTGATAAGGGATCCATAAAATAAGGCCACCACAGCCAGGTGAGAGCTACAGGTGGAGAAGGTCTTCTGCCGCCCGGTCACAGACGGAATCTTTAGTATGGCGACAATGATGTACACATAGGAAACTACAATGACAATAAGAGGGGAAACTGCAAAAATGATAACCAAGAAAAAGTCTCCAGCTTCATCATAAAAGTATCTGAACAGGAAAGCTCCAGTAAAGGTTCCAAGTCACAGAAGAAATGGTCAATGATGTTTGGTCCACAGAAATCCAAGCGACTCATGGTAAAAAAGATCATAAGTAACGTAGCAGAAATCACCAACCAGCACAAGAGAACGGCTCTGACACAAAATGTGAAGTCCATGACTGAGGTGTAATGTAGAGGGTGACAGATGGCCTGATAGCGGTCATAGGACATCAAGGTCAGGAGAAGACATTCCAATACCTCAGAGGCCGAAAAACAATAGAATTTAGTCAAACATCTAATAAAAGACACAGAACTTCCCTCATAGAGCACAATATGGAGCAGGTTAGGTATGATGGTAGTGGACAGTAGAATTTCCGAGAAGGAGAGTTGTGTGAGGAAGAAGTACATGGGAGAGTGGAGCGACCGGCTGGAGGACACCACGAGAATGATCAGGAGGTTTCCACATACAGTCACACAGTAGATCACCAGCACAAGCAAAAAGAAATAAGGATTGAAACCTTGCAAATTCTGAAATCCCAAGAGCAAAATTTCGGTAACTTTACTAAAATTGTGATGTTGCATATTCAGAGAAGAGTATTTTCCCAATTTCTTGTAAAAAATGAGGTGACCAGTTAAAGCAGTTTAAGACCATGCCATTTTCCTCCATTACTAACCAGGCACTTTTTCAGATTTTTTTTTAAAAATGCGGTTAAAAGAGCTGTAATTTTTTTTCTGATTTGATAGTCAGAAAAATGTTCTATCATTTTTTTACGATATATAGGGTCTAAATCTTAATCTTTTTTTTTAGCTAAAGATAGAGGAAAATAAATGGAGTATCACATATGGTTTGTATTTGAAATTATGACCAAAATGAAGCATTAAAATTCACTTTACATTTTGATCTCTTTTTCTAACTATTTTTTTTATACAGCGAGCATATAGTTTTTCGATTAGAGTTGGACTAGTAGAAGCAATTTGGAAAGGCAGCTTTTTTTTTTAAATACATTTAATTATCCTGCTTATTTTTATACGTAGTTATTTTTTTTATTTACTTCACACATTGTATGACTCATATGGTTATAGAAAACCGATGCAGGAAATTTCAACATTTAAATACTAAAAATAAATCTGATTTCCCCTGTAAATGGGGCAGGTATAATTCATTGCCCCAGTTATAGGGCAACTTCAACTTCCTTACTGCACAGTAGAGTTGACTGGGTCTCATGATCAGTAGGTGCGGAGAAAGCTCTGTCATCACTTCTTTTTTCTGTCTGCACTGTGCTTGTTCAGTTGTTATAAACTCTTTCTGCTTTCTCTGATGGGAGTTCAGCCATGTCTGCCATCTAGCACCCTGCTCTGCCTTCTCTGAGGGGAGTCCAGCCATGTCTGCCATCTAGCACCCTGCTCTGCCTTCTCTGAGGGGAGTCCAGTCATGTCTGCCATCTAGCACCCTGCTCTGCCTTCTCTGAGGGGAGTCCAGCCATGTCTGCCATCTAGCACCCTGCTCTGCCTTCTCTGAGGGGAGTCCAGCCATGTCTGCAAACTAGCACCCTGCTCTGCCTTCTCTGAGGGGAGTCCAGCCATGTCTGCAAACTAGCACCCTGTTCTGCCTTCTCTGAGGGGACTCCAGCCATGTCTGCCATCTAGCACCCTGCTCTGTCTTCTCTGATGGGAGTCCAGCCATGTCTGCCATCTAGCACCCTGCTCTGCCTTCTCTGAGGGGAGTCCAGCCATGTCTGCAAACTAGCACCCTGTTCTGCCTTCTCTGAGGGGAGTCCAGCCATGTCTGCCATCTAGCACCCTGCTCTGTCTTCTCTGATGGGAGTCCAGCCATGTCTGCCATCTAGCACCCTGCTCTGCCTTCTCTGAGGGGAGTCCAGCCATGTCTGCCATCTAGCACCCTGCTCTGCCTTCTCTGAGGGGAGTCCAGCCATGTCTGCCATCTAGAACCCTGCTCTGCCTTCTCTGAGGGGAGTCGAGCCATGTCTGCAAACTAGCACCCTGCTCTGCCTTCTCTGAGGGGAGTCCAGCCATGTCTGCCATCTAGCACCCTGCTCTGTCTTCTCTGATGGGAGTCCAGCCATGTCTGCCATCTAGAACCCTGCTCTGCCTTCTCTGAGGGGAGTCCAGCCATGTCTGCCATCTAGCACCCTGCTCTGCCTTCTCTGAGGGGAGTCCAGCCATGTCTGCCATCTAGAACCCTGCTCTGCCTTCTCTGAGGGGAGTCCAGCCATATCTGCCATCTAGCACCCTGCTCTGCCTTCTCTGAGGGGAGTCCAGCCATGTCTGCCATCTAGCACCCTGCTCTGCCTTCTCTGAGGGGAGTCCAGCCATGTCTGCAAACTAGCACCCTGCTCTGTCTTCTCTGATGGGAGTACAGCCATGTCTGCCATCTAGCACCCTGCTCTGCCTTCTCTGAGGGGAGTCCAGCCATGTCTGCCATCTACCACCCTGCTCTGCCTTCTCTGAGGGGAGTCCAGCCATGTCTGCCATCTAGCACCCTGCTCTGCCTTCTCTGAGGGGAGTCCAGCCATGTCTGCCATCTAGCACCCTGCTCTGCCTTCTCTGAGGGGAGTCCAGCCATATCTGCCATCTAGCACCCTGCTATGCCTTCTCTGAGGGGAGTCCAGCCATGTCTGCCATCTAGCACCCTGCTCTGTCTTCTCTGAGGGGAGTCCAGCCATGTCTGCCATCTAGCACCCTGCTCTGTCTTCTCTGAGGGGAGTCCAGCCATGTCTGCAAACTAGCACCCTGCTCTGTCTTCTCTGATGGGAGTCCAGCCATGTCTGCCATCTACCCCTGCTCTGCCTTCTCTGAGGGGAGTCCAGCCATGTCTGCCATCTAGCACCCTGCTCTGCCTTCTCTGAGGGGAGTCCAGCCATGTCTGCCATCTACCACCCTGCTCTGTCTTCTCTGAGGGGACTCCAGCCATGTCTGCCATTTATCACCCTGCTCTGTCTTCTCTGATGGGAGTCCAGCCATGTCTGCCATCTAGCACCCTTGCTCTGCCTTCTCTGAAGGGAATTTTGTCATGTCTGCCATCTAGAACCCTGTTCTGTCTTCTCTGAGGGGAGTCCAGCCATGCCTGCCACCTAGCACTCTGCGTTGTCTTTTTTAAGGGGAGTCCAGCCATGTCTGCCATCTAGCACCCTGCTCTAGCCTCTCTGATGGGAGTCCAGCCATGTCACCCATCTAGCACCCTGCTCTGTCTTCTCTGAGGGGAGTCCAGCCATGTCTGACACCTAGCACCCTGCTTTGACTTCTATGAGAGGAGTCTTGCCATGTCTGCCATCTAGCACTCTGTTCTGTCTTCTTTGAATGGAGTCCAGTCATATCTGCCATCTAGCACCCTGCACTGCCTTCTCTGAGGGGAGTCCAGCCATGTCTGCCATCTAGCACCCTGCTCTGCCTTCTCTGAGGGGAGTCCAGCCATGTCTGCCATCTAGAACCCTGCTCTGCCTTCTCTGAGGGGAGTCCAGCAATATCTGCCATCTAGCACCCTGCTCTGCCTTCTCTGAGGGGAGTCCAACCATGTCTGCCATCTAGCACCCTGCTCTGCCTTCTCTGAGGGGAGTCCAGCCATGTCTGCCATCTAGCACCCTGCTCTGCCTTCTCTGAGGGGAGTCCAGCCATGTCTGCCATCTAGAACCCTGCTCTGCCTTCTCTGATGGGAGTCCAGCCATGTCTGCCATCTAGCACCCTGCTCTGCTTCTCTGAGGGGAGTCCAGCCATGTCTGCCATCTACACCCTGCTCTGCCTTCTCTGAGGGGAGTCCAGCCATGTCTGCCATCTAGCACCCTGCTCTGCCTTCTCTGAGGGGAGTCCAGCCATGTCTGCATCTAGCACCCTGCTCTGCCTTCTCTGAGGGGAGTCCAGCCATGTCTGCAATCTAGCACCCTGCTCTGCCTTCTCTGAGGGAGTCCAGCCATGTCTGCCATCTACCACCCTGCTCTGCCTTCTCTGAGGGGAGTCCAGCCATGTCTGCCATCTAGCACCCTGCTCTGCCTTCTCTGAGGGGAGTCCAGCCATGTCTGCCATCTAGAACCTGCTCTGCTTCTCTGATGGGAGTCCAGCCATGTCTGCCATCTAGCACCTGCTCTCGCCTTCTCTGAGGGGAGTCCAGCCATGTCTGCATCTACACCTGCTCTGCCTTCTCTGAGGGAGTCCAGCCATGTCTGCCATCTAGCACCCTGCTCTGCCTTCTCTGAGGGGAGTCCAGCCATGTCTGCCATCTAGCACCCTGCTCTGCCTTCTCTGAGGGGAGTCCAGCCATGTCTGCAAACTAGCACCCTGCTCTGCCTTCTCTGAGGGGAGTCCAGCCATGTCTGCCATCTAGCACCCTGCTCTGCTTCTCTGAGGGGAGTCCAGCCATGTCTGCAAACTAGCACCCTGCTCTGCCTTCTCTGAGGGGAGTCCAGCCATGTCTGCCATCTACCACCCTGCTCTGCCTCTCTGACGGGAGTCCAGCCATGTCTGCCATCTACCACCCTGCTCTGCCTTCTCTGAGGGGATCCAGCCATGTCTGCCATTTATACACCCTGCTCTGTCTTCTCTGATGGGAGTCCAGCCATGTCTGCCATCTAGCACCCTGCTCTGCCTTCTCTGAGGGGAATTTGTCATGTCTGCCATCTAGAACCCTGTTCTGTCTTCTCTGAGGGGAGTCCAGCCATGCCTGCCATCTAGCACTCTGCGTTGTCTTTTTTAAGGGGAGTCCAGCCATGTCTGCCATCTAGCACCCTGCTCTAGCCTCTCTGATGGGAGTCCAGCCATGTCACCATCTAGCACCCTGCTCTGTCTTCTCTGAGGGGAATCCAGCCATGTCTGACACCTTGCACCCTGCTTTGACTTCTATGAGAGGAGTCTTGCCATGTCTGCCATCTAGCACTCTGTTCTGTCTTCTTTGAATGGAGTCCAGTCATATCTGCCATCTAGCACCCTGCTCTGCCTTCTCTGTGGGGAGTTCAGCCAATTCTGCCATCAGCACCATGCTTTTTTTTTTAGCTAAAGATAGAGGAAAATAAGGAGTCCACATGGTTTGTTTGAAATTATGCCAAAATGAAGCATAAATTCACTACTTTTGATCTCTTTTTCTAGTTTTTTAACAGCGTCTATTTGATAGAGTGGATAGTAGAAGCATTTGAACAGGCAGCTTTTTTTGATACATACATTTAATTAGACCTGCTTTTTTGTAGTTATTTTTTTTATTACTTCACACATTGTATGACTCATATGGTTTTAGAAAACGATGCAGGAAATTCAACATTTAATACTAAAAATAAATTGATTCCCTTAAATGGGGCAGATAATCATTGCCCATTTAGGCAACTTCAACTTCCATACTGCACATAGAGTTGATGGGTCTCATGTCATAGTGTGCGAGATAACCTGTCATCATTCTTTTTTCTGTCTGCACTGTGCTGTTCATTGTTATAAACTTTTGCTTTCTCTGAGGAGTTCAGTCATGTCTGCCATCTAGCACCTGCTCTGCCTTCTCTGAGGGGAGTCCAGCCATGTCTGCCATCTAGCACCTGCTCTGCCTCTCTGAGGGTCCAGCCATGTCTGCCATCTAGCACCTGCTCTGCCTTCTCTGAGGGGAGTCCAGCCATGTCTGCAACTAGCACCCTGCTCTGCCTTCTCTGAGGGGAGTCCAGCCATGTCTGCCATCTAGCACCCTGCTCTGTCTTCTCTGAGGGGAGTCCAGCCATGTCGCATCTAGCACCTGCTCTGTCTTCTCTGAGGGAGTCCAGCCATGTCTGAACTAGCACCTGCTTGCCTTCTTGAGGGAGTCTTGCCATGTCTGCCATCTAGCACTCTGTCTCTGTCTTCTTTGAGGGGAGTCCAGCCATTCTGCCATCTAGCACCCTGCTCTGCCTTCTCTGAGGGGAGTCCAGCCATGTCTGCCATCTAGCACCTGCTCTGTCTTCTCTGAGGGGAGTCCAGCCATGTCTGCATCTAGCACCTGCTGTCTCTCTGAGGGATCCAGCCATGTCTCACTAGCACGTCTGCCTTCTCTGATGGGAGTCCAGCCATGTCTGCCATCTAGCACCCTGCTCTGTCTTCTCTGAGGGAGTCCAGCCATGTCTGCCATCTAGCACCCTGCTCTGCCTTCTCTGAGGGGAGTCCAGCCATGTCTGCCATCTAGCACCCTGCTCTGCCTTCTCTGAGGGGAGTCCAGCCATGTCTGCCATCTAGAACCCTGCTCTGCCTTCTCTGAGGGGAGTCCAGCATGTCTGCCATCTAGCACCCTGCTCTGCCTTCTCTGAGGGAGTCCAGCCATGTCTGCCATCTAGCACCCTGCTCTGCCTTCTCTGAGGGGAGTCCAGCCATGTCTGCATCTAGCACCCTGCTCTGTCTTCTCTGAGGGAGTCCAGCCATGTCTGCCATCTAGCACCCTGCTCTGCCTTCTCTGAGGGGAGTCCAGCCATGTCTGCCATCTACACCCTGCTCTGCCTTCTCTGAGGGGAGTCCAGCCATGTCTGCCATCTAGCACCCTGCTCTGCCTTCTCTGAGGGAGTCCAGCCATGTCTGCCATCTAGCACCCTGCTCTGCCTTCTCTGAGGGGAGTCCAGCCTATGTCTGCCATCTAGCAACCCTGCTCTGCCTTCTCTGAGGGGAGTCCAGCCATGTCTGCCATCTAGCACCCTGCTCTGCCTTCTCTGAGGGAGTCCAGCCATGTCTGCAATCTAGCACCCTCCCTGCTCTGTCTTCTCTGAGGGAGTCCAGCCATGTCTGCCATCTAGCACCCTGCTCTGTCTTCTCTGAGGGAGTCCAGCCATGTCTGCCATCTACCACCCTGCTCTGTCTTCTCTGAGGGGACTCCAGCCATGTCTGCCATTTATCACCCTGCTCTGTCTTCTCTGATGGAGTCCAGCCATGTCTGCCATCTAGCACCCTGCTCTGCCTTCTCTGATGGGATTTGTCATGTCTGCCATCTAGAACCCTGTCTGTCTTCTCTGAGGGGAGTCCAGCCATGCTGCCATCTAGCACTCTGCTTGTCTTTTTAGGGGAGTCCAGCCATGTCTGCCATCTAGCACCCTGCTCTAGCCTCTCTGATGGGAGTCCAGCCATGTCCCCATCTAGCACCCTGCTCTGTCTTCTCTGAGGGAGTCCAGCCATGTCTGCACCTAGCACCTGCTTGACTCTTAGAGGTCTTGCATGTCTGCCATTAGACTCTGTTCTGTCTTCTTGAGGGAGTCCAGCCATAGTCTGCCATCTAGCACCCTGCTCTGCTTCTCTGAGGGGAGTCCAGCCATGTCTGCCATCTAGCACCCTGCTCTGTCTTCTCTGAGGGGAGTCCAGCCATGTCTGCCATCTAGCACCCTGCTCTGTCTTCTCTGAGGGGAGTCCAGCCATGTCTGCCATCTAGCACCCATGCTCGCCTTTCTTGAGGGAGTCCAGCCATGTCTGCCATCTAGCAACCGCTCTGCTTCTTCTGAGGGGAGTCCAGCCATGTCTGCCATCTAGCACCCTGCTCTGCTTCTCTGAGGGAAGTCCAGCCATTGTCTGCCATCTTAGCACCTGCTCTGCCTTCTCTGAGGGGAGTCCAGCCATGTCTGCCATCTAGACCCTGCTCTGCCTTCTCTGAGGGAGTTCCAGCCATGTCTGCCATTACACCCTGCTCTGTCTTTCTGAGGGATCCGCCATGTCTGCCATCTAGCACTCCTCTCTGCCTTCTCTGAGGGAGTCCAGCCAGTCTGCTCTCTAGCCCTCTCTGCTTCTCTGAGGGGAGTCCAGCCATGTCTGCCCCCCCTGTCTGCTTCTGAGGGTCAGCAGTCTGCTCTACACCCTGCTCTGCTTCTCTGAGTGGAGTCCAGCCATGTCTGCCATCTAGCACCTGCTCTGTCTTCTTTGAGGGGAGCAGCCATGCTGCATCTACACTGTTGCTCTGAGGAAGTCCATGTTGCCATTAGCACCTGTCTGTTTTTCTGAGGGGTCAGCATTCTGCATCTAGCACCTGCGTTGTTCTTAAAGGGGAGTCCAGCCATGTCTGCCATCAGCACCCTGCTCGAATTCTCTGAGGAGTCAGCATGTCATCATCTAGCACCTGCTTGTTTGAGAGTCACAGTTGAACTACACCAATAACTTTATTAGAGGAGTCTTGCCATGTCTGCATCTAGCACGCTCTGTTTCTTTTAAGATGTAGATCCAGCATTGCCATTAGCAGCCTGCCTGCTTCTTGAGGGAATCAGCCTGTCCCCATTTGCACTCTCTCTGTCTTTCTGAGGGGAGTATGCCATGTCATCAGATGACATCTGCTCTGTCTTTTGAGGGAGTTCCAGCCATGTCTTCATATGGAGTTGTCTGTTTCTCTGGTATTTCAAGCTTATCTGAGATCTAAGCGCCATTTGGTGATGTCTTGTTGCTAGAGTTATAGGAAATCCAAAGATGATCCCAATTAATGGTCTTCATCTTCATTTGACCAGTAATGGACACAGCTAAAATCATTGCATAGTCTCAAACAATTTTTATATCTAACAAAATTATAGTTGATGGGTAATTACTAGCAGACATATTGAGTTTGGCTGTCCGATTGAAAGGGAATAAGTTTAGAATGACAATTTATGGAATGGCAGCTGTTTAAGTAAAATACAAAATTATGCGCATAATGATTTTTTATATATTATCACACATTTATGATCATAGGTTATAAACGGACAGGAATTATCACTTAAATACTCAAGATGAAGTCTGATTTCACCTGTATGGAGATAATTCCAAATATGATAGGCAATTTATCGTAAATTACCACAAACAGAGCTCAAGAAGTCTTCATCACTTCATTTTCTGTCAGGATTGTTAGTTGTTATAAATTTTGTTACTTGAGTGGGATTCGCAGCATGTCTGCCATTACATTTGATGACTTTTGGTGGAGTCACCATGTTATAACAGTCTGTCTCGAGGAGTCAGCATGTCTGCATCTCAATTCTTCTTTTGAGGGACGTCGATGTCTGGATCTGAACCATACTGTCTTGAGGGAGCTTCGTGACCACTCCTAACATCCCTAGAAATGTGGCACCTCCTATGGTGAACAGGGATAATAAGGTGATTAACCTAAGTAATTATACACTTACTGAAACAGATTTATGTCTCCTCAGTAAAGGTCTTTCCTTTGCACCTACATCCAGGTTTGACCTGTTCACCGCTGTTAAGGATTTACATATCTTTGCGAGGTCTCTGTTATTCAAAAGATATTTTAATACAAATGATCTCAATTCTTTACTTCCCACAAAAGAGGAACAGGAGGCTCTGAGGATCCTTGAGGAACTGGCAAGTGAACATACTAGTGATGGAGGCAAGATTCCACCGTCCATTCGTCCACGCTCCAGTAAGTTCCCTCCGTTGTCATCATGTGCCAAAATTTAGTTATTTGACAAGGTGGTGATTAGTGTTGAGCATTCCGATACCGCAAGTATCGGGTATCGGCCGATATTCGCTGTATCGGAATTCCAATACTTAGTTCCGATATTTTTCCAATATCGTATACCGGAATCGGAAGTTCCCATAATTCTTTGAGAGGCAATGTGATTTTAGTCAGCCAATGAGGAATCTTATGAAGTGTGGGCACATCTTGTAATGCTGCGGTCATCTTAACTAATGGCATGGCTGTGATTGGCTGCTGAAATGATGTCAGAATGCACTATAAAAGGCGCCGCCGCCATTTTAGCATCACTGTGCTGTGAACTCAGTTAGGGACAGAACGCTGTTCTGCTGACTTTGAGGGACAGTTAGACATTGCGATTTTGTGTACTGTGCTTTAGGCAGGCTAGTTTACCAACCGCTGTGTAAAGCTTCCTTTTGCCAGTGTTGTTTTAACAGCTCTGTGCAAGGTGTGTGTGAGAGTGCAGGTGACGCTGCAGTTTGCTCTGCATCCACCGCTGTTTGTAGGCATCTGCACGTGTCACTCACTGACTCTTTTTTTTATTTTATTTTGTGGAATTGGTGCAGCTCCATTATATTTGAAAAAAATCTAATCTATTAGTGTGACGCGCTTCCATCCGTATACAATACATTGGTTGCAAACACTATAGAAGTACAGAAAGGAGCCTTTCACAGATAGTGAACAGTTGTGTTTCAGTGTTCACTGCAGTCTGTGAGGTTTTGATTTTTTGAATGCAGATCACACTCCAGTTAGTTCTTCAACCACTGCTGGTTGTAGTCTGCTGAGCGTGTGTTGTGTAGCCCTGGTACACAATACCAGGAGGATGAGTGGAGAGGTAACAGTTAAGGGCTCTTCATACATCATGTACACTTCTGACACACCCAGCAGGGGTGTGGAAGGGAGTGATTTTTAGTCAGTCAGTTTCCTGTCCTTGGACAGAGTAGACGTGTCCAGTTTGAGCCTGTCAGCAGTTCAGAAAGTGGAGGCTAGTACAGGTGGTCTAGTTCACCTCAGCCTAGTCAGAGCTGTGCCCCACTGGAAGAAAGACTGAGCTATCTATTAAGAGTCGAGCAAATCGAAGGGCAAAGTGGAAGGAAGATTATTGGAAAAGTGCTTTTGGCTTGGAGAAGTCCTGCACATTGCTACCGGTCACTGGGGACCGAAGGATCACTATTAGCTACAGGCATAGTGGTAAGAAAACCAGAGATTTACCGGACCCTAGGTCGCGGCAAACAGCCCCCATATAGTCAGTACGTAACTGGAGTCAGGTGGAATAGGGACTTTGAGTCAAGCGCAGACAAAAGCAAGAACCTAGTTTCATCAATTGGAAGACTTCACCACAAATCTGACTGGGCAGAACAGCTTTGGAAAGCTGGAGTTATTGAGGGAACTACGCTGCAGGCTGGTTGTACTCATCATTATTGGACAGTAAAGGAGGCCCTAACTTGCTTAGCCGTTGCCTCAAAGCTCATCCTCCATCAACCCCATCAGCCTCCCTGGGACCTGCCTTACCATCTTGCAAGTAAAGGTATGGAAAGACGCTGACCGTGTGAGACTGAGTTATTGATTTGCATGCCCGCACAATCCCTACCTAACTACCGACCTGAGGGAAGAGTCCCACCTGTAGGGGACCCGACATCTAGCTGCATCACCATCCCCTCAGAGATCTATAGCAGCGCTGGTACAAATTACCAGAATACTACAGGTGGCGTCACGAACTGTATATAAATCTATCCCCTGTAAATATTCCCCCCAACATACGCCAGACCGCCAGGGCCACAGACCGAGCCACAGCTACCTGTGACAACCCCATAGACTTCCATGGGCTCGGCTCTGAGTACCCCATTGCCCTGGTAACCCACAATTGTGGTGGCGGGTCGACACAGTGTCACTGCCTCATCCTTCACATTTTTCTCTAATTGGTGCTGCTCCATTATATTTGAAAAAAATTTAATCTATTAGTGTGACGCGCTTCCATCCGTATACAATACATTGGTTGCAAACACTATAGAAGTACAGAAAGGAGCCTTTCACAGATAGTGAACAGTTGTGTTTCAGTGTTCACTGCAGTCTGTGAGGTTTTGATTTTTTGAGTGCAGATCACACTCCAGTTAGTTCTTCAACCACTGCTGGTTGTAGTCTGCTGAGCGTGTGTCACTGCCTCATCCTTCACATTTTTCTCTAATTGGTGCTGCTCCATTATATTTGAAAAAAATCTAATCTATTAGTGTGACGCGCTTCCATCCGTATACAATACATTGGTTGCAAACACTATAGAAGTACACAAAGGGGCCTTTCACAGCTACTGAACAGTTGTCTGCAGTGTTCACTGTAGTCTGTGAGCTTTTCATTTTTTGAGTGCAGATTACGCTCCAGTTAGTTCTTCAACCACTGCTGGTTGTAGTCTGCTGAGCGTGTGTCACTGCCTCATCCTTCACATTTTTCTCTAATTGGTGCTGCTCCATTATATTTGAAAAAAATCTAATCTATTAGTGTGACGCGCTTCCATCCGTATACAATACATTGGTTGCAAACACTATAGAAGTACACAAAGGGGCCTTTCACAGCTACTGAACAGTTGTCTGCAGTGTTCACTGTAGTCTGTGAGCTTTTCATTTTTTGAGTGCAGATTACGCTCCAGTTAGTTCTTCAACCACTGCTGGTTGTAGTCTGCTGAGCGTGTGTCACTGCCTCATCCTTCACATTTTTCTCTAATTGGTGCTGCTCCATTATATTTGAAAAAAATCTAATCTATTAGTGTGACGCGCTTCCATCCGTATACAATACATTGGTTGCAAACACTATAGAAGCACACAAAGGGGCCTTTCACAGCTACTGAACAGTTGTCTGCAGTGTTCACTGCAGTCTCTGAGGAATAACCACACTTAGGCCTTATAACTTTTCTGACTTTCTTTATCAATCTACCAAGATGAAGAAGGCAGGGAGTAAGGCACGTGGTCGTGGCCGTGGAGTTTCAGCAGGGAGAGGACGTGGGGATTCTGTGGCTGCTGCCGCACCCAGAGACACAGCATCCACCAGTTTTCCCCGTGAGCGTTCCTTTATGCGCACTTTTGTAGGAGCTCAGCGTACCCCCCTGCTGCGGGAAGAACAAATTGAAGCCGTTGTTGGTTGGATGGCAGCCAATGCATCGACTTCAATTGCTTTCACCTCCTCTCAGGACCACAGCACTGTTGAACAACCATCTGTCTCTTCACCGCCTGCCAAATTGCCCAGGCAGTCAGAGAGTTCTGAACTGGAGCCAGCTGAGTCTCTGCTTCTGTTCTCAGAATCTGTTGGCTTGCAAACAGGGGCCCAGCCAAGCAGCATTCTGGAATGTGAAGAAGAGGCAGTATGCAGTGATGCGCAACAGCTGTGTCTCTCTGAATCTGAAGAGGCGGGTGAGCCAGTGCCGATGGTCAGCACACCGCAGAACGCATCTGATGATGATGAGACTCAGGTGCCAGTTTCTGTTGAGCATGGTGCTGGCCAGACCACCCAACAGCAGCAGGTGTTGGAAGAGGGTAGTGGAGATGATGAGGTCCAAGACCCAACATGGCGTGAGGAACAGGAAGGTGGTGGTAGCAGCTCTGAGGAAGAGATTGTCCCAACGGTCCAAACAGTAGGGAGAGGTAGGCTGCAGACTCGGTTGCCTGTAGCCTCCAGTTTGGCACCCGTTCATAGTAGTTCTCTTCCAACAGCAAAAACGGGCGCTCCCAGGACTTGCACTGCGTGGTCCTTTTTTGACACACTTGCAGATGATATTTGCTATGTCAAATGCAAGCTGTGTAATCAAAAAGTAAAAAGAGGTAAAAGTGTCAGTAACCTTAATACCACAAATATGTGGAAACATGTGCGGTCAAAGCACGTGGTTGAGTTACAAAGACACACTGGAGATGTAGGCCAACCTACAGCAGCACCTACATCTTCAGCTCGTGTTGGAGCCTCTTCCTCCAGCTCACACACAGCTGGTTCGGCTTCCTCACAGGATCGCCATGGAAGAACCTCTGTCACTGTTGTCCAGAGACCCAGTGTTATTCCACCCACAGCTGCAAGTTCCCTGTCATCCTCACACTCCCAGGCCACAAAACAGCCATCGGTAGCACAGGCATGGGATAAAAGACGGCCATACTCGGCAAACCATCCACGAGCACAGGCTCTGAATGCTGGCATTGCAAAACTCCTGTCCCTTGAAATGCTGTCATTCAGGCTGGTGGAGACTGACAGTTTCCGTAACTTAATGGCATTGGCAGTCCCACAATACAATGTGCCCAGCCGATTTTATTTCAGCAGGCAAGCCGTCCCTGGTCTGCAAAAGCATGTTGAGGGAAAAATTAAACATGCGCTACTAAACGCCGTCAGTAGCAAGGTCCACCTGACCACCGATGCGTGGACCAGTACCCATGGCCAGGGACGATACCTTTCCCTCACTGCCCATTGGGTCAATGTTGTGGAGCCGGGTTCAGATCTTGCGAGTGGCGCTGTACGTGTTCTGCCAACTCCAAGGATTGCAGGAATCAAGTCTGTCCACATTGACTCCTCCTCCTACTCCAGTTCCTCAGAACCATCGCTGCAGGAGCCGTCACGGTCTACCTCCACATGGACCCGTGAACGCTTACCTGATGCGACCGATATGAGCACAGCCGTGGCCAAACGTCAACAGGCCGTCCTGAAATTAATTTCCATGGGGAATCGAAGCCACACAGCGCAGGAGCTCTGGAATGCCATCAAGCAGGAGAGCGACGTGTGGTTTTTGCCAGCGAATCTCCAGCCAGGCTTGGTAGTGTGTGACAATGGCCGAAATCTGGTGGCAGCTCTGGGCCTTGGCAACCTCACTCACATACCATGTCTGGCACATGTGCTCAACTTGGTCGTGCAGAGTTTTTTAAGGGACTATCCGGATCTTGATGCACTGCTGCACAAGGTCCGCCTAGAGTGCGCTCACTTGCGACGTTCCAGCATGGCCAGATCGCGCATTGCAGCTCTGCAATGCAGATTTCGCCTTCCTGAACATCGCATCATATGTGACGTACCCACCAGGTGGAATTCCACGTTACATATGTTGGAGCGGTTGTGTGAGCAGCAGCCAGCAGTAATGGAGTATCAGCTGCATCAGGCGCAATCAACTCGCAATTTGCGCCGTTCCCACTTCACCACTACTGAGTGGGCCTCTATGAAGGACATCTGCCACGTTTTGCGTCCGTTTGATGAGTCAACGCGGATGGCGAGTGCAGATGATGCACTAGTCAGCCTGACTGTCCCCCTTATCTGCCTGCTTCAAAAAACACTGCAAGCACTAAGGGATGAGGTTTTGGAAGAGGTGGAGGATGAGGAGTCACAAATTCCATCACCTTCTGGACAGTCAGCGCAACGTGGTTCCTCACAAAGGGCTGGGCAGGGCTCACTTTGTGAGGAGGATGAGGAGGAGTCAATGGAGGAGGAAGACATCGCTCCAGAGGGAGGTACACAACGCTCTAGTCAGTATGTAGAGCGAGGGTGGGGTGATGCAGAGCAGGCAGAGATGACGCCTCTTGCAGGGGACAGCGTTTCTTGGCCAGTTGGGAGTCTGCAGCACATGGTTGATTTCATGCTGCAGTGCCTGAGAAACGACCGCCGCATCGCCCACATTCTCACCACGTCTGATTATTGGGTGTACACCCTCCTAGACCCTCGCTACCGGGACAACTTACAAAGCCTCATCACACCGTTGAACCGGGAGCGTAAAATGCGGGAGTACCAAGACTGGTGCAATCCATAATGTTCTCCATTCCAGCCGAGAGCACTGCTGCTGCTACTGCTTTACAAAGCAGCTCTGTGCGTCGAGGCAGTGGAGACAGCTCTGCAACAAGAGGGAGCACAAGCAGCGCCTCTGCACAGGGCAAGACCAGTATGTTCCAAATGTGGCGAAGTTTTGTGGCAGCGCCACAAATGTCTACACCATCCGAGACGGCTCCAGTCAGCAGGAGGCAACGTTTCCGTAAGATGGTGACAGACTACATGTCTTTTCCTCTCAGTGTACTCCCAAATGGCTCTTCCCCATTCAAGTTTTGGGTCTCTAAGCTGGATACATGGCCAGAGCTTAGCCAGTATGCATTGGAGGTGCTGGCTTGCCCTGCTGCCAGTGTATTATCGGAGCGCGTCTTTAGTGCTGCAGGTGGTGTACTAACAGACCGTCGCATGCGACTATCCTCCGATAATGTAGACCGGCTTACTTTTCTGAAAATGAACAAGGCATGGATCTCGCCAGAATTTGTCTGTCCGTTTTCAGATTAAATAACTGGTTCACAACGTTATCCATGTCTCCTGTTATGTTCATCTTTCTACTACCTGAACTCTACTTCCTGGGCTACAACACTGCCAGTTGCTGCTCAGAAGTGTCGTGTCCACAGACCAATACACAAGCTATAGTGTTAGTGGGGTTCAGTAACGTCAGCTGTTCCCCTGCTGTGTGTACGGCAAGAAGTCTCCTGTTCCCTACACATGCACAGAAAAACCCATGTCGAACATGCTCCAAATAGGGAAGAGCCGTCACCCTGATTGTTATGCTTAAAACAGGAAATTGTGAAGTTTTCCAGGCCTAGAATGATAAATTTTTATTACAAATATGGACAAATAATAATTTGTCATCACAGCGCATATCTGCACATGTCTATTAGAAATGGTAACAAAAACTAAAACATAGTCTTCACTTTTTGAAATTAATGCATAAAAGTACATTTCATACTTATCAATTAATGCTTTTTAAGGAACTTTATCTGTACCTGTAAGATAATGCAGTCAATGGATGTACGAATCATAAAATCCTCATCATCATCATCACGAGTTTTATTTATGACAGACATTATAAAATACACATACTGATGCCAACTGTAACTTCACACACCATATATGAAATGGCCAGCATCTAAACCTGGTAATAATGTGCAATAATAAATTATTACATCTAGAAAGTGCATCATGCATACTGACAATAGGTAGTTATACCTGCAAGTGCTGTTGAAACAACCACAACAGATATAAATTAATAATGGTATATAGGTATCACAGTGCATAGTTACTCATGGACAATGTCGATGTAATACTGTACCTCAATAAAGTCAGCGTCAACCATTATGCTTGTTAGTCTTGTAGATTGTTAAAGAGGGAACGGTCTTTTTTTGTTGGTCATAGGTGGAGTATTAGACAGTAAATGATTACTGCTGTCGTATTTTTGGTGTCCCTAGGGCGCAATATCGCTGCGTAACGTCACATTTTATAGAGTCATCTAATTGACACACGCTACCCTACCCTACGCGTGACAGTAGGAAGGTAGTGTTGACGGATAAAGCCTTGCGCAACCAGACATGCTTTTACCCTCTTCAACACTGTACAAGCAAAAAATGCATGATTGCAGCCGCAGACTTTATTGACGTACAGTAGAGTTGAGCGATACTTTCCGATATCCAAAAGTATCGGAATCGGAATGGTATCGCCGATACCATTAAAATATCGGCGATACCCGATACCGATACCGGAAATCCCATGTAAGTCTATGGGAACAAAATATCGCAACTAAAAAAACCTCTTTCTTTCCTTGTAAACACTAAATATACACACATAGAATACATATATATATATATATATACATGTCATTGTGACATATATATATACATATATGTATAGTTTATACACTTCTACATAGTAAAATATCCTCTGATTTAATTGCCGGGTAAAGTCGGCTTCTGTGAAAAGACAGAAGCACCCGACATGAAATGACACTTGGTGTACATAGGGTTAACCATGTCTTTTCATGTCGTTTGCTATCTGATTTGCACAAACAATTACATGAGTGGCTGTGTGCAAAATTTCACACCTGTAGAGGTTAATTAAAGGTGTATATTCGTTGTAAAAAAAACGGACTTTTTTGCTACGAATTTACACCTTTAATTAACCCCTACAGGTGTGAAATTTTGCACACAGCCACTCATGTAATTGTTTGTGCAAATCAGATAGCAAAGGACATGAAAAGACATGGTTAACCCTATGTACACCAAGTGTCATTTCATGTCGGGTTCTGCATTTTCACAAAAGCCGGCAATTGAATTAGCGGCTATTATACTATGAAGAAGTGTATGAACTATAAATATAAATATATATATATATATATGTCACAAATTCAATGACATGTATATATATATATGAGGTGTAAAATTGCTGAAAAAAAATGCGTGGGCTCCCGCCCTATTTTCGCAACCAGACAGACAAAGCCAGTGAGTGGGGGCAGATAATAATAGCCCAGAGAGGGACCATTTTTTTGGCCCCCCCCGGCTACTTAACATCTGCCCCCAGACACCCCAGAAAGGGCAAATCTCTAATTAGATTTGCCCTTTCTGGCACTTTGCCCGTCTATTCCCATTGCCCTGTAGCGGTGGCGAATGGGTTAATAAGGGGTTAAAATGACCTTGCAATTGAAAGGTCACTTTAAGCCAGGTTAATAATTGAGAGCTGTCAATTAGACAACTATCAATTATTAATCCTATTGTATGAAAGAAAAATCAAACACACACACTTTAATAAAAAGAAGTTTAATGAAATAATCACACAGTTTTTGACCATATTTTATTTACCTGCTAAAAGCATTTCCTGTAATAAAAATAAAATAATAAAGCAAAATTATTCTTACCAATCCGATGCACAGTCAGGTCCCACGGTGTAATCCTTCAGAAAGGGTTAATGTTTACTGCAGGGACCGCAGCTAATGCTGCAGCCTCACAGTAAACCCCCAAATGAATGAGCTCCTCTCCTGGCTGACAGGAGAGGAAGTGGAAAGCTTAATTGATTGCTTTCCACTTTCACTTCAGGTCAGCCAGGGACACAATCAGTGACGTCAGAGGGAACTGGTTAACAAAAATAGGGGTTCCCTTCTAAAAAAAAATGGCGTGGGGTCCCCCCTATTTTTGTTAACCAGCCAGATGAAGCAGACTGCTGAGACCTGGTTTTTCAGGCTGGTAAGGATCCAATATCCATGGACCTTGCAAGCCTGATAATACCAGGCCACAGCAGTCTGCTTAGCTTGGCTGGTTAACAAAAATAGGGGATCCCCTCGAAAAAAAAACGGCGTAGGGGTCCCCCTATTTTTGTTAACCAGCCAAGTAAAATGCAGACTGCTGCGGCCTGGTATTAAAAGACTGTCAAGGCCCATGGATTTTGGCCCTCAACAGCCTGATAATACCAGGCTACAGCAGCCCCACATTTGGCGCATCAAAAGATGTGCCAATTGTGGCACTTTACCCGGCTCTTCCCACTGCCCTGTAGCGGTGGCAAGTGGGGTAATAAGGGGTTAATGTCACCGTTGATTGCACGGTGACAATAAGCCCGGTTAATAATGGAGAGGTGTCAATAAGACACCGATCCATTATTAATCCCAAAGTTTTTAAATGTATAAAAAAAAGACACAGCAAGAAAAAAGTCTTTTAATGAAATAAAAGAGACAACACAGTTTTCATTTCTTTTATTGTACTCTCATTCCTGCGACGCCATCGATCTCCTGTAAAAAAAGAAAAAAAACAAACCAACAGTATACCACCTGTCCGACGCAGTCCATAACGACAGTCCCACGACGATCCAGATCTGCTACATCGCAATGACAGGCAGAGCCTGACATCCCGGCGCAGCACAGCTGATTACCTGCTTCCCCGGCGGTGACGTCATCGGACTGACTGCTTTACGGCCGGGATTACCCAGCAGTCACTGCAGTTATCGCGAGAAACTGCATGTGACCGCCGGGGAGAAGAGGATGTCGGCCATGAAGCAGTCCAGGACGTGACCGCGGAGATCTTCTGCCAGGTGAGTGCCGCTGACTCCTGACAGACCCGACAGACGGACACTGACAGTGACAGACCCGACCGACGGACACAGACAGTGACAGTGACAAATCCGATTCCGGTATCCGATATGACGAAAATATCGGAACTCGGAATCGGAATTCCGATACAGCCAATATCGGCCGATACCCGATATTTGCAGTATCGGAATGCTCAACCCTAACGTACAGTATAACATCGCCATTACCCATCAGAGGCTGTCCACTGTCTGATACAGACATAGAATATACCTTTGCTATCCGTAGCCTTTGTTTCATCTACACTTGCAGGCACACACTTAAATTGTGACAATGCATTTTGTTTTTTTAAATGGTTATTTTTTATCGTACATTATTGTGTCATCACATTGATGAGTCCATGCTGGACATGTCATACATGCTGTACAAAGTAAAGATTTTATTAACTGAAATAATTGAAATGTCTGTGACTGTCACATCTAAATTGCAATGATGATGATGATGAGTGACTATTACAAAATCCATTGTCTTCACTATGTTATGGTTTAACATAGCGTTCCTTAAGCATTATTCATAAATACAAAAATGGACTTTTATTCTTAAATTTACAACACTATATTTTGTAACCAATTTTTTGGGTGGTGTGTTGTTCCATTTCTTGTTGGCATGTGCATATATGCGTTTATATTTGCAGTGTCTTTATTTTTATTCTTGAAGTTAGGAAACGTGTATCTTCGTACCGTGTTAGCCAGTAGATAGAAAAATATTTAGACTTGAGAGTCCGCAGTGGTTGATACCTTTTAATGGATAACTGAAAAGATGGTAACAAATTGCAAGCTTTCGAGGCTACTCACGTCTCTTCATCAGGCAAAGACTAAAACAAAAAATGAAGCATCACATATTTCTATACACAACAGGACACAGGAATAGTGCAATAGGTAAGACAAGTAAGTGACGTGTAGCAGAACTGTCATTATCACAGAGGGATGAACATAAATATTGGAACAGTTCCTAGATAAGGATAGAAAGTTTTATTGCCCTCTGATTGGGGTCTGGTTTTGTGTTTTCATGCCCCTGGAAGGGCAGAGACGCAGATTCCTTAATTGATATAGAATGACATAAATCCGTGTGATCTATTCATTCCATCACTTACAGTGTCAAAGGTCATGATGAGCTTATATTCTGAAACCTTTGTATCTTTCTCATATTTGAAGTTATATTTTAATACCAGTAATTCCATATCCATCATGCTATGACCGGGCATACAAAAGTGTTTTGCCACAGGTAAATCCATTATTTTTTCTCTTATTGTGTGGCGCTGATAATTCATCCTTGTTCTCATTTTTGGCCGGTCTCCCCTCACTTGTCCCTCCCTCTCTTGTCTTACTTATTCCTGTCTTGTTGTGTGTAGAAATATGTGATTCTTCATTTTTGTTTTAGTCTTAGCTGATGAAGAGACCTGAGTAGTCTCGAAAGCTTGGAATTTGTTACCATATTTTCAGTTAGCCATTAAACGGTATCAACCACAGAGGACTCTCAAGTATAAATATTTTTCTATTCTTGGAATTGAAATTCATCATTTTATTGTAATAGTAAAACATCATTTATTCTTGTTTGAAGTACATACATTTGCAATGGCCACGTAACAAGGCAATAACTCAATATTTTATGCCTACACCCTCCTTGACCCTGGGCTTCAACACCGCCACTTGCTGCTCAGAAGTGTTAGATGCACAGATGAAAACAATCGCTGATGTGTTTGTGGGGTTCAGTAACGCCTGCTGTTCCCCTGCTGTGTGTCTGGCAAAAATTACTGCTGCTAACTACAACTTCAACTTCAAACTCTCATACTAGGCCTCTGCCTACACCCTCCTTGACCCTGGGCTTCAACACCGCCAGTTGCTGCTCAGAAGTGTTAGATGCACAGATGAAAACAATCGCTGATGTGTTTGTGGGGTTCAGTAACGCCTGCTGTTCCCCTGCTGTGTGTCTGGCAAAAATTACTGCTGCTAACTACAACTTCAACTTCAAACATCTCATACTAGGCCTCTGCCTACACCCTCCTTGACCCTGGGCTTCAACACCGCCAGTTGCTGCTCAGAAGTGTTAGATGCACAGATGAAAACAATCGCTGATGTGTTTGTGGGGCTCAGTAACGCCTGCTGTTCCCCTGCTGTGTGTCTGGCAAAAATTACTGCTGCTAAGTACAACTTCAACTTCAATCATCTCATACTAGGCCTCTGCCTACACCCTCCTTGACCCTGGGCTTCAACACCGCCAGTTGCTGCTCAGAAGTGTTAGATGCACAGATGAAAACAATCGCTGATGTGTTTGTGGGGTTCAGTAACGCCTGCTGTTCCCCTGCTGTGTGTCTGGCAAAAATTACTGCTGCTAACTACAACTTCAACTTCAAACATCTCATACTAGGCCTCTGCCTACTCCCTCCTTGACCCTGGGCTTCAACACCGCCAGTTGCTGCTCAGAAGTGTTAGATGCACAGATGAAAACAATCGCTGATGTGTTTGTGGGGTTCAGTAATGCCTGCTGTTCCCCTGCTGTGTGTCTGGCAAAAATTACTGCTGCTAACTACAACTTCAACTTCAAACATCTCATACTAGGCCTCTGCCTACACCCTCCTTGACCCTGGGCTTCAACACCGCCAGTTGCTGCTCAGAAGTGTTAGATGCACAGATGAAAACAATCGCTGGTGTGTTTGTGGGGTTCAGTAACGCCTGCTGTTCCCCTGCTGTGTGTCCGGCAAAAATTACTGCTAGCTACCTAATCATGGTGAAAAAAACATGACATGTCAAAGTGTCTAGTGCTACACATAGATATGAGGATACACCCTGATTTCTAAGCTGTAAACATTTGAAATGTCAACTTTAAAACCATAAAATGATTAGTCTTTGTCACAAATCTGTAACAAAATAATTGTGACATATTATTACAGATATGCACATGTCGAAAACAAATGCAAACACAAAAGCCTACTTATGCTATAGGATACTGATGGTCAACCTTGTCACTCCATAGCTTAGACAAATCCAACTCACATCATGACTCAAATGCTGCAATGTTGGAAGTGCATAATGTGGGTTGAACTTTGACAACTGCTGCAGTGCGAAGGTTATACTTCAGTGTTCTTGCTTTTTAAATAAAAGCATACAAGTAAATATAATAATCCAATGTTGATTAAGGGACGTGATGTACACCTGTAATATTGTGCAAACAATGCATGTAGGAATAGTCCTCTTCAACATTACTTATATTTGTGTCATTTTAAAAAATACATATTTAATTAGAAAGTTAACAGCCCATATCATAAAGGTCCTTCATGTAAACATGATAATCGCTAACAAAAATCATGCATTACCTTGGTAAAGTCAATAGTGCATAGTCACAATAGCAAAATATATACCTGTAAGTGGTGCTGAAAGAACGACAACTGATAGAATTGGTGAATGATATCTATTTATCAGACTGAATAGCGACACCTGTACAATGTCGATATAATACTGTACCTTAACAAAACAGCTGTGTCACACCTCACACTCGTTTTTCTTGTAGCTTGTTATGTAATAGGGCACATGCGTGTATGTTTCATCATAGGTGCATGTTTACTGAGTAAAGCAGTCATGACAACGCCTTTGTGTTGTCGGTACGCTTGCGATGATGAACGATGCGCACCGTGAGTGTTAGTCTGCGTCATAAGACGTACAGACGCTCCAATACCCAACGCGTCACAGCAGGAAGCCAGTCTGTGCGTCCAAACAGAGGCGCAACCATACATGCACGTAACCTTTTATAAAGCTATATAAAAATAAGGATGTAGTAGTAACGCACACTTTATTGAGGTACAGTATTACATCGCCATTCACCATCTGTGGCTATGCAGTCTCATCTATATATACCTTATCTATCCGTTGTCATGCTTGCAAGTCCACAGTCAGGCATAAATATCTGTTTTCACTCTGCACTATGCACTTTTTAAATTTTTTGTTTGTTAATATAAATGATTGGCACATATTATCAGTATTACATGATGGAAATTTTAGATATTTTTAAAAAAATTTTAGTGATATTATTCACCAAATGTAAAGTTTTATGAATGTCAAAGATAACTTGTAATGCTGATTATGTTTTTAAGTCAGCCATTCATTGTCTACACAATAAAAATGGTGTACATACTGTTACTTACCCATCATTAATGGATTCTGATATGTACTTGTATGCTTTTATTTTAAACCGTATAGCAGATTATTTAACCTATTTTAATTGTGGTTTGCATTGCTTTTCAACATGTTAATGTATGCGTTTATGTTTGTAAATTATTAATTTACATATATTTTTTTAAGTAAAATCATCATCTTATGGTACTAAAGGTTATATTTCTCTTGTTTGGAGTATAGACATTTTTAATTGACACGTAACAAGGAAAATACTTGATATAGTATTTAAACCGCCAGTTGTTGCTCGGAAGTGCTGTTAGCACAGTCAACACTTGCTCCTGTGTTACTGGGGTTCAGTAATGTCAGCTGTTCCCCTGCTGTGTGTACAGCAAAAAGTCCTGCTGCCTCCACCATGTTCTCTTCTCATTCCTGGGCTACAACACCGCCAGTTGTTGCTCGGAAGTGCTGTTAGCACAGTCAACACTTGCTCCTGTGTTACTGGGGTTCAGTAATGTCAGCTGTTCCCTGCTGTGTGAACGGCAAAAAGTCCTACTGCCTCCACCATGTTCTCTTCTCATTCCTGGGCTACAACACCGCCAGTTGTTGCTCGGAAGTGCTGTTAGCACAGTCAACACTTGCTCCTGTGTTACTGGGGTTCAGTAATGTCAGCTGTTCCCCTGCTGTGTGAACGGCAAAAAGTCCTGCTGCCTCCACCCTGTTGTCTTCTCATCCCTGGGCTTCAACACCGCCAGTTGTTGCTCGGAAGTGTCATTGGCACGGGTACTCACTCCTGCCCAGACTGGTTACAGCACGCCATCTGTTTCCTGTCAGTGTAAACGTCACTTAGCCTCCAATAAGTTGTCCTGTCGTGTTGCGGTCGGGTTAGCCGACTCTATGGTGCTTGGAGTTTAGGTGCTTCCTATGTGTGCTGCGGGATATGCAAATAAAGGCTGTTTCCGTTGTGACAATAGGACAATCACCCACTGTAGTACTGTGGGATTCGGTAACTGCGGCCGGCTCGCGGCCTGTCAACTTAAATTTCCATGGGTACCTTCTGCTACCCGTCCGGGTTCCAGTACCGTCAGCTGGTTCTCCGCAGTGCCTTTGGCCTAGGTGCCTCCATCTCGGTATCCGAGTTCCAGCAACGTCTGCTGGTCCTTGGTAGTGCTTTGGAGCACAGGTACCTCCTGCTTAGTAACCGTGTCCCAGTAACGTCAGCTGGTCCTCGGTTGTGCCATTGGCTCTTTTCCTTCTGCTGCCCCTCCGGGTTCCAGCACAGTCAGCTGGTCCTCGTTACTTGCATTGGCTCTTGTACCTTCTGCTACCCGTCCGGGTTCCAGTACCGTCAGCTGGTTCTCCGCAGTGCCTTTGGCCTAGGTGCCTCCATCTCGGTATCCGAGTTCCAGCATCGTCTGCTGGTCCTTGGTAGTGCTTTGGAGCACAGGTACCTCCTGCTTAGTAACCGTGTCCCAGTAACGTCAGCTGGTCCTCGGTTGTGCCATTGGCTCTTTTCCTTCTGCTGCCCCTCCGGGTTCCAGCACAGTCAGCTGGTCCTCGTTACTTGCATTGGCTCTTGTACCTTCTGCTACCCGTCCGGGTTCCAGTACCATCAGCTGGTTCTCCGCAGTGCCTTTGGCCTAGGTGCCTCCATCTCGGTATCCGAGTTCCAGCAACGTCTGCTGGTCCTTGGTAGTGCTTTGGAGCACAGGTACCTCCTGCTTAGTAACCGTGTCCCAGTAACGTCAGCTGGTCCTCGGTTGTGCCATTGGCTCTTTTCCTTCTGCTGCCCCTCCGGGTTCCAGCACAGTCAGCTGGTCCTCGTTACTTGCATTGGCTCTTGTACCTTCTGCTACCCGTCCGGGTTCCAGTACCATCAGCTGGTTCTCCGCAGTGCCTTTGGCCTAGGTGCCTCCATCTCGGTATCCGAGTTCCAGCAACGTCTGCTGGTCCTTGGTAGTGCTTTGGAGCACAGGTACCTCCTGCTTAGTAACCGTGTCCCAGTAACGTCAGCTGGTCCTCGGTTGTGCCATTGGCTCTTTTCCTTCTGCTGCCCCTCTGGGTTCCAGCACAGTCAGCTGGTCCTCGTTACTTGCATTGACTCTTGTACCTTCTGCTACATTTACAAATTGAAGATTTTTTCAATGCTTTTTTGGGTAATCACTCTGGATCTCCAACAATGAAGACGACGACCCTGATGACCACCCCGAAGAAGATGACGACCACAAGGACGACGAGCATCAAGCCAACCAGCCTAAACACCATCACAAAGAAGAAATAAAAGATTACCAAACAGGACTAAGAAGGTTAAGACAAACTACAAGATACAGAACAAGAGACTTAAGAACAATAAGCAGAAGATCAAAAAGCAGAAGAACATGAAGTATAAGACCAAAATGAAGAGCAAAATATATGCTCTAAATTATAAGCAGAAGAAGACTAAGCAGTGTATGGGGGTGAGTCCGTTCCTCCTCATGGTGCCCCTGGTAAATGCCTGCTGCTGCTGCAGGCTAAACTGAACACGGACAAATACTGTTGTAATTTAAATCTTTTGTGACAGCAAGAACGGAAGAATGAAAAATTCATACTTTGACAGATTACAAGTACAGGATTCTCTGTCACAAATAAGAATATGATGAAGAAGATGAAGTACAATATGAATAAGAATAATAGTTTAATAAGAAGAATATGAGTAATGTTAACAAAAAGATGAATAGCAAGAAGTTTAAGAAGAAGATAAAGAAGGTGAAGATGAAGAATAATTTGATGAAAAAGATGATGCTGCTGAAGATTATGAAGGAGAAAGTGTGTCAAAAGTTAAAAAGGTGAAGAGCATGGAAGTTGTGAAATATACATATTTGCCAAAATAGAAAAAACGTTAACAACATTGTCAATTTCTTCGTCAATCCGAACATCTTTAAAAAAAAAAATATTTATGCTATTCCATTTGATTGGGTTAAACATCTATGCCTTTAATGTCTCCTCAACCTTCCCCAATACATTCTACATTACTCTTTGTTGTTTTCCTTCATGTACAATTAACCAACAAGGCAAGAATGGGTTTTTTTAATTCCGATATTTTGTTCCCATAGACTTACATTGGATTTCCGGTATCGGTATCGGGTATCGCCGATATTTTTTGGGTATCGGCGATACCATTCCGATTCCGATACTTTTGGATATCGGAAAGTATCGCTCAACTCTAGTGGTGATGGATGAGTTTTATAAGATCCCTAAATTTGTTGTTAATGACAATTTGTCACGGGATGAGAGGGATAGGTTGAAATATCTACAGGAACTGGCGGATGTAATACTTAAACCAGCGGATAAAGGAGGTAATGTCGTCCTGTAGCCCACGGAAATGTATGAGAGGGAAGTATTTTGTCAACTTAACAATACAACATGTTATAGGAAACTGTCCTACAATTCCCTCTCGGCATATTGTTCCCAATTAGATAACATTTTGAAACGGGCCCTCCATGACAGCATTATCTCCAAAGATCTGGCGTCGGCATTGTTGGTCACTGAACCAACTATTTCAACCCTATACCTCCTACAGAAGTTCCATAAAAATATCTCCTCACCACCTGGCAGACCAATTATTTTAGGCAGAGGGAACTTCCAGGAGCATATTAATAAGTGGATTGATTACCATCTCCAACCTTAGGTATCAGGACACCCTTCCTTCCTACAGCTCCAGGAGACCGCTATGGGGGCAGCTTTTGCACCTACCTAAGCGGGTCTCTTCCTGGGGCTGTGGGAGAGGGACCCCTTCTTGTCAGACGAAAAGGGGTTGATGGACCGTGTCCCCTTTTGGACACGGTATATTGACGATATCTTCTTCGTCTGGCAAGGCACCCCCGTCGACCTTGAGCAACTTATTTGCACCTTGAATAACAATGACCTCAATATCCATTTAACTTTTGAGTATAGCGGTGACTCTTTGAACTTTTTGGAGGTTACCATTAGGAGGGACTCTAAGGGTATCCTACAGACAAATATCTTTAGAAAAGAGACAGCTACTAATACACTCCTATATGCTTCTTCTGGTCATCCACGCCACATGATCAGATCTGTAAATGTGGGACAGTTCCTTTGTCTCCACCGAATCTGTTCTTCAGATAGTGACTTTGAATATAGGGCGTAGGAACTTAAACAATGGTTTCTTACTCTGGTATACAGCCATAGGATGGTTAAGACAGCATACCACCGAGCTAAACATGCCTCCCGACATGAATTATTGTACAAAACTAGATCTAGAAGTGAGCATGGGGATCATCAGGTGGTTAAGTTTGTCACCACATAAAGTTCACAGTCTGCTAGGTTCGTTCTATACTTCAGGGAGCATGGCCGATACTTAGGGTTGACCCGATCATCAGAAAATTTATTCCAGCCCAACACTCTATGTCATTTAGACGTGCAAAGAATCTGAGGGACCACTTGGTCTCCAGCAATTACATTGGACTTTTCTGTCCACCTTCTTGGATAACTTCCAAACTAGGGTTGGTTGTGCTCCTTGTGGCAGATGTGTCGCCTGCCCCAATATAGATCGGTGTGATACTTTTACCAATTCTGACGGCACTAAAATATTTAAGACCAAACAACACATCACGTGCACAACAAGATATGTTGTTTATTTTGCCACATGCCCGTGCGGCCTTATCTATGTTGGGTTAGCAACGCGCCAACTTAAGGTTCGTACCTGGGAACACGTTCTAAGGATCCAGGCGGCACTCTGCCATGATGGCACTACCACCTTGAAAACAATACCATGACACTTTAAAGATTTCCATAACTATGATGGTTCCCTCTTGAGGGTACGTGGTATTGATGCCCTTCGAATAAATATCAGAGGAGATGGATTATCTAAAAGTCTTGGTAGGCTGGAGACCAAGTGGATTTGGCTATTAAAAACAGTTCAACCCTTTAGCTTCAACGAATGTCTTTCTTTTGATCCTTTTCTTTGAATCCCTGGTTGTTGTGCATGAATTGGTGCGGCTTTTTCCGCATTTTTTTGTATATTCATGGTTTTAATTATGTTTTATTCATTTCCAGTGACTTCGATAATTGCCGTATCGCCATGATGAGTGACCTACATCAGAATGGATATCTATCATCATCTAACAGATGATTGCGCTATTCTATGAATGGTAGTGTCTTTCATTCATATAATATGGACGATGCCATTTTACACCTATATATACATATATATTATATTTGATATTTTTGATATTATTATGTGTAATAAAAATATGCTTGAAAGGTAATTTCTTCTCCTACTACCGTTGTTGAATGGATACAGTGTATTTATATACATTTTTGTGTCTCAATATGTCTGTAATTATATTTATGTATATTGGGCAACTCAAAGTTTTTTGAATTTCCAATGTCACTTTTTACTATCTACATGGATATAACATGTTGGTTTATGTATTTGCTTCTTTATTATTGCATTTATGCTTCAGCTGTGTGATATATACTCTATTTACATTCTGTCTGTTTATACATTTTTAATTTATGCTATTCTGATGTTTGGTTTTATCTGCATCAAGGTGGTTATAATATTCCTGTACATATTTACAGCGCTATTTCTATAGTATTATGCCCACTACTAATATGGCTGCGATACTCCCTTTAAACATATGCCGTCTCCATTTCTGCCCTGCCTCCTCCACTTCCGCCCACCTCTGACGTCTGATCACATGGGGCCCCATGTGTATCATCATCGGGGTTTGGGTTTGGATTGTGGTAGGCGGTGCAGTGCTATTGGAGCCTGCATACGCTGTCTCCACACTATTTTTCAATCTGCCCTCCACCAAGATGGCCGTGATACCTTTTACATGTGTGCTGGCTCCATTTCCGCCCTGCCTCCTCCACTTCCTCCCACCTCTGATGTCTGATCACATGGGGCTCCATCTGTTTCATCGTCGGCAGTTGGGATTGGACTGCAGTAGGCGGCGCGGAGTGGTTGGTGCCTGCATACATGTGTTTCCGGTCATGGTAAATATAAATATTTTCCCTCACTCATCTTGGCATATCCCCTGAGGAAGGAACCTCCGAAACGCGCGTCGGGTGGGAGGGAGTGATACCCAGTATGTAACTATTGCAACCTTCTGCTATAAATCATGTGTGATTACTTTTCTATATATGTATTCATGAGGGGCATTCTTTGTGACGTCATTTGATTCTGCCTTCTCCACATGAAGTTTCTTTTGTATTCATTTACTTATACAGTACAGACCAAAAGTTTGGACACACCTTCTCATTCAAAGATTTTTCTGTATTTTCATGGCTATGAAAATTGTAGAATCACACTGAAGGCATCAAAACTATGAATTATCACATGTGGAATTATACATTACACTTTACAAAAAAGTGTGAAACAACTGAAAATATGTCTTATATTCTAGATTCTTCACCTTTTGCTTTGATTACTGCTTTGCACGCAGAAAAGGTGAACGGATGGACTCTACATGCCTGGTTCCCACCGTGAAGCATGGAGGAGGTGGTGTGATGGTGTGGGGGGCTTTGCTGGTGACACTGTTGGGGATTTATTCAGAATTGAAGCGGTGAGCGGTCCAGCTCACCCCAAACCATCTCGATTAGGTTCAGGTCTGGTGACTGTGGAGGCCAGGTCATCTGGCGTAGCACCCCATCACTCTCCTTCTTGGTCAAATAGCCCTTACACAGCCTGGAGGTGTTTGGGGTCATTGTCCTGTTGAAAAATAAATGATGGTCCAACTAAACGCAAACCGGATGGAATAGCATGCTGCTGCAAGATGCTGTGGTAGCCATGCTGGTTCACTATGCCTTCAATTCTGAATAAATCCCCAACAGTGTCACCAGCAAAGCCCCCCCACACCATCACACCACCTCCTCCATGCTTCACGGTGGGAACCAGGCATGTAGAGTCCATCCGTTCACCTTTTCTGCGTGCAAAGCAGTAATCAAAGCAAAAGGTGAAGAACCTAGAATATAAGACATATTTTCAGTTGTTTCACACTTTTTTGTAAAGTGTAATGTATAATTCCACATGTGTTACTTCATAGTTTTGATGCCTTCAGTGTGATTCTACAATTTTCATAGTCATGAAAATACAGTAAAATCTTTGAATGAGAAGGTGTGTCCAAACTTTTGGTCTGTACTGTACATGTACATTGTAGCATTTTCCGGTAGTTTCACTCTGTCTTTTCCGCTTTGGCTAATGCGGTTTTTGTATGTCACTTTTTAGCCTCCATGTCTGTCTAGTAATTGTCCTTTGATACTAATAAATTTTGCTATGTATGTAATTATTTGGACTTTGCACTGTTTTTTTGCTGTGGTGATTCTCATCTGATGTTCAGTGTGTCCTATACTATCCTGGTATATAGACTAGTGGTACAGATGTTTTTTACTATGTTGATCTATCACCAATATGCTGTACCTTACTAGTTTTCTGTGTTTTTCTTGCTGTTACTTCTCTGAGGGGAGTCCAGCCATTGATAAGTCTATAAACACATTCGCTCTACACGACATACATATTCTTCTGACAGTTCTGGATTCCAAAATTATATCAATCTTTCCTTCTTATAAATTAACTGTAAAAAGTATTATTTTCAGGGAAATTTACTCCAAAACTAAAAGATACTATGAAGGTCTGTAAAGAGCAGGGCCGGCTCCAGGTTTTTATGGGCCCCGGGCGAAAGAGTCTCAGTGGACCCCTTTAACACAGACCACGATTCATGATGCTCAGATACTGCAGAGAAATATGGGTATAGTACAATGAAAAATACTTCTCTTCTTCCATTACATGACTGATATCTATTGTAAATTCTACAATAGCTCAGAAACCGCCAAATCCTCACAGCGCACAGTACAGACTGGACAGTACAGTCCTCCATACAATATTATGGGCACTACATAGTCTCCCCCTCATCACCCATATAATACCCCATGCAGGATGTCACCCCCATCCCCCATATAATGCTCCATACAGAATACTGGACCCAAAATAATGCTCCATACAGAATAATGGACCCAATATAATGCTCCATACAGAATACTGGACCCAAAATAATGCTCCATACAGAATACTGGACCCAATATAATGCTCCATACAGGATACTGGTCCCCATATAATGCTCCATACAGGATACTGGTCCCCATATAATGCTCCATACAGGATACTCGACCCAAAATAAAGCTCCATACAGAATAATGGACCCAATATAATGCTCCATACAGAATACTGGACCCAAAATAATGCTCCATACAGAATACTGGACCCAATATAATGCTCCATACAGGATACTGGTCCCCATATAATGCTCCATACAGGATACTAGTCCCCATATAATGCTCCATACAAAATATGGAGCTCTCCTCTGCGCTGTACTGCATTCTGCACTGTTACAGCTCAGGAAAATGCGCTGTGGAAAGTCTCCCCATTATCATCAATGCCTGCCCATGATCATCATCGCCTCCCCAATATAGAATCATAGAATGGTAGAGTTGGAAGGGACCTCCTGGGCCTTCTGGTCCAACCCCCTGCTCAAAGCAGGATTCTCTAAATCATCCCAGACAGATGTCTATCCAGCCTCTGTTTGAAGACTTCCATTGAAGGAGAACTCACCACCTCTCGTGGCAGCCTGTTCCACTCATTGATTACCCTCATTGTCTAATATCTAATCTGTGTCTCCTCCCATTCAGTTTCATCCCATTGCTTCTAGTCTTTCCTTGTGCAAATGAGAATAAAGATGATCCTTCTACAATGTGACAGCCCTTGAGATATTTGTAGACAGCTATTAAGTCTCCTCTCAGTCTTGTTTTTTGCAAGCTAAACATTCCCAAATCCTGCAACCGTTCCTCATAGGACATGGTTTGCAGACCGGTCACCATTCTGGTGGCTCTTCTCTGAACTTGCTCCAGTTTGTTGATGTCTTTTTTAAAATGTGGTGCCCAAAACTGGAGACAGTATTCCAGATGAGGTCTGACCTCAGGAAGAGACGAAACGCGCGTTGAGGCACTAGGGGGACACCACACTTGACCCACCTCTCATGTAAGTGCAGTTCGTGACTTGGCACATGCTCATGATCTCCTGATGTTAGCTGAGGCAGCACTGGTAGCATAAGTAATGGTCACTTTCAGCAACTTTATCTGCACTTTTCACATGGGAAGTATTGGTATATGTGTTGGTTACCTGTCCCTATATTAAGATGGCAGCAGCCTGTTGTAATGTATTCTATGAGTATTTATGTGATTTTTGTACTATATATTGATTGTCTTTTTTGACTATAATAAAGAAACCATTTTATTGGCACTCTATACTTAAGTTCTTTTCTTGTGGTTCTATCATATATCAGTTTATGTGCCTGGAGCTATATGTTTATGGGATATAGTATTATAGGGTTAACCATGTCTTTTCATGTCCTTTGCTATCTGATTTGCACAAACAATTACATCAGTCTATGTGTGCAAAATTTCACACCTGTAGGGGTTAATTAAAGGTGTAAATTCGTAGCAAAAAAGTCCGTTTTTTTTACAACGAATTTACACCTTTAATTAACCCCTACAGGTGTGAAATTTTGCACACATAGACTGATGTAATTGTTTGTGCAAATCAGATTGCAAACGACATGAAAAGACATGGTTAACCCTATGTACACCAAGTGTCATTTCATGTCGGGTGCTTCTGTCTTTTCACAGAAGCCGGCTTTACCCGGCAATTGAATCAGAGGATATTTTACTATGTAGAAGTGTATAAACTATACATATATGTATATATATATATATGTATGTCACAATGACATGTATATATATATATATATGTATTCTATGTGTGTATATTTAGTGTTTACAAGGAAATAAAGGTTTTTTTTAGTTGCGATATTTTGTTCCCATAGACTTACATGGGACTTCCGGTAACGGAATCGGATATCGACGATATTTAGTGATATCGGTGATACCATTCCGATCCGATATTTTTAGATATCGAGCAGTATCGCTCAACACTAGTCTGAATACTCATTGTTAGGGCTGGCGGAACGCACAAAATAAATATAAATAATAGGTGCGTTCGCAGCCCGGGGTCCACCGTGCAGGCAGAAATAGAGACTGTGTCCTGTTAACACCACAGGGATACACAGATAACTGCTGCGCGGATAGCAGTCCGTGATCATGCATTCAGCAATGCAAACAAGCAACTCCTCACCGGGGAAGCCGGTATTCTAGGGGCTTATTTCAGCCGAGCCCTAACTACATGCGTGCATGATCACACTGGCGCAAAGCATATAATGCAATTGATACTAGCGTATGGCCACAGGGCCATGCAACCCTTTTATAGTAGTAACTACAGGACCTGCCAGAAAAGGACCAATGAGAAACTTTATCAGAACACATGTAGTTTCAGGACCTTCCTGGTGGACCAATAGGAGCTTCTGCAGTACCTGAACATGTGACCCCTGATCTCCAATGAGAGATATTACCCTGGGCATGCTCAGAAGGGGAAACGCAGGACTTAGTCCTAAAGACGTTTGCTCGCCGCTGACCAGTACTGGCTACAACAGCAGAACCTGGAGAGGCAGCAGTAATCCTCTGCACAATGTTAGACTGGGCGAGACGCTGGGACCGACGTCTCTGCTGAGAAGAGTCCACTGCGGCCGGAGACAGATGGGAGACCACAGCAGGGATAGTTCGAGATTCCCCTTGTGCAGCAGTCGGAACTCGACCCCTAACATTACCCCCCTCCTAGGGCCTCCTCTTCTTTGGGCCTCGCTACGTTCAAAAGCAGCGATGAGCTGCAGAGCATGAATATGCTCGGCAGGCTCCCAGGACCTATCCTCAGGCCCATAACCCCTCCAATCCACCCCAAAAAATTTTTTTGCCCCGTACCACCTTGCACCCTACAATGGCGTTCACCTCGTGATCGTCCGTAGACGAACCCAACGTCCCGGCAGATGACTCAGGCATCCGGTAGATGACCACGGGTTTTAGGAGAGACACATAGATAGTGTCGGAGATACCAAGGCGAGGCAGAAGGGCTAAACGGTAAACCACAGGGTTCATCTTCTCGAGGACCTTGAAGGGAACCAAATTGCGGGGTGCCAACTTAGTGGACTCCACCCGCAGCCTGATGCTTTGGGCGGAGAGCCACACAAGGTCGCCAGGAGCAAATGTCGGAGCGGGACGCCGATGGGCATCGGCAGAAGACCTCATCCTCTCCTTGGAAGCCTGAATGACATCCTGAGTGCGGTCCCAAATGTCCCATGCCTCCACAGCCCAGTCTGCCACCCTGGAGTCGGCGGAAGACACGGGCATGGGCACCGATACCCGCGGATGCTGACCGTAGTTTAAGAGGAATGGGTCTGTCCGGTGGAGTCAGCCACAGCATTATTTAAAGCGAACTCAGCCCACGGTAGCAAAGATGCCCAGTCATCTTGCCTGGCTGAGACAAAATGTCGCAAGTATGTGACCAAGGTCTGGTTGGCCCTCTCTACCAATCCATTCGTCTCGGGATGATATGCCGAGGAGAGATTTAACTCAATGCTGAGCAGACGACACAGCTCTCTCCAGAACCGAGATGCAAATTGGGGACCTCGATCACTGACGATTTTGTCTGGCATTCCGTGTAAGCGGAAAATAATGCTGCCAAGGCCCGTGCAGACGGTAACCGTGGTAAGGGCACCAAGTGCACCATTTTGGAGAAGTGGTCGGTTATCACCCAGATGATGTTGCAGCCCTGAAACTTGGGTAGGCCCACCACAAAATCCATCCTGACCATCCCCCAAGGCCTGTCTGCCACCGGTAAAGGGAAAAGTAGCCCAGCTGGCCGTTGTAGAGGGGAATTATTCTTGGCGCAGGAGACGCACGCCTGAACGTATTCCCTGACGTCACGGACCATATGTGGCCACCAGTATGTCCTCTCCAGCAACTCAGATGTCTTTTTTTGCCCCAAAATGTTCACCCACCCTGGACGAATGTGCCCAAGAGAGTATCTCCGGTCGCAAATTGGTGGGCACAAAAGTCTTGCCCAGAGGCACAGACTCAAGCGAAACCGGGGCCACAGTTCTTAGGCTCTCTGTGGGGACAATCAGCCGAGGCTCCTCCTCCACCTTCTCAGAGGATACCATGGAGCGAGAGAGAGCATCAGCCCAAATGTTCTTCTCACCGGAGAGGAAATGGAGTGTGAAATGGAACCGGGAGAAGAACAGGGACCATCTGGCCTGACGAGAATTTAGCCGCTGGGCGGTCTGTAAATAGAACAAATTTTTGTGGTCAGTGAAAACTTGAAAGGGAAAACGCGCCCCCTCCAGGAGATGTCACCAGCAAACTGCTTTCCAAACATTGTTATGCAGTTTATGGCAAGGTGCTGTGACTTCTAGAACAGTAGTCCTCAAACTTTCTTACCTTGAGAGCCACAGTTAGTTCTGAGAGATGGTCACAAGCCACATCATCCTGCGTCACTGTGACCCACTTCCTCACATTACTGATGCACAGAGTTCTCCATGAACGACATAAGGACAAAGCTTCCCCTGTCTCTAGCTTTCCATTTTTTTCTCCTTCCTCTTTTCTTCAGGGTTAGTCTCAGACTTGATATTTATAGTTATTTGCTTGACCTTGTGCCAGACAGTCACAAGCCTCACAACATGGCTCCACGTGAAACAGGTTGGGGACCAGTGATCTAGAGATTACTGGAGAACATGCATGGTATCAGTGCCTGCAGGTTACTGGTGGGAGCCAAAACCTCTCTTTATTGGCTAGCAGAGAAGATAGGAACCTTGGTTTGTGGAGTAGCTTGTGAAGATAATGCAGGTCAAAGAGCATGGAAGTACAGAACCTGGTTGGATCAGAGGGACTGTTGGGGATGGTAGGCCACCCTAACAACATCAGCGAGCAGTAGAAGCAGGAGACAGGTTGTGACTGCTAGAAAGAGATGGCTGCCAGGCAGAGTGGTGCGGTGCACAAAGAGACAGTATACAGGCCAACAGGAGTCCTGCATCAGAACTTTTCTCATGAAGAGAACATTTCCAAGCTGCAGTAGTGAACAACACTCTTAGAGACTGTTGTGACAAGAGAATCTGCGACAAGACGTGAAAATTACTGATCACAGACGTTTCCATCCAATGTCACTGAGCGAGATCGAGTGTGCAAAGATGGTGCAAAAAATCACCTCTAGATGTGCAAATCTGGTACTGACAGATGCCCAAAAACTGCAGCAATAATGGCAGTGATGGGTGGTTCTACAAATTTCTGACTCAAGGGGATGAATACAAAAAAGGGGGACAATTTTCAGATTTATACTTTTAAAAAAATTAAAAACACAAAAAGCAGATTAAAAAAAAAATATAAAAAAAATAATATACCTTACATATATTTATATGTTTTTGTGCACATTATATTTTTGCAGAGTACATTTGGGCCCAAATGGTTCTGTACACTGTGGCCTCTGTTCACACTGGATGCATTATAGTTAGCACTGGGCAGCCCGCATTAGGCGTCATTAATAGTCTGTGAACCAGACGCTCTGCATTCCTAGTGTGAACATCACCACATACAGATTGTACTTTTGTGCACTGGTGTGCCACACGGCCAATCTCTGACTGAAGCCTGGCTGTTTAGTTTGGTATTAATGCACCTTTGTAGTCGCCATTTTACTTGGGTCTGCTGCACTCTGTCAATCCATCAGTATAGAGGCCTTTTCAGACAGGTAAGCATCTCTGCCTGTTTTTGGTGGTGTTTTTTTAAAAAAATTAGAAAACACTATTATTTCCTTTACACGTCACAAATACTTGTTACTTTTGCTTGTATAACATAAAATCCCAATAAAACTATATTTAAATTTGTGAGTGAAAAGTGATCCAAGAGGTAACGGTTCTCCTTGCGGAGAGTGACATGTTAAGCATGCCGAGATGAGGAGACTTTTAGGCTATGTGCACACGTTGCGGATTTGCATGTGGAATTTTCTGCGCTGATTCTGCATCTCTTGGCAGGAAAACGCAGTGGAAACTCCACTCATTTTTCATGTGGTTTTCGTGCATCATATATATATCATGATGTAAGAGGCCTATTTGGTGTTAGACGCCCCAGCGTATACTGAAGATGCCCAAAAATGATATCATTGTATGAAAGGAAGAGGAAGATGGAGACAACAGAAGACCCGATGGAGGGTTATGGCCGCAGCCAGACAGTTGAGCGGCGAGCTAAGGATCATTTTTTATACTCTTTTCTGGCAGCCACTATTTTGGTAAATTTGCAGAGTGAAAGATCAAATATTGGATTGAAGAATATCACATTTCTTTGTAAAGTTTTGATGTGAATTTAATTTACCACAAACACATTCACCAGTCTCTACCTGAAAGAGTTTTGTGAGAAACTCGAGTTCTTACCCAAATTTAAAAGGACCCTAACAGACAATTTTTCTGCCGGCAGCGTGAATCACGGCCCGGCTGTATAATTATATAGTTTTCTAAAACACTTTGGCATTTTACAGAAAACATACTTTAAAGACCCAGCGAGGAACCATAGCCGGAGATAGGACAAGTCCGTCGCTGCCCCCAGACGGCTCTTCCCAGCGTTGCCGTAGATGGTTCACATGTCTTTCTCTATAAACATGCAAGGAAGAGCCAGACTTTTCTGATCTCAGGGAAAGGGCTCCTAACCAGAGCTTCAAAGTATATTTTCTATTTTCAGAGAAAAATATACCTGGTTGCACTCAGTCAGCCCGGCTGCAATATATACTGGAAAGCATAAATCGCCTGACAGATTCAGCAAAAATGGAAGCCAGGAAGGCAGACAAGCACCTAAATGTTCAAGAAAAAAAAAGGTAGCACACTGTAGCGCTATAGCTTGCAGACACGAAATATGAAAAATGAATTGCATCACTGCCTTAGAAATATGAAAAATTGAGAAGTCTTTGCGCATAAAATGGCCAATTTATGTGTACCTGGAAGCCACGTTAAGGCTCTTCTCGTATTCCAGGTCCTGACTAATGCCAATACTCGCTTAGAAAAGTCTGTCTGCATGGGAATATATGAATCCTCTCTCTAGACTAAAATCTACATCTCTGTGGAGGGGTAATGAACCTGGTATAATTAAAACGCCTGTGACCAGCAGGTGGAGTGCTCAGGCAGAAGGTAAATGAATACATATCAAAAAACTGACCGGCACATCCAAAAATAGACCTAAAGTGATCAGGTGCTAAACCTAGAGTCACCAACTCATACATATTCAAGAAAAAAAAGGTAGCCTTAACGTGGCTTCCAGATACACATAAATTGGCCATTTTATGAGCTAAGACTTCTACATTTTTCATATTTCTAAGGCAGTGATGCAATTCATTTTTCATATTTTGTGTCTGCAAGCTATAGCGCTACAGTGTGTTACCTTTTTTTTCTTGAATGTGTATGAGTTGGTGACTCTAGGTTTAGCACCTGTTCACATTAGGTCTATTTTTGTAAGCACTTAAATGTGTCAAGATAGCTTTATTTGACACAAAAAAGGCAAACATTGGCATAAATTAGATCCTGAGCCCGAAAGCATCAATGGTCCCACTACACTTCGTAACAGTCTAATATTACAGAAACTACAGGAACAAGACATGATAAAGGAAGGACAATATGTCAGAGAACAGAGAATATAACCAGTCTGTGGAAGTGCAAAATTACAGTCACAAAGCCAAGTAGTCCAACATTAAAAGAAAAATGTGTTTTTAGCAAACCAAATGGAATTTGTTAAAAAAGAGCAACTGAACAGCCCCTATAATATGTTCCTGTAGATGCATGTGGATGTGAGAGCCTAACCATCACCATTACCTTGCCTTCATCATTTATCCTCTTTTGCCATTTCTACAAGACTCTTTTTTTATGACAAACCATCAGATACATATTCACAGAAGACCGAATCTCTTTGTTCCTTAGACAGTATATCACTGGGTTTAGAAGAGGGGTCATAACAATGTAAAAAAAGCAAATAAACTTGTTAACGGGAACTGAATGTCCTCTGTAAGGGACCATGTAGATTATGAGCATGGACCCATAATAGAAAGACACGACCACCAAGTGGGCGCTACAAGTGGAGAACGTTTTTTGGCGGCCCGATTTGGACGAAATTCCAAAGATAGTAATAAAGATATAAACATATGAAACAATAACAAATAAGAAAGGAAATAGAATAATTGGAAAAGAGAGGACAATCATATCAATGCTAATACCAGTTGTGTCTGAGCAAGAAAGTTCTAAAAGAGGAGCAAAGTCACAAAAGAAATGGTTAATGACGTTTGGCCCACAATAATCTAAAGTAGCTATAAGTAAAAATGTAATAAACACTAGTCCAAAGCTGAGTCCCCAGGATGAGACGATCAGGCTGTATCTCAGCTTCACATTCATCAGTGAGATATAATGTAGAGGTTTACAGATGGCCAAGTACCGGTCATAGGACATGGCCGTGAGCAAAAAACACTCAGCACTGATCGTTTCCCCGTAAAGATAAAACTGAGCTAAACACTCAGGAAAAGGTATAATGCTTCCTTCACTCATTATAACATCCAGCATTTTTGGAATAATATTCGTTACAAGAATTATATCTGACAGGTTAGCGGACACCATGGCGAGTTTGGAGAGCCGCTGTGACACCATTTTGGAAACTAGACCCCTTATGAAGCTTATCTAGATGTGTTGTGAGCACTCTAAACCCCCAAGTGCTTCACAGAAGTTTATATCGCAGAGCAGTAAAAATAAAAAAATCATTTTTTTTCCTCAAAAATGATTTTTTAGCCCTCTATTTTTTATTTTCACAAGCTAACAGGAGAAATTGGACCACAAAAGTTGTTGTCCAGTTTTTCCTGAGTACGCTGGTGCCCCATATGTGGGGGGGAACCACTGTTTGGGCGCATGGGAGAGCTCAGAAGGGAAGAAGCGCCATTTTGGAATGCAGACTTGATGGAATGTTCTGCGGGCGTCATGTTGCGTTTGCAGAGCCCCTGATGTGCCTAAACAGTAGAAACCCCCCACAAGTGACCCCATTTTGGAAACTAGACCCCCAAAGGAGCTGATCTAGATGTTTAGTGAGCACTTTGAACCCCCAAGTGCTTCACAGAAGTTTATAAACGCAGAGCAGTAAAAAATAAAAAAATCATTTTTTTCCTCAAAAATGATTTTTTAGCCCGCTATTTTTTATTTTCACAAGGGTAACAGGAGAAATTGGACCACAAAAGTTGTTGTCCAGTTTTTCCTGAGTACGCTGGTGCCCCATATGTGGGGGGAACCACTGTTTGGGCGCACGGCAGGGCTCAGAAGAGAAGGAGCGCCATTTAACTTTTTAATGGAAAATTAGCTTCAATCGTTAGCGGACACCATGTCTTGTTTGGAGAGCCCCTGTGTGCCTAAACTTTGGAGCTCCCCAACAAATAACCCCATTTTGGAAACTAGACCCCCTAAGGAACTTATCTAGATGCACAGTGAGCACTTTGAACCCCCAGGTGCTTCACAGAAGTTTATAATGCAGAGTCATGAAAATAAAAAATAATTTTTTTCTCAAAAAATGATTTTTTAGCCCCCTATTTTTTATTTTCACAATGGTTACAGGAGAAATTGGACCCCAAAAGTTGTTTTCCAGTTTGTCCTGAGTACGCTGGTACCCCATATGTGGGGGGGAACCACTTTTTGGGCACACGTCAGGGTTCGGAAGGGATGTAGTGACGCTTTGAAATGCCGACTTGATGGAATAGTCTGTGGGCATCTTGTTACGTTTGCAGAGCAACTGATGTGCTTAAACAGTAGAAACCCCCCACAAGTGACCCTATTTTGGAAACTAGACCCCCCAAGAAACTTATCCAGATGTGTGGTGAGCACCTTGAACCCCCACATGCTTCACAGAAGTTTACAATGCAGAGCCGTGAAAATAAAAAATCATTTTTTTCCTCAAAAACTGATTTTTTAGCCCCCTATTTTTTATTTTCACAATGGTTACAGGAGAAATTGGACCCCAAAAGTTGTTGTCCAGTTTGTACTGAGTACGCTGGTACCCCATATGTGGGGGGAACCACTTTTTGGGCACACGTCAGGGTTCGGAAGGGATGTAGTGACGCTTTGAAATGCCAACTTGATGGAATAGTCTGTGGGCATCTTGTCACGTTTGCAGAGCCCCTGATGTGCCTAAACAGTAGAAATCCCCCACAAGTGACCCTATTTTGGAAACTAGACCCCCAAGAAACTTATCCAGATGTGTGGTGAGCACCTTGAACCCCCACGTGCTTCACAGAAGTTTACAATGCAGAGCCGTGAAAATAAAAAAAATCATTTTTTTCCTCAAAAACTGATTTTTTTAACCCGCAATTTTTATTTTCACAAGGGTAACAGGAAAAATTGGACCCCAAAAGTTGTTGTACAGTTTGTCTTGAGTACACTGGTACCCCATATGTGGGGGGAACCACTGTTCGGGAACACATTTGGACTCGGAAGGGAAGTAGTGACGTTTTGAAATGCCGACTTTGATGGAATGGTCTGCGGGCGTCATGTTACGTTTGCAGAGCCTATGATGTGCCTAAACTGTGAAAACCCCCCCAAGTGACCCCATTTTGGAAACTAGACCACCCAAGGAACTTATCTAGATGTGTAGTGAGCACTTTGAACCCCCAAGTGCTTCACAGAAGTTTATAACCCAGAGCCATGAAAATTAAAAATCATTTTTTTTTCCACAGACATCATCTTTTAGTCCCCAATTTTTTTCCCCAAGGGTAACAGGAGAAATTAGACCCCCAAAGTTGTGCAATTTTTTCTGAGTACACTGATACCCCATATGTGGGGGTAAACATCTGTTTGGGCACACTTCGGGGCTCGGAATAAAGGGAGCACTGTTTGACTTTTTGAACGCAAAATTTGCAGGAATCAATGGTGGTGCCATGTCGTGTTTGGAGACCCCCTGATGTGCCTAAATAGTGGAAACCACTCAATTCTATCTCCAACCCTAACCCCAAGACACCCCTAACCATAACCCTAACCCCTACACACCCCTAACCCTTATCCAAACCCTAACCATAACCCTAACCCCAACATACCCCTAACCCTAATCCCAACTGTAACCATAACCCTAACCACAAGCCTAACTCTAATCCAAACCTTAACCCCAAAACACCCCTAACAATAATCCTAACTCTAACCCTAACCACAAGCCTAACCCTAATCCCAACCCTAACCCTAATTCCAACCCTAACCCTAATTCAAACCCTAACCCAAATTCCAACCCTAAACCAAATTCCAACCGTAACCCTAATTCTAACCGTAACCCTAACCCTAATTTTAACCCTAATGCTAAGGCTAGGTTCACATTACGTTTTGCCAGCCCGTTCAACACATAGCGTTGACGGGCTGGTAACTGTCGCAATCGCGTTATGCTATACCCGCTAGCGCAGATGAATCAGCAGATGATTCATCTGCGCTAGCGGTGAAGGAGCCAAGAAGCTGCAGCCCACTTCTGATGCTCCGTCACTGAATGACGGCACGTCGCGAACGCATGCCGCTTTACAGCTTTATGTGCCCGCAAATGGGGGTGAATGGCAGCGTTAACAGACTGCGTTACACCGCATTCTACCGCGGTGTAACGCAGTCCGTCTAACGGACTGCCATAACGCAATATGAACCCAGCCTAACCCTAATGCTAACCCTAACCCTAACCCTAGTCCTAACCCTAACCCTAACTGTAATTCTAACCCTAATGGAAAAATAAAAATAAAAATATTTTCTTTATTTTATTATTGTTCCCTACCTAGGGGGGTGATGAAGGGGGGTTATTTACTATTTTTTTTTATTTTGATCACTGTGATAGGGCCTATCACAGTGATCAAAATGTACTTTCATTCATTTATTAAATCTGCCGGCCGGCAGATTCGGCGGGCACAGTGCGCATGTGCCCGCTATTTTGGAAGATGGCGGCACTCATGGACCGGGCAGGAGGGACGCTGGGAGGAAGACGACGACTCCGGTGGTAACTGGGGGGGGATCGGAGACCTGTGGGGGGATCTGAGGCCTGGGGAGCGGAAAAAAGAGGAGGGGAGCAGATGGTGACGGTGGTGACCGATCGCCCCCATTAATCAGTGGCGGCCGATCGCCGCCGTCACTCGGTGTGGGGGAGTTGGATCTCAGTCTCAAGCCATGGCCGATGCTATTGCAGCATCGGCCATGGCTGGATTGTAATATTTCACCAAATTTCATTGGTGAAATATTACAAATCGCTGTGATTGGCTGTTTCACTTTTAACAGCCAATCACAGCGATCGTACCACGTGGGGGTAAAGCCAACCCCCTGTGGTGAAGCACAAAGGGTCTTGTGCCTGCGGGTCGGGTGACCTTTCAGTGACCCCAGTCACCCAACCCGCAGGAACGCGATCTCCCCATGACACCACATAGGCGTCACAGATCGGATTGGCACCGACTTTCATGACGCCTACATGGCGTCACAGGTCGGGAAGGGGTTAATTATTACAAGTAAATTATCAGTCTGAACTGGAAGACTTGTTACTTATATAAAGACTAGTGATGAGCGAATGCATTCGGCACTATTCGTTACTCAGCATGTAATTAGGTATTCACCTCGGTATATTGGAGTGACTGGCTCAGCATGTTTAGTGCTTTATTCGCAGCCAATGAGCATGTTGTGCCTGCTTGCCAATCACAGTAATTCTTGCACCATCTTTGATGTGGCATTGCTGTGATTGGCTGGCCTTCCAGCGTCATAGGGGATATTTAAAGGCTGCCGGCGCCATCTAGTGCACATTGCAGAAGTAAACAGCATAGGGAGAGCGTAGTTTCAGCTTAGGGACAGTGAAAAGAGCATAGGGAGAGTGATAGGAGGTTATAGTAAGTGTTATTTGTTCCAAATAGCTCTTTTAAGAGATGAAGATTGAGAAAAAATTACTTGTTTGTTAGGTGGGGATTTAGTAGGGAGAGATTTCATAGGAGGGAGGGTGAAAGGCAGGCACCTGGGTGTTCTCATCATTGGAAGTACATGCTGCAGCTCTCTGCTATTTTGCACTGAAAATAACTAATATTTGTCTAGCAGTTGTGCGACTGGCGCAATCTCGGTACAAATAATCGCACGTAACAATTTAGCATGGGCAATAATCTTCATTACTTTGCATTTGGAGTGTGTCAGCAAGGTGATCTTTAAAAATGTCATAATTTTCTGTTGGTTTAAAAAACAGCGTATCTCTATCTAACAGTCGTGCGACTGGCGCAATCCGGGCACAGATAATCTTACGTGACAATTTAGCAGGGGCAATAATCTTCATTATTCCGCTGTTGGAGTGTATCAGCAAGGGAATTGATAGGGAGTACAAGTTTCACCATTGCACAATGAACCAAGTTTTCACAAAACATAACACATTAGCCACGTGGGGTATACATACATGACTGCTAAGTACTTGTTGCAGAAGCAGGAGGAGGAGGAGGTGATTTCATGAACAAAATGGGTTTGGATGGTAAGAGATGGATGTTAAGACAACTTCCCAAACAAAACATTTGGCCTTCTTTTACATTACGCTGCTGTAATCCGTTGGGTTCACAAAGTTGCCTGAAATCCAGCCCTTGTTCAATTTTAGAAGAGTCAGCTTGTCTGCATTTTCTGTTGACAGGCGTGTGCGCCTATCTGCTATGATTGCACCGGCCACACTAAAAACCCGCTCAGACAACAGACTTGCAGCAGGGCATGGCAGCACCTCCAAGGTGTAGAAGGAGAGGTTGGGCCAAGTGTGCAGCTTGGACAAGCAATAGTTAAATGGCACTGAAGAATAAGTAAGGACACTGGTATGGAAAATTAAGTACTTCTTCACCATCTTGGTCAACTTCTCCCTCCTCGTCATAGTTACACCCACACATAGCCCTTGCTGATGTGACGATCTCATGAAAATGTGTCAGTTGGTGGACATTCCCCCCCAGAGTTGAACCTGGTGAGCGTGGCACTGCCCTGTAATCCTTGTGGGTGAAAAGAGTCGGTACCTCTGCTTGGAGCGTTGTCTGAGGGTAATCTGTTTAGCAAGACTTCCACAATGGCCCTCTGGCATACATGCACTGAAAATGTCCAGTCTGCCTCCGACGTGAAAGAAGCAAATTTCTCCTTGTAGCATGGGTCAAATAAGTTGCACAGCCAGTATTTCAAGTTGGACAAAATGTGTTTCATGCAAGGGTCTTGGGAAAGAACTCTGCCATGTGTGGCAGACTACAAAGAGACAAACGTTCAGTGTCCTCTCCATGAAGAGCATTAACCATCTTCTCCTCCTCATGATGCATAGCCTCCTCCTCCTCCTTCTCTTCTTCATGCCATCCATGCTGGACAGGCATGAAGCTGGGATTGAGAGTTCCCTCTGTAGTGCAGACCAAAAAGTCCTGTTCCTCCTTCTCCTCCTCCTGTTCCTCGTCATCACCCAATGTGGCTTGAAAATATTGTGTGAGGCTGGGCTGTGTGGTATCAGACACTGTAAAATCTTGCTCCATAGCCACTTGCTCAGCAATCAAAGCTTCCTTTCGTATTCTGCAGCAAACATTTTAATAGACTTTGCACGGGATGGTTACGCTGATAATAGCATCATCATCAGTGCTCACCATCTTGTTTGCAGTACTCAAAGCTGCGGAATATGCTGAAACTATAGAAAAATATTTTTATTATTATTAATATTACTATTAAATGTCGAATTATAGCGTGAGGGCAGGTCACAAATCAGTTGATGAAGAGGCAATTAAAGCGCTGCTGCAGCAAAGCTAGTCTGCCTAAAGCCTGAGATGACTTTCAGAAATGTGCGCTGACACGCTGTACTTTGAAAAGTAGGTCCAGCAAGTCAAGGTATGTTTTTAAAAAATGCTGTGCAGCCAAAGGGTCAGCACGTGTGCCACGCACAGAATGTGTTTACCAGCTTGCAGAGCTTTGAAACGCCACCAAGTTACAACCAATACAGCACATAACCAGACCTGGTTGGAGATTTAGTGGGAAGAACCACTGATCAGTCTGTTTTTTATCACCTTCAACAGCTAGGCTGCGTTGTGAGTAGTGATGAGCGAGCACTAAAATGCTCGGGTGCTCATTGCTCGGTTCGAGCAGATTGGAATACTCGGGTACTCGGACATAACAACGAGCCCAATGTAAGTCTATGGGAGAAGCGAATATTTTGCCGCGATCCCCCCGGGGGTCCTTTTAAGGTCTTAAAACGTCTGATAATGATGGAAACACTGCTGAAATGACAAGGGGACAACATGGGATCGCCCCATGAAGCATTCCTGACTCCTAGTTCACAGCTGTAAACAATGTTGTCAGAGTTTCATACCTTTGTTTCCGATGCACCAAAAAACATACCAAAACGAAACCCAAATGGATTTTGCAGGCAAATATGTAAAGGTACATCCTTTCCAGGTTAATGACTTGTATATAAGGCAAAATAATTAACCCCAGACCAAAATGTTCCTCCACCACTTGGGATGTGTTCAGATGCAGTGCTTTTTAAGCCTTTTTCAACTTTAATATTGATTTCAACCAAAACAAATGCATTTTCTGGGAAATGTCATTGTAACATTTAACTATGTATGACAACTAGAGATGAGCAAATATGTTTGGAAAACGATCGCCAAACAAAAATTCGGCACACATATAGTACATTCTGATTTGTGATCGGTAACACGAGCATTTTTCTTAAAATCTGAAAAAGTCAGTAACATTCGGTAAAAGAAGGAATAAAAGCCGACAATTCATGTGCCGCGTTCAGTAAAATCACAGCATGACAGTTTAGAATAGAACAGATACAATAGATTTATACACATAGAATGCATAGATATACTATACAGATGTCAGTGACACACACATACAATACAGACCAAAAGTTTGGACACGCCTTCTCATTTAAAGATTTTTCTGTATTTTCATGACTATGAAAATTGTACATTCAGCCTGAGAATAACAGCCTCAAGCTGTCTGCTTTAACAAGGCTGGTTGTCAAAAATGGACGGGACCCCATGCCATTTTTTTAAAATTATTTATTTAAATAATTAAAAATATGGCATGTGGACCCCTCTATTCTTGATTATCAACCTTGCTGAAGCTTACAGCTGAGGGTTGCAGCCCCCAGCTGTGAGTTTTGCCAGGCTGGTTTTCAAAATTACAGGGGAACCCATGCAGGTTTTTTTAATTGTTTATTTACAGCACAGGAGCGGCTGATGAATACTCCAATCTGCCGCTCTTGCTCTCACTGTTATTATTGGCAGAAGGTGTCAGCTTATGGGAGCTGCAGTCCCATCAACTGACACTAGTGACCGGAGGTAACCTTGATGAGGTCACCATCGGTCACTGATGCTGCACTCCCAGCAGCTCAGTCACCAGTGGTTCTCAGCCTGGACAGTTGCATCTTGGCACGGTGCATGTTGAAAACTATTAATCCCCCAGACAAGGATTACAGCGTGGGACAGAACGACCGACAGGTGAGGGATATTTTTTTTTATTTTATTTTTATTACAGGAGAACGAGGGCTTCGGTGGAATTAGGTGTTAAGTGAGTATAGCTGTATTTGATATTGATAGGGATTTTAAATAAAAAAGTAAAACTGTGTTTTGTTTTATTTCTAATAAAGGACTTTATTCATGCTGTGTCTTTAATTACCATGTAACTATAGGATTAGTAATGGAATGGTGTGTTATAGATGCCTCTCCATTAGTAATCCGTGGGCTTGATGTCACTGGACAATACAAAGGTGACATCAACCCCACAAATATGAACCCCACTTGCCCCTGCTACAGGGCAAGTGGGCAGAGCTGGGAAAAGTGCTAGAATTGGCACATATAATACATGTGCCTTTTCTGGGCAGCTGCGGGCTGCTATTTTTAGAATGGGAGGGGGCACTATCCATGGCCTCGTACCAGCCAGAGAATACCAGATCACAGCTGTCTGCTTTAGCAAGGCTGGTTGTCAAAAATGGGGGCACCCCAAGCTATTTTTTTTAAATTATTTCTTTAAATAATTAAAAATATGGCATGTGGACCAGTCTTTCATTGAAAACCAGCCTTGCTGAAGCTGATAGGCTCAGCTGAGGGTTGGAGCACCCAGCTGTGAGCTTTGCCTGGCTGGTTATCAAAAATACAGGGGAACCGACACAGGTTTTTTTACAATTACTTATTTACAGTGCAGGAGCAGCTGATGAATGCTCCCATCAACAGCTCCTGCTCTCACTGTTATTAGCGGCAGCAGGTGTCGGATGATGGAAGATGTAGTCCCATCTGCTGACACCAGTGACTGGAGGTAAAGCTGTATACCTCAGATCACAGCTGAGCACTCATACTGTTTTTTGACAGCGTGGGAACCGCGGCTCTCAGACCGGCGAGGATAATTTCACCACCAATCAGAAATACTACGCCGATGTTTCCCATGATGTCACACAGTGTGGGAAACACCTGCTTTTGTTCTGTGTGTGTTCGGTTCTATTAAACGATTTAATCGACGATTGAATCTGTGAATATTACAAATTCGGCAATCGTGAGCCGAACAGAACATTGAAATATTGGCTCATCTCTAATAACAACATGGCACATAAAAATTGGCCAATCTTCCTGATGGACTCTCACATTGGTTGTAAATTAACTGATCTCCCACAAGTCACCTAGAGAAAAGGGAGATCACTGAGAGATTGATGCACAACCATTTTAAAAAACCAAAAGCAACCATCTGGCTGACCACCAATCTGAAATGGCAGGCAGTTGTGTGGCATGTCCACACATTAAAATGGGTAACACCCTTAAGATTAATTTGATGAGCAGGCATTACAAGATTCTGCAATTTATTAATTGCCACACCCAAGTGGTTATCTATAAGGCTACCTGCAACTGTGGTATGGAATACATCCGCAAGACCATACAGGAATCCAGATGCAGGATGGGTGACCATATCAGTGAGCTCAAACACATAAGGGATAAACCACTCGCAAGACAAATAAGCAGACATCATGGAGGAAATCTGAAGATCCTTAAATTCATGGGGATTGAAAATTTGTCTTAATGGGTAATTTAGTTATAATTAATATTAATAATAATAATAATAATTTTATTTCTATAGCGCCAACATATTCCGCAGCGCTTTACATTATAGAGGAGACTTGTACAGACAATAGACATTACAGCATAACAATAAACACAGATCAAGTAATACAAGAGGAATGAGGGCCCTGCTTCTCGCAGCTACAATCTATGAGGACATAGGGGAGACACGGGAGGTGGATGGTAACAATTGCTTTCATTGTTCGGACCAGCCATAGTGTAAGAATCGGGGTGTTCATGTAATTCTGCATGAACCAGTTATCAGCCAAAGTATGTAACAGTACAGACACAGAGGACTATTAAATGCATAAAGCGGGTGAGAACATAATACGAGGTACCTGATTATGGTAGAAATTATGAATGGGCCACAGAGGGATAGTTAGGTTAATGCGTTGATGCAATAGGCCAGTCTGAACAAATGCATTTTTAAGGCACGCTTAAAACTGTGGGGATTGGGGATTAAGCGTATTAACCTGGGTAGTGCATTCCAAAGAATTGGCGCAGCACGTGAAAAGCCTTGGAGACGGGAGTGGTAGGATCTGATTATTGAGGATGCTAACCTCAGGTCATTAGCAGAACGGAGGGCACGGGTAGGGTGGTAGGCTGAGACAAGGGAGGAGATGTAGGGTGGTGCGATCCATGGAGTGCTTTGTGGGTGAGAGTCATAAATTTGTACTGGATTCTGGCGTGGATGGGTAACCAGTGTAATGACTGGCACAAGGTGGAGGCATCGGCATAACGATTGGTGAGGAATATTGATTCTGGCTGCAGCATTCAGGACAGATTGGAGAGGGGAGAGTTTGGAAAGAGGGAGGGCGATTAGTAGAGAGTTACAATAGTCCAGACGAGAATGAATAAGAGAAACAGTAAGAGTTTTTGCAGAGTCGAAAGTAAGAAAAGGTCGAATTCTAGAAATGTTTTTGAGGTGGAGATAACAAGAGCGACCCAGTGATCGGATGTGGGGGGGTGAATGAAAGCTTGGAATCTAGTATGACCCCAAGACAGCGGGCATGTTGCTGGGGAGTAATGGTGGAACCACACACGGAAATGGCAATGTTGGGCATAGGTAGGTTAATAGAGGAAACACGAGGAGTTCCGTTTTTGACAGGTTCAGTTTCAGATAGAGGGAGGACATGATGTTAGAGACAGCGGTAAGACAATCACTGGTGTTTTCTAATAATGCAGGCGTGATATCAGGAGAGAAGTGTATAATTGGGTGTCATCAGCATAGAGATGGTACTGGAAACCAAATCTCCTGATTGCCTGACCAATAGGGGGGTATACAAAGAGAAGAGGAGGGCGCCTAGGACTGATCCTTGATATTGCTTCATCAGAAATACTAAACTTGTTGACTTTCACTAATTATTTTGTTGTTCCCATATTTCTCTTTATATTAGAACCTAAGGTCATCTACTACCAAACAAAGCCCTATGTTTCAGTCCAAGGTTTGCTGCCCATTAATAAGGGTTTAATGCTGTTTTATATCATATTCTGAGCTACAAAACCTGCTTCATATTTTACAGTCTGCTTTATCTGGTTTGCCTCTATCTGGCACTCATGGCTTTGTCCTAAGCCCAAAAAAGGAAAATGAACTCCACTACCTGCAACAGGCCCGTTACTATTGTGGGAATTCATTTTTCTTATTATTTTTACTTCAGGCAGCATGGCTACATTTTTTAATGAACCAAGTAAAAGTTAGATTTTAATAATTATCTCTCACTTTTGCTGTTGTTATTATTATGCTCATTCATCTTCCCATCAACTATGATGAACTTCCCTGCCCCTGCTGAAGAAAAGCTTCCCCGTAGCAGGATGCTGCCACCACCATGTTTGATGGTGGGGATGTGGTGTTTTCAGGATGATGTGCTGTGTTAGTTTTCTGTCACACATGGCGTTTTGCATTCGGCCCAAAATGTTCACTTTTGATCTCATGTGACCAGAGTACCTTCTTCATCAAGCTAGCCCATGTCCTTATGTCCTTACATGGCTTTTGCAAACGGTAAACAGGACTTCTTATGGCTTTCACAAATGTCCTTCCTGCCACTCTTCCATAAAGGTCAGATTTGTGGAGTATATGAATAATAGTTGTCCTGTCGACAGATTCTCCCACCTAAGCTGTGAAGCTTTGTAGCTCCTCCAGTGATAATGGGCCTCTTGGCTGATTTCTAAGTAGTGCTCTCCTTGCTCGGGATGTCAGTTTAGGTGGATGACCATAATTTGGTAGGTTTGCAGTTTTGCTATACTCTTTCCCCTTTTGGATGATGGTTTGGTCACTGCTCTGTGAGATGATCAGAGTTTTTACAATTTTTTATAAGCTAACCCTGCTTTCCTCTTCTCCACAGCTTTATCCCTGACATGTCTGGTGAGCTTCTTGATGCTGTTTGATCTCTAATGTTCTCCCACAAACCTGTGATTCCTTCAGAGAGCAGCTGTACTTATACTGAGAATAGGTCACACATAGGTGGACGCCATGTACTAATTATGTGAATTCTGGAGGCGATTGGTCACCCAGGATTATTATTCAGGGTGGTCAGGCTGCAGGGGGCTGAATACTAATGCACCTCACAATTTTCAGATTTCTAATTTTTAAATAATTAGTAAACAATGTATCATTTCATTTACTCATCACGAATACTTGGTTCCTTGTGCTGGGATCACATAAAATCCCAATAAAACAATTAATTTTGTGAGTATAACGTGAAAAAATGTGGAGAAGTTCATGGGGAGTGAATAGTTTCTCATTGTACTCTATATTATCCATTTATTTATTTTATTTTATCATCTATTTGTTTTATTGCTGTATCACTACAATAATAATAATTGTCTTATTTGTTTTTTCTTAATACTATTTGTATATTACCATAATTATTAATACTGACATACTATAAATTATTGTGTGTTGCTATAATATTGCTACATTTATGCAGTGATTGATAATTTATATTTTACTTGTATTTTCTTTAGTCTGTTGATTTAGTGCTTCCTTTACATTTATATTGCAGTATTGCTACAATTATTAATATTTATTTTGTTATTATTGGTATTTGCTACATTTATTACTGCATATTATTTTAACACTTGTATTTTTTATAACTTTTATATAGACACAATAATTGACATTGTATATTTTATTACTTGTAGTGTCTTTATATTGTATTATTATTGCTACAATTATTAACAATTTGTTATTGGTATTTTTAGTAAATTCTTGTATTGATACAATTCTTAATATTTGATATTTTATTACCTGTATTTTTATTTATATTATTGGTGAATTGCTGCTTAGGTTCACAGTTTATTTATTCATGTATTTTATTTTAGGCATTTTAATGATTATTAAATTAATTTAATTGAATGATAAATTGAATCGCAGACTTAGTTTTCACTTCGTAGAAAGCCGCGAGAGAGGATATAATGAGGGACACATAGCTGACTGCTCGAGACCTCGTGTGTGGAGTCACTGGAGGAAACAGAGCACAGCGTTACACTTTAGGCAGATTATCTCCACGAGGACGAGTCCGCTCCAATATCTGGAGATTTACAAGTCTCATTATCACATCATTTCTAGTGTCTATGTGATGATTATCACTAATGAGCTATTCTTCAATATCATCACTATAGAAAGCTCAGGAGAGAAATCACAGCAAGAATAAGAGGGATTAACTATGAGATGACCGAGCCATACTCACAGGAAAAGATGGAATCATGATGTCATGTACTGTATGTGCACAGAAAGCAGAGAGTGCAGCTCTGGAGCATAATACAGGATGTAACTCAGGATCAGTAATGTAATGTATGTACACAGTGACTGCACCAGCAGAATAGTGAGTGCAGCTCTGGAGTATAATACAGGATGTAACTCAGGATCAGTAATGTAATGTATGTACACAGTGACTGCACCAGCAGAATAGTGAGTGCAGCTCTGGAGTATAATACAGGAGGTAACTCAGGATCAGTAATGTAATGTATGTACACAGTGACTGCACCAGCAGAATAGTGAGTGCAGCTCTAGGGTATAATACAGGATGTAACTCAGGATCAGTAATGTATGTACACAGTGACTGCACCAGCAGAATAGTGAGTGCAGCTCTGGAGTATAATACAGGATGTAACTCAGGATCAGTAATGTAATGTATGTACACAGTGACTGCACCAGCAGAATAGTGAGTGCAGCTCTGGAGTATAATACAGGATGTAACTCAGGATCAGTAATGTAATGTATGTACACAGTGACTGCACCAACAGAATAGTGAGTGCAGCTCTGGAGTATAATACAGGATGTAACTCAGGATCAGTAATGTAATGTATGTACACAGTGACTGCACCAGCAGAATAGTGAGTGCAGCTCTGGGTATAATACAGGATGTAACTCAGGATCAGTAATGTAATGTATGTACACAGTGACTCCACCAGCAGAATAGTGAGTGCAGCTCTGGAGTATAATACAGGATGTAACTCAGGATCAGTAATGTAATGTATGTACACAGTGACTGCACCAGCAGAATAGTGAGTGCAGCTCTAGGGTATAATACAGGATGTAACTGAGGATCAGTAATGTAATGTATGTACACAGTGACTGCACCAGCAGAATAGTGAGTGCAGCTCTGGAGTATAATACAGGATGTAACTCAGGATCAGTAATGTAATGTATGTACACAGTGACTGCACCAGCAGAATAGTGAGTGCAGCTCTGGGTATAATACAGGATGTAACTCAGGATCAGTATTAATGTATGTACACAGTGACTGCACCAGCAGAATAGTGAGTGCAGCTCTGGAGATAATACAGGATGTAACTCAGGATCAGTAATGATATGTACACAGTGACTCACCAGCAGAATAGTGAGTGCAGCTCTGGGTATAACACAGGATGTAACTCAGGATCAGTAATGTAATGTATGTACACAGTGACTGCACCAGCAGAATAGTGAGTGCAGCTCTGGAGTATAATACAGGATGTAACTCAGGATCAGTAATGTAATGTATGTACACAGTGACTGCACCAGCAGAATAGTGAATGCAGCTCTGGAGTATAATACAGGATGTAACTCAGGATCAGTAATGTAATGTATGTACACAGTGACTGCACCAGCAGAATAGTGAGTGCAGCTCTGGAGGATAATACAGGATGTAACTCAGGATCAGTAAGTAATGTATGTACACAGTGACTGCACCAGCAGAATAGTGAGTGCAGCTCTGGAGTATAATACAGGATGTAACTCAGGATCAGTAATGTAATGTATGTACACAGTGACTGCACCAGCAGAATAGTGAGTGCAGCTCTGGAGATAATACAGGATGTAACTCAGGATCAGTAATGTAATGTATGTACACAGTGACTGCACCAGCAGAATAGTGAGTGCAGCTCTGGAGATAAAAAGGATGTAACTCAGGATCAGTAATGTAATGTATGTACACAGTGACTGCACCAGCAGAATAGTAGTGCAGCTCTGGAGCATAATACAGGATGTAACTCAGGATCAGTAATGTAATGTATGTACACAGTGACTGCACCAGCAGAATAGTGAGTGCAGCTCTGGAGTATAATACAGGATGTAACTCAGGATCATAATGTAATGTATGTACACAGTGACTGCACCAGCAGAATAGTGATGCAGCTCTGGGGTATAATACAGGATGTAACTCAGGATCAGTAATGTAATGTACACAGTGACTGCACCAGCAGAATAGTGAGTGCAGCTCTGGAGTATAATACAGGAGGTAACTCAGGATCAGTAATGTAATGTATGTACACAGTGACTGCACCAGCAGAATAGTGAGTGCAGCTCTGGAGTATAATACAGGATGTAACTCAGGATCAGTAATGTAATTGTACACAGTGACTGCACCAGCAGAATAGTGAGTGCAGCTCTGGGTATAATACAGGATGTAACTCAGGACAGTAATGTAATGTATGTACACAGTGACTGCACCAGCAGAATAGTGAGTGCAGCTCTGGAGTATAATACAGGAGGTAACTCAGGATCAGTAATGTAATGTATGTACACAGTGACTGCACCAGCAGAATAGTGAGTACAGCTCTGGAGTATAATACAGGAGGTAACTCAGGATCAGTAATGTAAATGTATGTACACAGTGACTACACCAGCAGAATAGTGAGTGCAGCTCTGGGTATAATACAGGATGTAACTCAGGATCAGTAATGTAATGTATGTACAACAGTGACTGCACCAGCAGAATAGTGAGTGCAGCTCTGGGTATAATACAGGATGTAACGCAGGATCAGTAATGTAATGTACACAGTGACTGCACCAGCAGAATAGTGAGTGCAGCTCTGGAGGTATAATACAGGATGTACTCAGGATCAGTAATGTAATGTGTAACAGTGACTGCACAGAAACAGTGAGTGCAGCTCTGGAGTAATACAGGATGTAACTCAGGATCAGTAATGTAATGTATGTACACAGTGACTGCACCAGCAGAATAGTGAGTGCAGCTCTGGAGTATAATACAGGATGTAACTCAGGATCAGTAATGTAATGTATGTACACAGTGACTGCACCAGCAGAATAGTGAGTGCAGCTCTGGGTATAATACAGGATGTAACTCAGGATCAGTAATGTAATGTATGTACACAGTGACTGCACCAGCAGAATAGTGAGTGCAGCTCTGGGTATAATACAGGATGTAACTCAGGATCAGTAATGTAATGTATGTACACAGTGACTGCACCAGCAGAATAGTGAGTGCAGCTCTGGAGTATAATACAGGATGTAACTCAGGATCAGTAATGTAATGTATGTACACAGTGACTGCACCAGCAGAATAGTGAGTGCAGCTCTGGAGTATAATACAGGATGTAACTCAGGATCAGTAATGTAATGTATGTACACAGTGACTGCACCAACAGAATAGTGAGTGCAGCTCTGGAGTATAATACAGGATGTAACTCAGGATCAGTAATGTAATGTATGTACCGTGCTGCACCACAGAATGTGAGTGCAGCTCGGAGTATAATACAGGATGTAACTAGGATCAGAAAAATAATGAAATTACACAGTGACTGCACCAGAGAATGTGAGTGGGGAGCTCGGAGTATAAACAGGAGGGAATCGGATCAGTAAAAAGTATGTACACAGTGACTGCACCGCAGAATAGTAGTGCGTCGGGGTATAATACAGGGGGTTAACTCAGGGGTCAAGTATGTTGTATGTACACGTGACGCCCCCACAGAATGTGAGTGCAGTTGGAGTATAATACGGTGTAATCAGGATCAGTTTAAGTAATGTTTGTCCGTGACTGCACCCGCAGAAAAAGTGAGGCGCTTGGGGGTATAATAAAGGTGTAAATCAGGGATCAGTAAAAGTAAGTTTGTTACGGACTGCCCCGCGAATGTGAGTGCCCAGCTCTGGGGTAAATCAGGAGGGAATTAATCAGTAAAGTAATGTAGGTACCCAGTGACTGCACCAGCAGAAATTGAGTGCAGCTCTGGAGTAAAAAAGGTGAACCCGGATCAGTATTAAGTTTGGGACACAGTGACTGCACCGCGTAATGGGGAGTGCAGTTGGAGTTTTAAAACGGGGGTAACCGGACGTAAGTATGTTGTACCGGACTGCACCGCGAAAAATGAGTGCGTTTTGGGTAAATACCGGTGTAACTCGGTCAGTAAAGGAATGTATGTCACAGTGACTGCACCGCGAATAGTGATGCAGCTTGGGTATAAAACGGATGCAACAGGTCAGTAATTATTTTTTGTACACGTGACTCACCGCAAATAGTGAGTGAGCTTGGGTATAATACAGGATGTAAATCAGGACAGATTTTTTTAAAGAACT